>CM035172.1:87511649-87877675 GCA_020205615.1 Panax quinquefolius | reverse complement strand
TTCGCGATGTGGCAAACTCTTATGATGAACTCGATTCTTTGATACCTTGTTGTGTGAGGTCTTTATACTGAGGTTGGCTCCTGGCCTTGACTACGTGCACCGAAAAACAATTTCAGTTTTAAAATTTTGTGAACTTCGGACGCATAACTTCTTCATTATAAGTCCGAATTACGGTGGTTCAAAGCCTACGGTTCAAAAATTACGTAATCTACATGACCATTCAAGAATTTTATCTATTTGACTTTGTTTGCTAAAAATTCACCTATTGGTTCATTTTTACGAAAGCGATAAATGTTTATGAGCGTCAAAGCTTCGTTTCTTCATTCTAAGTTAGAATCAGGTCATTTTGAGTCCCGTAACTCTTAAATGCCAATTATAACTTATCTCTATTTGAAAACAATGGTCTCTTGATCAAACAGGATGAGGATTTTTGAAGCTGTTTTCTCTAGTCTCTCTCTAAGAGCGAGCTAGGGTTTTTCTTTTGATTAACTTTCAAAAGAGATGATATATCATATATATAGCAATAAATCGTAATTAATCAAAACCCTAATCTAATTAAAATAAAATCCAAATATATATATATATATATATATATATATATCTTAATTAAGTCTTACTTAATTAATATATATACATATAAAAGCATCCTTTTAATTTAAATTAAATGATTTAAATACTATCAATCATATTGATATATTTAAATCCTTACAATTCAAATTAATTCCCTTTTAATAACGTTCTTTGTGTGTGACCACATATAGTTATTATTACGTTGGCAATAATTTTATAATCATATTATAAAATTATAAGCGATGAAATGACATCTAGTAATGCATCACTTTGCTACCCAGTAATAATAAGATCGATGATTCGATCTGACCTTTTACGTGACCAATGTTTCAATGTAATTTAATCCTTTTAACCTTAATATCCTAGATTAAACTCGAGTAATGGGAATGTGTCATACTCTTCATAATTTAATTTGAGTTTTCTTGATCAATGAGTAGACTATATGAAACAAATCACTATTTGAGCATGGCCGTACATTTCATAGTCCTACTCGATCGAGAGGCTATGGATATCACCCATAATATATAGGATGGTTAAATTCCATCTAGATCACTCATATTTCTCACACGATTCATGATGAACCCAATAATCACCTTTATAGTCCACCATTAAAGGTGACATTTGATGATATCAAAGTACATAAATTCTCGTGTAGTAATATAGCAATTTGGTTGGAGGACCATTACATCATTATCACTATGAGAATTGCTAATGACACTTCGCATAATGCTCCATAGAATTCTCATGGTGGAGTGCATCCGATTACATCGTTCTCTAACATGTACCTATGCATTGACTTAATATCTCATATATTTATGACCCAATGAGATTTGGTCATGATCGATCCACATACTAGTCTCGATGCATCATTGTTGTCCCATCAACAATGATACTCTTCGACTAAGGGACATTTAAAAGAATGATACTAATTGTAATTATATAATCTCATATTCAAGTCACATACTTGAAACTATATAATTTGTATCATTATTCTAAGGAATTTTATTATGTTAACATTTATATACTTGCGATAAATAAAACCATAATAAAATCATTCATTTTTATTCAATCAAATATAATATCAAAACATTAAGCAATTATATCAAATAATTGGCCTCTAGGGCATAAACTCTAACAGTCTCCCACTTGCACTAGAGCCAATCACTCATGTATCTAATACCCATGGAACTAGTGTGGCCAGTGATGGTAGCCTGCTGCGATAAAGCCTTGGTCGATTGGATCTGCAACATTATCATCTGTTGGCACTCTTCTATATGTATATCTCCTCTGTCAATGATTTCACGGATGAGATGGTGCCGCTAAAGTATATGCTTGGATCGTTGGTGAGATATGGGTTCCTTAGCTTTGTCTGATGGCTCCATTATTATCACGAGTATAAACAACCGGATCAACAATGGTTGGAACAACACCAAGTTTCGATGATGAACTTTTTAATCCATCTGACCTCCTTGGTTTTTAGAAGCGACAATATACTCGACCTCATTGTAGAATCGACTCACGTCTCTTGCTTGAACTTTTCCATTCCTGACACCACCATTAAAGGCAAAACACAAAACTTGACCGAGACTTATAGTCATCGTTGTCGATCTGAAAACTAGCATCTGTGTAACCCTTTCTTGCCGATTCGTCTTCACCTCCATATACGAGAATGAATCCTTAGTCCTTTTCGGTGCCGAGGATATTCTTGGCTATTGTCGATGACCTTCACAGGATTCGATTGGTATCTCGCTTTCGTCATACTCAAAGCATCTGAGACATCCGGACGAGTACATATCATTACATCATGATAGATCGATTCTTGAGAAGCATAAGGGATCTTTCTCATCGCTCCTCATCATCTTGTGATTTAGGACATTGGGCCTTAGAGATCTTTACACCATGAGTCACGGGTAAGTTTCCTCTTTTAGCCTCTTGCATCTTTGAACAGTTTCAACACTTTATCAATATATGTACTTTGACTTAGGTAGAGCATTTTCTCGATCTATCTCTATAGATCCTGATACCTAAAATGTAGGCGACATCGCCCCAAATCTTTCATGGAGAAACATTTTCCTAACCATGTTTTTACAACTTTGTAAGGAAGGAATGTCATTCCCAATAATTAATATATCATCAACATATAATACTAGGAATACTGATGTGACTCCCACTAACCTTTCTTATATACCAAGGTTCATCTTCATTTTTAATAAAGTCAAATTCTTTGGTGCTTCATCAAATCGAAGATTCCAACTCAGAGAGGCTTGCTTCAATCCATAAATGGATCATTGCGACTTACATACCTTTCCGGCATCCTTTGGGTGACAAAACCCTCGGGTTGTGTCATATACACATCCTCGAGGAGATTTCCATTAAGGAAAGTAGTTTTGACATCCATCTGCGATTTAAGTAATCATAAAAAGGCTGCAATAGCAAGTAAGATCTGATGGATTTAACCATTGCCCTTTGGAGAGAAGGTTTCATCATAGTCGACACCTTGAATTTGTTTGAAACCTTTTTCTTACCGATCGGCCTTTATAGGTTTATACATTACCATCCATATCGGTTTCTTCTTGAAAACCCACTTTTCCGATTGGTTTTACCTTGGTGGATCAACGAGTCCATACTTGGTTAGTATACATGGAGTCCATCTCAGATTTCATGACTTGAAGCCATTTCTCGAATCTGGTCCATTCGCTAGCTTCTTGGTAGGAAGCGGGCTCATCTTGATCTATGAGCATCACATCGCCGTTTTGAGTCACAAGATATCCATAATATCTCTCGGGCTCTTGGCGTGTCCTACGAGATCTCTGAATGACTTGTGTAATTTGAAGCGAGTTCACTTTCCACAATATCTTGTGGTTCCCCGCTCACGTTCAACTTCGGGTTCAATGATATTTTATGGTTCTCGAATTTCTTGAGTTCTACTTTCCTCCCACTTGTTTCCTTTAGAGACAAATTCTCTTTCTAGAAAAATACCGATTCGAGCAACAACCACTTTGTTCTCGGAAGGTTTGTAGAAATAATACCCTTTTTTTCCTTTGGGTATCCCACAAAATTACATTTATCGATTTGGGTCCGAGCTTGTCGAATCCGGGACGTTTTCTGAATGCCTCATGACCCCAAATCTTCATGAACGACATCTTGGGGCGTTTCCCGGTCCACATCTCAAATGGTGTCTTACGAACCGTCTTTGTAGGAACACGGTTAAGTGTGAATGTAGTTGTCTCTAGGCATGACCCGAAGCTTATTGGAAGATCTGCATGACTCATCATTGATTGTACCATATCCAACAAGGTTGATTCCTCCTCTCGGATACACCATTCCATTGTGATGTTCGGTGGAGTGAGCGTGATATAATACCACACTCCTTTAGAAGGTCATCAAAGTCTTGGCTTAAGTATTCACCTCCTCGATCGGATCGAAGGGCTTTTATGCTTTTTTGCCAAATTGGTTTTGAACTTCATTCTTGAATTCCTTGAACTTTCAAAAGGATTGGTTTGTGTCTCATAAGATACACATATCCATATCTACTAAAGTCGTCGATAAATGTAATGAAGTAATAAAACCTACCTCTTGCTAACGAACTCATGGGTCCACATACATCACTATGTATAAGTCCCGATACATACTAGCTTGGATTCAACGTGTCCAGTGAAAGGGGCTTTAGTCATCTTACCTAATAAACAAGACTCGCATTTCTCATATGATTCAAAATCAAATGAATCCAAGAACCCGTCTTTATGGAGTTTGGATGTGCGTTTCTCATTTATATGTCCTAAACGATGATGCCTTAGAGATATGTCGGTTTGAATCATTTGATTTAAATCGTTTTGTATTTATGTTATAGATAGGCATTTCTAAATCAAGAATATAGAGACCGTTAAACAATTATGCAACACCATAACAAATATCATTTAAGTAAAACAAACAACAATTGTTCTTTATTATAAATGAAAAACCTTTCTTGTCCAAACAAGAAACATAAATAATATTTTTGCTTATAGCAGACACAAAATAACAATCTTCTAATTCTAAAACTAGCCCAGTGGGCAAAGATAAATGATAAGTTCCTACGGCCAGTGCAACAACTTTTTCTCCATTCCCAACTCGTAGGTCAACCTCTTCTTTCGCCAATGTCCTACTCCTTCGGAGTCCCTGCACATTAACACAAATGTGAGAACCACATCCAGTATCCAATACCCATGATATAGAAGTAGACAAGTTGACTTCTATAACATATATACCTGAATCAGAAGTCGTACTTCCTTTCCTTTTCTTCACTTCTTCCGAGATAAGCATGATGATTCCTTTTCCGGTGTCCGTGTTTTCCACAAAAGTGACATTCACCTTCTTTAGCCACCCCACCTTTAGGTTTTAAAGCCTGTTTGGTTTTGGAATTGGGTTTGGCAAAAGATTTAGATCCTATCTTCTTCTTACCTTTCCAATTTCCCTTAGCATTCCCCTTTTGCACCATCATTATGGGATCGGGTCCTGCCTTTTTCATGTTGTTCTCTGCAGTTCTTAACATCCTCAACAATTCAGTAAGGGGTTTCTCAATTTCATTCATAAGATAGTTCATAACAAATTGAGAGTAGCTGTTGTTCAAAGATTGCAAAACAAGATCAGTTTGGGCTTCTAAAGTGATTGGAAAACCCAACCTATCAAGGTACTCAATACACCCAATCATTTTCATCACATGTGGACCAACTAGATCACGTTCACCCATATGCAGTGATACAACGCCTTGCTTGTATCATACCTCTCCTGTCGAGCATGCCCTTCGAACAATTTCTTGAGATGCTCGATCATCTCATAAGGATCCATCAACTCATGTTGCTTCTGAAGCTCAGCGTTCATGGTTGCTAGCATGACACAACTCACGTCCAGAGCATCATCTTGATGCTTCTTGTAAGCATTATGCTCTACACGTGGTGCAGTGAGAGCTGGTGGTGCAGGAATGGGCCCATCAAGGACATAAAGCTTGCGCTCTTGTTTGAGGACAATCCTCAAGTTCCTATGCCAGTCAAGGAAATTAATTCCACTCAGCTTGTCCTTTTCAAGGACTGGTCGTAATGAAAGACTATTTGTGTTGTTGTTGTTTGCCATTGATATCTATAATTTATAAGTGCAAAATAATAATAAGTCAAATTGCATAGTTGATATTATGTAATTGATAATAGTACATTCAAAATATACGTCCCACTATTTTATTCAAATTAATAGCCCTCACCATTAATTCGAAAAGCATTTTCTATTAAATCTTTCTAGTGAGCCAAGATCCATATTTCATTATGCCTTAAGTTAGCTTTGGCTAATCTCTTAAAACACAATTATTTAGGTAGACAACCCTTTGTCAATTATATCATATATAACTCCTGGATAGTTTGGTAAACAACAATTGTTTCTAATCCATCTAATGGTACCTACCAAACTCTATGCCTCTAAGTCCACAATCCTATTGAGATAACTTAGTTAAGTTGGGCCCAATGATTTTAATAGTTTGGATATCACAATTCATATCGCATCTTACCTTGATAAATAGGGTACTTTGCTTTGGCAAACCTACATCTATTGATCAAGGTCTTGATGAGTGTTATTCATTGGAAGGCATCTGATTTAGACTTAATAATTTAATGAGGGATTTTATTAATTAATTTAGATCTCACCAATTTTAATCTTATTAAGCATGCACATTATTTATCATATCATATCACATACAAGCATAAATAAAGTGCGAAATTAAATGTGTCACAGTTATGGCCCAATCCACTGTCAATCTTTTCAAGCTAATGAAAGATTAAAGGTCAATCTAAGGTGGTAATAGATCTTAAAATAAATAGCTTCCTTGGATCTTCCTCTAGCATGTGCCTCCTCTCCATCATCATCTTTCCATATTGTTCTCCATCTTGACATTTTCATCGATTACAGATTATTACATGACATAAAGAAACCTCGAGCTACATTTGAGGGGATTTAGATGAGAAAAGAATATTACATTAGAATTTATAGAAAGGCACGACATGCAAGCCGTATTTCAAACCAAAACCACTAACCTATGGGTCAAAAAGGCCATAGCGTCATGCACCATGCATATCACAATAAGCACATAACAATTTATATATAATTAAAGAAAACTATATATAACATATAGGGGACACGACCATCGTATGCATTTGCTGACGGGGGGGTCAAGGGGGTCTCCCCTGGCTTACTACAATCAGATTGCAGAATTTTTCCATACTGAATCTCTCAAAACAATTTCGAATCATACATTTTAATCCACCAAAACACCCATAATAACAAATCATATATGTCCATTTCGATTTAATCATATTAAAACGAATTACAGTACACCCAGAATTTATCATATATGTCAAGTTTCGATTAATCATATTAAAACAATTCTTCATGCTTCTAATCCGATTAAACGCTTATATTGTTATTCAACCGATTAAAGATACGATTAACAGTATCATCATATATATTACCAGAATACACATACAACGGAATATCATATATTCAATTTCATATCGGTAAACATGCATCATCATATATCATATATATCAAATACAATTAAAACACGTAATCTGAATTAATCTTTTCGCAAGTAGCTCTGATACCACTGTTGGGGTTTCGGAACAGAAACGCACAGCGGAAATAAAATTTTTAAAGCAATTTCCGAAACCCTAAAACAGGATCCATGAGAAAAACAGTTAATTCAATGGTTAGAAATTATACCGATTAAGAAAGCGATTAAACGATGCGGTCGAATCTCCAACGCAAATCTAATGAACTGCGTCTCTACGGTATCCACACGAATGCTCCACGAATCGTCCTACGATCTGCAGAAGAAGGAATCATGGTACTAGCCACCAAGGATGAGGATTTACGAAACTGTTTTCTCTAGTCTCTCTCGAAGAGCGGCTAGCTTAAATGACTTTATTACCAACTTAATTGGCTTAAGTTCATTACTTACTCATTCTTGTTTCTTAATCCAACTTTTCTTATCATCCTATCATGGTAGAGATAGAAGATAATTGAGAAGAAGTCTTACTCTTTTGTAGTCTTGGTAAGTAGCTTGCTTCTTCTTCTTATTTATAGAATGACTTATGTGTAGCTTATTCTCTCTAACACTTAAGCACTTTAGATGTGTTGGATTAATTGATCAACCAACAAATGGCTAGCAAAGCTCTTCTATTTATAGACTTTCCAAGGTTAGGGTAGTTTGGTCTTTAAAACATCCCACCTCCTTAAGCCACCTCCTTACTATTCATTACTTGTCTAACACAACACTTATCCTACACTTGGTCATTACTTCAAAGTCTTGGTCAATACTCCTACTTGATCATCACACTTACTTGATCACCACATCACTTGGTCACCACACATTCAACCATATTAATAAGGTTTTCCCCATGGGTCAACCAATTTATTGGACTTTAGCTTGGGCTTGGATTAAATAAATCCTTGGGCCTTATATTAACAAACACTAGTTTGGTTCATTAATTAATAGTTGGGCTTCTCTCTTTAATTCACTTGGACTTGTATATAATTGTTAACCAATCATCCAAGTCCATTAACATTTCTTAATACATATTGTTGATGTATTTTCGTATTCTAATTCTTATAGAATTTATATACGGTATTTCATCATTCATACAAACTCGTATAATACTTCGTACTATACACGTTTTCATTACTTTGTACAATACCAACGTATCATACCATTATTACTCATTCATTATTATTTCAATTTCCTTAACGTTTAGGAATTAAGTCCACAAGCGAATTATTACATTTTCCATAACTAGATTTTTATTACATAATCCATCTTACCTTATTATTCCGTCATTGCGTATTTCTCGAAATCTCAAAATTATATCCCGAGCAAATACTGATGAATAGTGTTTTTTGAAAAAATTTCTCGCAAAACTTTTATTTTCGTCTTGGAAATCCAAACACTTTAATTCATCCACGTAGCCCAAATACTACGATATTCTAATATCAATAGGTTATACAATGACAACCATCTTTATAACACATGGAATATGATTTTATTATTATTTAATTTAATAAAATAATTTTACAATAAGATCCGAATTTCTCGGTCGTTACAGATCGTGTTACTTAGTTGTTCTTTGTCACAAGGACTACCAGTTTAGACCAAGAACAGACCTATTTGATAACCGGAGCATACGATTAATTGAACTGGAAAGTGGTACCTATGAATCGCTGGGTTTCGGGTTACCCGTAAAACCCGTCTTTATCCTCGACAGTTGTTTGGATGGCTAGATCTTGCTATATGGTTACGTTATGGCTCTGGTGATGATTGACAATTGTAGTAATACATGTATACTACACGATCAATGCACAAAATAGTCCGCATAATAACCGGATTAAAAACTATGAATACCAAAAACGTTGACCCTTATCAAGTTTGGTTGTCGTTGGTGTTCTTGAGGCTCAAGAACACCAAGAGCGACGCTTAGTGTCGCTATAGGCAATTAGCGACGATTTTGAATTTCTTTAATTTCTGAATTTCAGAAAATTATTTAAAAATAGAAAATAAATTCTAAAAATTATAAAAATGGTTTTAAAAATCATTTTAAATTATGAAAATAACTTTTAAATATTATGGACATTTTCATTAATATTTATAATTATTTGATGTTAATGATATTTAATTTATTTAATTAGTATATTACATAAATTAGAGAAAATGATTTCATATTATGAAAAATCATTTTAAATAAGAATAATGAGTTTAAAATATTTTGAGTTATAAAATGTAACTTTTAATATTTTTAGGAATTTATATTAATAATTTAATATTAATGATATTAGGTTTATTTAATTATTAAACTAAATAAATAAGTTAAAATGATTTTATTGATTTAAAAATCATTTTAAATAAGAATAAAGTGTTAGAAAATATTTTAAATTATAAAATATAATTTTCAATATTTTTGGAGAATTCTCATTAATAAATTAATAATAATGATATTAGATTTATTTAATTATTATATTATATAAATGAATTAAAAATGATTTTATTGATTTAAAATCATTTAAAATGAGAAAATGTTTTAAAAATATTTTAAGTTATAATTAATGACTTTTAATATTTTGATAATAATTTCATTAATATTTAAATATTAATGGTGATGATTTAAAAATGATTTTAATTAATTTAAAAATCATTTAAGTGGAATATCGATGATTTAAAAATATTTTAAGTTATTAACAATAACTTTAATATTTTGACAATTATGTTATTAATATTTTTATATTATTAAATATTAATGATGATAAGATTATTTGATAATTAAATCATTTAAAAATGATTTAAGTGTTTGAAAAATTATTATAAATCATAATAATTATTTATAAATTATTAAAAGCTTTCGAAAAATATTATAATCGATATTTAACTTTTCTAAAATAATATTGAAGCTTAGAGACCAAGATTTAATCGACAATAAATATGTTAATGGATAGGGTGACCAGAAAACTGAGAATAGACTGAAGTCCAACTAGACCGAAATAGTTAGACTTTTTAAGTGTTTATGTAGGTTATAAATACTGATGTGACTATGTGGTAATGTGTCTAGGAGAAGATTGACTGTGAATTACAGTATTACGTGTTGTGAATTATTGTGCTAATTATGAGACCGATATTATTGGTTATATGTCTTTCGAAAGCAGATAAGTATATTGTGTAGCAGTAATCAACGTGGAAGGCAAGTTTCCTAACTCAACTTTGAGTTATATTCATTCAATTATTATAGTGGTTAATTATTTCTAATTATACCACGTCCAGGGATTTATTGTTGATTATTCGCAGTTAGTGCATGTTTAATAATTCAAATTGAATTACTGATTCAGAAAATATATATTCGTAGAATTACTGTTGTTGGATATTCATATTTATAGAAGCTAATATTGACAGTATAGATAATTCTTGTTTATTGTTGAATTATGTTGAGAAATGTCTTAGCTAATTATTCTAGCTAGACGAACATTTGTTAGAACTTGATAGGTTTGAGAAGAGAAGAGGAGAGAATTTAATTATTATTGATAGATCAATGCCAGTTGTGTCGGCTAGATCGAAAAAAAAACTTGATAGGTTTGAGAAGAGAAGAGAAGAGAAGTGATTAGATATTGAAATCATTGCATTTCGTTGTTAAATCAAATTCTGATTCAAAGACTGAGAAGAACAACCTTTTATATAAAGGGAACATTTTAGATCGTATGTTCGACCATTGCGCACTGTTATGTATTATGCATAATAGAGGGTATAATAAAGCTGATCACTTGTTATACTTATAGAGGGGTATGATTTAATCTTTATGGTTATCTGATACTCCTGCGTATGTATCAAAGTAAATCTTTGAGAGATACCCGAGAAGAGAAGTTCTAGATCCAATGGATCGCTCAACATAAACTTGGAAAACATTCCACTTTGTTATTGCATAGAATTGATTCTTGTTTATTCAATAGAATATCGTAGAAACTTTGAAAGCATTGTACTCTTTCAATATCAGATTATTGTGTTGCCTAGAATACGAGAAGACTTGTTATTGATTAACGATTTGTTCAGCTATTTCAAAGTTTCCCAAACTTTGGTGTCATTTTATAAAAATAGATAGTCTATTATTCTGATACTTATACATTCATTGTATATCTTAACTTGCGGGGAAAATTTGTTGCTCACCCTTGCTAAATAAAACTTTTCAGCTAGGGACGAAGTGGCAGGAGGTGCTGTGAAGAACAAAGGAAAAGGCATAGTGATATCATAATTTTCTGAATATTATTATTATGTTGTATTTGTGAACCCTTTTTGTTTATCTAAAGGGTTTGTTTGTAATGTTAAGGTTAGAGAACCTGGGACTAATGTATTAACAATCTTTGTTAATGACTTATGTATTATTATTTCTATATGAATGGGTAGTTAGATTTTATTATATTGTGGATCGTGAACACCAAACTCGGGGGTCAGGTAACCCGGATTTGGGGGTGTCACAGTAAAAGTCATCTTTGGCTAGTTGTGCATAGATGGATTGCTGATTGACATGATTATGACCATGGATTATTTGATATAATCATGACCATTGGTGAAAACACGAATATTCTTGGCCCATAGTGCATGTATTATTCGTGGTCGTGATACTATTGAGCTGAGTCTCAACATTATTGGTTTTATAATTGTAAGACCCCGAATTTTATTTAATGAAAGTATTCAATTTTCTTATAATTGTTATTCTATTTATTAAATGGTTAAATTGATAAAAGGTTAAAATTAAGGGTGGTATTTGAAATTTCACAAAGTAAGCAAGTTGATATAAAATATTCGTTGTGTCGGGGAATATTCGATTGGTCGGGGAATATTCGTTTTAGCAGGGAATAGTCGTACGACGACACAATCATTGGTGGACCCCGGCCCACAACGGAAGTATTGTCGTAGATAGAAAACAACAGAAATATCTTTTCATAAAAATTACGGCGAAAGTTTTACCATTAAACTGTTGAACTACCCAGTGGTAAAAGTACATTAATACGCGTGGTTGCATAGTAACACACGATATTGATTATTGATGCTTACGTAAGAAGCCACTCAGTTTACTCAATTATTGCTACAGTAATTGTTGCCTACTATCTCACGTTATTTGATTCAATTATTGTCACAGTATCATCTTCATAATATTTTATATTATTAAATTAATAATTGAGACAACAAAGTTATTCATATTATTATTTGCAATATTAACAATGTCTAGAAAGTTCTGTCGAGGAGAGGTTTGGTCACCTAATTGCGCGCCAATAGAGAGAAATCCTTATTGGAAAGCCCCCTATTTCTTGGGAATGATCTGGTTGTTAAATATTGTGAGTTATAATATTAATGATGAATAATTGTTGAAGTATTAAGAATGTGTTTATTGAAGTTAAGTGAATTACAAAAGTTAGAGGGGAGTAATGCAAACTTGAAACACTTTAGGGATACCAAAGTGTAATAAGTTAAATTAATCTAGACCATTGGTGGTGGTTTTAATAGTAAATCAATCTGGATCGTCGATGGTGGTTTTAATAGTAAATCAATCTAGACCTTCGGTGGTGGTTTTAAAAGTAAATCAATCTGGACCGTCGGTGGTGGTTTTAAAAGTAAATCAATTTGGACCGTTAGTGGTGGTTTTAAAAGTAAATCAATGTGGACCGTCGGTTGTGGTATTAATAGTAATCAATATGGATCGTCCGTTCTAATAGTAAATCAATATGGACCATTCGTGAATTAGTTATTATTTAGTCATTTCTCCTATAAATAGAAGCTTAATTCTTCTTTTATTTTCACCAATTCACTGAGATTTACAAAATAAGATATAGAGAGAAAGAAGAAGAGTATTATTCTACTTTACTATTGCAGTATCTGGTCTTCTACTAAGTTAAGGGATATTATTTGTTGTATTCGTAAGGGGTGTTATTTTTTTTTGTATTCATAAGGGGTATTATTTCTTTCATATTCATAAGGAATACTATTTTTTCGTATTCATCCTTTAATATGTCGGAATAACTTGTCTACGCGGATTACGTACTGTAAGACGGGTGAAAATTCATTTGCAGTTTCGTATGTTATTTCTTTTCATATTCTTAAATCTAAACTTACTATGGTAAGTATTTCTTCTATAATCCCTAAAATTAGTGGGATATCCTTGAAGTTTTACGCTTCATCCAGTATCGTTTCTTTGGAATATTGATATGAACTTTCTTATTTAAATATCAATATTTTCACCGGGGTACTATTCATGGGTTACTATTCACCCGATTACTATTCACTAAAATATTATTCACTCGGGTATTCGGGGCACTTTTCATGCCGGGGTACTATTCACGAGTTACTATTCATGGGTTACTATTCACACAGTTATTATTCACTCAAATATTATTCACTCGGGTATTCAGGGCACTTTTCATGCCGGAGTATTATTCACAGTTTACTATTCACTCGGGTACTATTCATCTGGAGTACTATTCACGTTAAATATTGATTTCTTTTATATCCAAGATTATTTTTGATACATGAATATTATTCTTGAATTTTACTCCACAAAGCAGTATCATGTTTATAATTTGGATATTTTTAAACTCTGGATAAATTTAAAGTCTTTAATATTTATCCTTCATCTCGTTTGATTGAATTCTTATATCATTGTCATCATCCTCATACTTATATTGTGATGAAAATCATCTTTGGCTTACGTGCAAAGATGGACAATTGATTGGTATGATTATTACTAGGGATCTTTCGGTATAATCATGACCCGTATTGTTACAAATGATGTGGTAAAAATCCTCATTGACCTGTAATGCATTGATGGACAGTTGTTGGTATGATTATGACCAGGTATTATTCGATATAATCATGACCATTAATGATTACATGAATATCTTTGGCCCGTAGTGCAGGGATGATTAGATTATGTGGTTTTTATTTAGCTGAGTCTCAGCGATAAAGTTAATGAAAACCTTTTTAAATCATAGAAGATAGTAGATATCATGCTCTACTTGACTCTTCTAATGGATTGCTTGTTCCACTGCAGTTAAACTTGTTGTCTATTATATTCTATCAATTTAACATTGTTGAAGGCTAACAATAACTTATTCTGCATTATCTTAGTCATAATATTTCTTACTGGGCTAGTTGAGCTCACCCTTTTGCTTTCATTATTCTCTTCAGGAAATGAGAACATAGCCGGGACTAGTCGGGGAACGGAGTGATGGTCCGAGATGGTTTTTTTAGTAATCCTCACTATTTAGTGTGATAATAAATGTAATGAGGATTGAATTTGAGTTTGGATATTGTCTATGAGATAATATTCGTGTAAAAACTCCCAGCTCTGGTTGTATAATTAAGTTTGTATTTGTATTTTATACCATGTATCTGATGACCCAAGATGGGTGATGTATACCTATTTTAGGGGCGTCACAGTTGGTATCAAAGCTTAGGGATATGATCCCTGGTTGAGATGTGAGACGAGAACTAGGAGGGGAGAGACGAGGAATTCCTTCGTTAGTATGACCTACCTAAGTTTATTTGGTATTTAATTGGTCGGTCAGAGTATAGGGATAATATGTGACATGCCAATTAACCCTTGTTTTGTGACAAAGTTTGAAAATGGCATCCAAAATGTTGAGATCAAAGAATGAAGCACATGAGACCGTTGAGTCACCAACGATCAATACCCAGGATACTGTGCAACAGGAAGACAATACTCCTCAGGTAAATAACAACACTGATCAAATGATGAACGATGAGATGTTCAGAGGCTTTTTGCAACTCATGCAACATCAGGCGAGAGCGACTCCTGTTCAAAATGCAGGTAAAAACATTGGCAACTCACAGGTGGTTACTGCTAAGCAGTTCAAGGAACTGGGACCACTGGAGTTTTTGGGAGAGCCAGAACCACTTAATGCGGAGATGTGGATAAAGCAGATCACCAAGATATTTGATGTCTTGGGATGCTCCGAGTAGCAAAAGGTTCCCTTTGCCACCTTCATGTTGAGAGGAGAGGCAGATTACTGGTGGGAATCAATAAAGCGTACTCAGCCTGCCGCACTCAAAATGTCTTGGGAGAAGTTCCAAGAGTTGTTCAACGACAAGTACTTTCCCGAGAGTATTCATCATATGAAGGAGGTGGAGTTTATCAAGTTGGAACAAAACAACATGACTGTGTCGCAGTACGAGGATAAGTTTGCCGAGTTGTCCTGGTTCCCATCCCATTTGGTTGATAATGAGAAGATAATGATGCAAATGTTTCTGAGAGGTTTGAGACACGAAATACGTCAATAACTTATTTCTCACAAACTGTGTTTCTATTCAGATGTTGTAAATAGGGCTCAGTTATTGGAGTGCGATAATGATTTAACCCAACAAAGGGAGAGCAACTGATAAGTCGATAATACCAATGGTAGCAGTCATCGAAGCGGTGACAACAAATGTGGAGGGAATCAACATGCTAGAAATGGTAACCACTTCGGTGGTAATCATGGCCAAGATAATAGAAGAAATGATTCAACTGAAAATTTTAAGAAGAGAAGATTTAACGATGATAGGAAGACGTCGACACCAGCACCAACAACAAATTCTAGGGGAGGAGAACGACCGCCAGTTAGATGCTACAGATGCGGAGAGGAGGGACATATAAGTTCAAACTGTCCACAGTCTTCTAAGGTATGTTTTAGTTGTGGAAAAGACGGTCACATAGCTCAATTTTGTCCTGTAGTGAAATCAAGTCTAGTTGGGACGGTGGCACCAAAGGCAGATACGGACAAAACAAAGTCGGCGGTTTCAAGAAGAGCATTTTTTGTGACTTCTTAAGAACCGAGTAACCCGAACGAAGTTAGCACGAGTTAGTTAATTATAAATTCTTGCGAAGTCTATTCCTTATTAGATACCGGTTCTACCCACTCTTTTATTTCTCCTACTTGCGCTCAACGTTTAAATTTAACTCCGAAGAAATTAGACTTTGATTTATCTGTGGAAACTCCGTTGGGAGAAACCTTCATTACATCCACTGTTTATAATTCTTGATTGATTCAAATTGGCAACCGCACGTTACCTGTCTATCTTATATCTTTGAAAAGACTTGCATTCGATGTGATTTTAGGAATTTATTGGTTGACTACTCATCATGTTGAAATCGATTATTTTCGTAAGGTTGTTAGCTTTCATATTCCTAACCAACCTATTATGCGAATTCAAGCAACCAAACCACCAAAGTCAATCACTGTCATCTCAAGCCATAAAGCTATTCATTTATTGAAAAACGGATGTCAAGCTTTCTTAACCCATGTCACAGATTTAAACAAAAATACGTCAGATTTGAATTATATTTCTATTGTTAATAAATTTATGACGTATTCCCCGAAGAACTTCCTAGCATATTCCCAGAGCTTGAAATCAAATTTTGTATCGACCTTAAACCCGATACAAAACCCTCAAATAATTCTTCACCCAGAACAAACATAACATGCGTCAAAGACGTTGGCTCGAGTTGTTGAAGATTTAGATCATACCATTCAATACCATCTTAGAAAAGCGAACGTGGTAGCTGACGCGTTGAGTAGAAGATCGTTTGTGTTTACGAGTGCGATATTGTTAACACAAAGACCCATCTCGTACGACTTACAAAAGATGGAGATAGAGTTAAAGACTCCAAGAACCTACATGAAGATAGCTAATATACGATTAGAATCTACTTCAATCAATAAAGTTAAAGCCGCTCAAGCTACAGACTCAGAGCTGATTAATGTGAAGAAGAAGGTTCAAGAAGGTGTTATTCTAAGAAGCAAGGGTCGACGAAGAGAGGAAATCTCAACCCTCGATTTTATTGGTCCATTCAAAATCCTCGATCGAGTAGGAACTGTGGCTTATAGACTCGCCTTATCGCCAAATATGTCTCGTGTTCATAGCATTTTTCATGTATCAATGTTACGTAAATATGTGGACGACCCGAACCAAATTATTGAATTAGAACCGGACGAGATAGCGGAAGATTTAATGTATGAAGAGGTACCTGTTAAAATCTTGGAAAAGAAGAAGCATATTCTACGCTTAAAGGTTATACCTCAAGAGTTAGAATCTGACGAGGTATCCTCATCTCTTCGGCATACCGGGTACGTACGTAAATTTTGAGGGCAAAATTTCATATGGAGGGGAGATTGTAAGACCCCGAATTTTATGAAATGAAAGTATTCAATTTTCTTATAATTGTTATTCTATTTATTAAATGGTTAAATTGATAAAAGGTTAAAGTTAAGGGTGATATTTAAAATTTTGCAAAGTAAGCAAGTTGATATAAAATATTCGTTGTGTCGGGGAATATTCGATTGGTCGGGGAATATTCGTTAAGGGTGACATTTTAGCAGGGACTATTCATACGACTACACAATCATTGGTGGACCCCACAATGGAATTATTGTCGTAGATAGAAAATGACATACATATCTTTTCATAAAAATAACGGCGAAAGTTTTACCGTTAAACTGTTAAACTACCTGGTGGTAAAAGTACAGTAATACGCGTGGTTACATAGTAGCACATGGTATTGATTATTAATGCTTACGTAAGAAGCCACTCAGTTTACTCAATTATTGCTACAGTAATTGTTGCATAGTATCTCACGTTATTTGATTCAATTATTGTCACAATATCATCTGCATAATATTTTATATTATTAAATCAATAATTGAGACAACAAAGTTATTCATATTATTATTTGCAATATTGACATTGTCTAGAAAGTTCTGTCGAGGAAAGGTTTGGTCATCTAATTGCACGCCAATAGGGAGAAATTCTTATTGGAAAGCCCCCTCTTTCCTAGGAATGATCTGGTTGTTAAATATTGTGAGTTATAATATTAATGATGAATTATTGTTGATGTAAGACCCCAACTTTTTAATAAAAATTGAATTTTCTATAAATATCATTTTTGATTATTATAGAGTAAATTTGATATAATGTTATAGTTGTGGGTAATAATTATAAATTTGCAAAGTATGCAAGTTGTTATATAATAATCGATTAATCGTGAATATTCGCTTTTAAACAGAAATATTCGTGCGACTAAGACAATCATTGGTGGACCCCATAATGTAATTATTGTCGGATTGAAAACGACAAAAATATTTTTATGAAAATAACGGCGGAAGTTTTACCGTTGATACTGTTGAACTACTCGGTAATAAAAGTACAGTAATACGCGTGGTTGCATAGTAGCATATGATATTGATTATTGAGGCTTACGTAAGAAGTCACTCAGTTTTGTTCAATTATTGCTTCAGTATTTATAGTAAGTTTGGCGTATTATTGAGACCCCTACTTACCCATTTTTTAAAATTGTTGGTGGAAGTTAATCGTAATTTTGTTATATATATATATATATATGTATATAAGTATTATATATTTATATATGTATATATGTATACGGGATAGTCAAAGTGGGTGAGGAAAAGGGGGGGAATCAAATTGTCACATAGAGTATTATTTCATTATTTTTTTTGTTAGTGGGTTTTGGTGGGTGAATGAATTGTGTGTTTTAATATGAAAGATAATTTGGTGGGGGAATTGATGTTATCGGAAGGTGGAGTCTAATATGGGTATATATATATATATATATATATATATATATATATATATATATATAATATGTTGTTTTTTGTATATATATATATATATATATATATATATATATATATATATATATATATATATAAGTTGTCATTGAATTAAAGGATTGCACATGTGGGATAATTAGGTTGTATCGCAATTTATCTTTTACCCGTGAATCAAATTATTTCGTTTGAATTCCTACTGTACAGTCCAATAGTATCTTTCAATTCTCCTATAAATAGAAGCTCATTCCTTTATTATTTTCTTACGAATTCACTGAACTCTAGAGAGAGAAATTATAGAGAGAAAGAAGAAGAGTTTTCTGTTACTTCACTACTCTAATATCAAGTATTATTTTACGGTAAGGGATATTATTCTTTTGTATTCAAGAAGAGAACTTCAGTTATTCCATTTCTTTATTATTACATTGGAATAACTCAGTATACGCCGAAATACCCTATACTTGGTGACATTCTTCTATTATTCTCGTCTTTATTATTCCGCTGGAACATCTTGTTTGGTGCTTTTACGCCTGGACCCGGGTTCCGCCTTTTTATTATTCTCGTCTTTATTATTCTCATTGGAAAATCCTCATCATGTGTTTTACAATCGGACCTAGTTCCGCTTTTATTATTCTCAGTATTTATTATTTTATTGGAATAACTTTGCTCTGGCGCCAAGTACCGCATGCATGGTGATTTATGTTGTTATTCCATTCTTTATTATTCTGTTGGAGCATCCTATTGGTGTGATTTTCACATGACCTGGTTCCGTCATTATTATTCTATTGGAATAACCTGTCTATGCGAAGTACCGCATGCATGGTGATTTCTTTTGTTATTCCATTCGTTATTATACTCAGTTGGTTAAAATTTTGACTTCTATACTCCATGAAATTAGTGGAATATCCTTGATATTTGCGCGCTTCATCCAAAGATTTTCATGGAAATATTCTTCGAGCATTCTTGAATTTTTCTCTCTACAAAGCAAAGATTATCGTGTTGACAATTTGGACGTTATTAGTTCTGAATAACTTAATTCTTGAACTTGTTTTATTGAATTCTTATATCATTGTCATCATCCTCATGTTTATATTTTTAAAGTCATCTATGGCACGTAGAGCATGGATGGACTTGGTATGATTATGACCGTGGATTATTCGATTGTAATCATGACCGTAATGTTACAAAATGATGTGGTAAAAGTCCTAATTGGCCGCATTGATGGAATATTGGCATGATTATGACCATTGATGAATACCAAATATCCTTGGCCCGTAGTGCATGGAATTTGTGGTCGTGACTCTAATGAATATCCTCGGTAGTAGTAAAAGGATGATGTGGATTATTTATTGTCGAGTCTCAAAGTGATAAAAGTGATGAAAAGCTTTTTAAATCATAAAAGATAGTAGATTTTATTTTCTACTTGACTCTTTTAATGGATTGCTTGTTCACCGCAGCTTAAACTTGATGTCTATTATATTTTATCAGTTTAACATTGTTGGAGACTAATGATAATTTATTCTGCATTATCTTAGTCATAATATTTCTTACTGGGCTAGTTGAGCTCACCCTTTCTTTCACTGTTCTCTTCTGGAAATGAGAATATAGCTGGGACGAGTCGGGGAATGGAGTGATGGTCCAGAGGATAGCATTAGTAGTCCTCACTATTCTGTGAAATAGTGTGATAATAATTGTAATGAGGACTCGTTTTGAGTTTGTATAATCTCTAGTAGACAATATTTGTGTTCAAACTCACAGTTATGTTTTGTCGTATTGTACATGACAGTTGTATTAGTAAGTTGTATTTGAATTTTGTACCATGTTTTTGGCGACTCAAGATGGGTGATGTATACCTATTTTGGGGGCGTCACAGTTGAAGTATTAAGAATGTGTTTATTGAAGATAAGTGAATTACAAAAGTTAGAGGGGAATAATGCAAACTTGGAACAATTTAGGGGTACCAAAGTGTAATAAGTTAAATCAATCTGGACCATTGGTGGTAGTTTTAATAGTAAATCAATCTGGACCGTCGATGGTGGTTTTAATAGTAAATCAATCTGGACCGTCGGTGGTGGTTTTAATAGTAAATCAATCTGGACCATCGGTGGTGGTTTTAAAGTAAATCAATCTGGACCGTTGGCGGTGGTTTTAAAATTAAATCAATCTAGATCGTCGGTTGTGGTTTTAATAGTAATCAATATGGACCGTCCGTTTTAATAGTAAATCAATCTGGACCGTTCGTGAATTAGTTACTATTTAGTCATTTCTCCTATAAATAGAAGCTTCATTCTTCTTTCATTTTCACCAATTCACTGAGATTCATAAGAGAAGCTATAGAGAGAGAAACTATAGAGAGAAACAAGAAGAGTATTCTTCTACTTCACCATTGCAGCATCCGGTCTTCTACTAAGGTAAGGGATATTATGTGTTGTATTCTTAAGGGATATTATTTCTTTTGTATTCGTAAGGGGTATTATTTCTTTCGTATTCATAAGGAATACTATTTTTTAGTATTCATCCTTTAATATGTCGGAATAACTCATTCTCGCTGGATTACGTTCGACGACCTTAAATTTGGGTTGTCCGAATTTAAGTTTAAAGAATTAGTTATTAATAAAAGGAATTTTTTATTAATATTATTATGTGCTATGTGTTTATTAATCGCTCTATAACCTAGGATGATTATAAATCGGGAGTATTCGCTACGAAAGCTAGATTGAGCGAATAAGAATTTTCAAGATTTAAACGAAAGTTTTTCGGAACAAAATATTTTCTAGAAAAAAAACGAAATAGGCACTATTCATCCGTTTACGCTTTCGTAGATTTATTTTGAAATTCGAGAAGTTATAGATTACGTTTAATTCTGAGACGTGATGGAATATTCAATAATATTTCAGTTATGGCAAAAACGAAGTTTTCGTCTGCGGACTCAAAACCTAGGGTTAGGAAAAGTGAGTTACGAGAATTTTATGATCACGTATAATCATTAGGGTAAAACGTGACGGAAAACGCTTAACGTCGAAAAGTGTTTTTCAGTCTTTGAAGATCCGAAGAATACGTAAAAAATAGTTGGTAAAGGAAAAACAAAATATTCAAAAATATTTGGATTCTGAGAATCGCGATTTTTGAATTATCGGACGAAACCCGAAAGACGGAAGCACGAAGCTTCCGGGAGAAGCCACGGGAATAGTAAGGAGGTTAACTAAGGAGGTGGAAGTAGTAGACTTAAGTATTAAGTTAACTTAAGTGTTAAGTAAACTTAAGAATTAAACAAACTTAAAGGCTAAGTAAACTTAAGGATTAAGTAAACTTAAGAGCTAAGTAAACTTATTGCTTAAGTAATAAATAGTAAGGAGGTTTGGGGTGCGAAATGACTATTTTTCCCTAGCTTTGGAAAATCTATAAATAGGAAGCTAGATTTCATTTAAATGAGATTTTGAAAATCCTACACTAAAGAGAGAGAGAGAGAGAGGATTCGGATGGAGAGGGAGGAGGAAGAGCTTGAACATGATTGATCGGATCGAAAGTGTTCGTGAAATAACAAAGCTTGCAAATCGTCGGCTTTGTATAACGGGAGAGGATTAAAGAAGAACGGTAATCCGAGCCATAGTTTCTTCTAATATTTTCTTTAAGATTTCTATGTCAAAAACATAGCTTAATGAGATTAAGGAATAAAAGAAGATTGGAATGATTTCATATGGTTGAAATCATGAGAAAAGAAGAAATAAGAACTTAGAAATTTAGTTTATAAATTTCTTAAAGAAGTATAATATTCGTAGCGAATTTGAACGATCCGAGTGGATTATATGAATAAGTAGGTGAAATAAGTAAGGAATAATGTTCTATAACATCAAATTCCAATAAAAAGTGGAATCATAATCCAAAATATCGATTAAAATGAAGAACGAACGAAGAACACGAAGAACACGCGAAGAACACGCGAAGAACACGAAGAGCGTTGTTGATGGACAAATTTAAAACCATCGTAGTGTAATTGTTGTTGATGGACAAGTTTAAAACCATCGCGTATAAGTTAGATATGTATTGTTTGGTTAGGAAGGGTAGAAACGTTCATGAAGAACGGATTAAAACTTAGCTATAACGAAGTTATGGCAAAATTTCGTAAAAGACGAACGAGAATTAGAAAGTTAGTAAATGAACCCGAACATGTAGGGTTTCATAAGAAAGTAAGAGAACATAGAAAATGTGAGTCGTGGACTTAAGAACGAACGAGTTTCGAGTTCGAATGATCGAATTACAGACGAACAAACGAAGAGCGTTAATAATGTAAAAATGAACAAAAAGTTAAGATTAAGCCAATTGAATGGCATATTAACGAATTCCGAATGAAGTTCTATCCATGGGTAATCGAAGTATGTAAGGTAAGGAAGAAAATGGCTTTGGAACAACCTCGTTCCGAGTTATAACGAAGAAGTTATGAGATTTTGAAATCAGCGTCTCAAGCTTGTAAAAGACTTAGAAAATTTTTCTAGTTTTTATGCTCAATGGTATTGCAGCATTGAAGTTAGGCCTTGAGGCCGTGCCAAGAATACAGTAATAAAGTCCGAGAAAAAATCTCGAGAGTTCGCCAAAAAGACGAACCATAAGTATAATTTAGTAATAGCACATGGCCATCCGGGAAGAGAGGAGAGAGAAGTAGGTCGCGCCGCAGCGCGAGAGAGAGACGGAAGGATGGTGCTTGGTAATGGCGGTAGAGTAATGCCCGAAATGAGATTTTAGTTCTCGCCATCGGAGGATTTACAAGAAAGAAATATGAATATAATATTCAACTAATGTAACACTTAATCAAGTGATGTAGACCTTTATTAAAGGTTGAACGTATTGATTAAACAAGATAAAATGACAAAGAATATAATTGCGGGTTACGTAACCGATATCCGGGGACCGTAGTCGGGATGAATGAACGTGAGGAATTTCTATGGTTGTGATTCCTTAGACGTTGAGTGACAAGGGTAATGAATAACATTTTGATGTTATATCATGATAAGGAGAGATAAGTGTGAAGCATATAGACGCTGTGAACGCAACTTCGTTGCGATGGACGTTTGGTCTTAGCATACAATAATCGATATGGCTTTGACACTAAGAACGAGTAATTAACATGGGGTTCAAGTAATGGATAACGAAAGTATTAATAAGATATGAATTATTTAGAAAGCTGTAATGAACGGTAATAAGATTAATGGAAGCCGAATGTGATTCGATAAAGAATGAATCCGGAGGGATGACATTTAGTTGTCAGAAAGCCGTAAGGAATAAGGAATTAACTTAATCGAACATTATAGTTTAATAGTTCATATAAGTTAAGAGAAGTTAGGTTGTGGTACAATCGTAACCATTGATGGTTAACATATGGGAGCTGGGCTAAACAATTCCTTCAGAGAGCGAAGGTATATACAAAACTGGCAACCGATCTAACTCACTGTGATGGCAGTGTAGATGAGACGGGAACTTGTTTGTTGGTTGTTTGTTGGGAACCACTCAGAGTACCATATGGACTACTAGCAGAGACGCGATGTGTGTTGAGTCCTAGAGAAGTTATAAGAAGAAGATAAGAATATAAATCATCCAAGATGATGAACGTATGAGTAAGACATCTCCGTATGTCATAAAGCCATAAACTGGTAAAGGAAGTTGGTCGCGTAAACTTATATTGCAAGAATGCGAACCCTAAGAAGTAAAGCTAAGTAAACCAATGCGTAAGTTTAATATATGACTAATTGGTGTTTATGTTTTCTCCTTATGTGTTATATAGGAATTGAAATGAACAGTTCGGAGTAAGCTGTAGCTGGGCGTAAGGCAAGTTTTCGAACTTCATTCATATTACATGAATGCTAGTTTCTTAAACTTCTCAGATGTTGTACTTGAGAAGTTCTATCTATGTGCAAATGTGTGATATTTGTACAAGGTGTTAGAATGTATGAGGCCTTGAGCCACAATTTGAACACTTTGGTGTTTCTATGATATGAATTGTTCTGTGATTGAGCTATTCAATACAAGTATGTTCTGTTTATACATGAACCGTTATTGTTAAGTCTGTACTAATGATTCTAGCCAGATAGGATTTGTATGAAAAAGGTAGAGGGATGAAAGTATTTCAAAGTGAAAATAATTGATGTTTTAAGATGATAGGAATCGAGACTATTCCTATTATTCAAGCTGCTTCATAACCTTTGCTCAATTATAGAAGTTCTAAAGAAATATTTTAATTCTGAAGTTATTTGTTCTACTGTTATGACTTGCTGGGCAATTGAATGCTCACACTTGCTTTAAATGAAAAACAATTTTCAACGAACAAGGTTAGAAGAACTTAAGGATCCCGTAAAGATCAAGCTGACGGTATCCGATGCGCATCATTCGGAAAGGTGAATGAGCGAGAAGATCAAGTGAAGACTTGTAATGTAAAAAGATAGAATTTAATTATAGACTAGTTTAACGAACTGTTATGTATCCTTGGTGGCGGATAAAAGTCACTCTTGTAAGATTAAATGAATAATGTAATTATCATTATTTGTAATAAAAGAGGTCATAAGGTTCCAGAACCTGGGATTTGAGAGTGTATGTCGTTATATTGCATTATATAATGATGTATGTTGGATGAATGATGTACTCGTGATGTACGGAATCCGTGTGAAGATAGACCGGATTTTGGGGCGTCACAAGTTGGTATCAGAGCTAATAGGTTATAAACCTTAGGTAGGAGTACCTAAGACTATAATCGTAGAGAGAAGGATAAGAAGATCACCATGTGATCATAGTGAATCGTAGTAACAGATGAGCTGTTAAACGATGAATGATTTATAGCTTAGTCTATGAATGAAAGGTACTATGAAGTAGTACGGGAAGAAGAACTGAGATTAATTTGTGAAGGATGGTATATGAATTAAAGAAAATTCGTATTAAGTAGAGATAAATTTAGAAGTTGTAAAATTTCAATTGAGGACTCATGTGATAGCTGAGTTGTACGAACCATTGTATGGGCCGAGGTTTGTGCTTGGTGTAACAATTGCTTAGCTTATTACAGTGATAATCATTTGGATTGGTCGCGCTATCAAGATGTATATGATGAGAAGGTGAATCTTTTCTCATGTATATACTTAGTAGGTAGAGAACGATAAGGTAGGTACGAGTTCCTGAAACTCATACTTATGGTAAGTTCGTGACTCATAATAATATGGTATGTTTTCGAACGTCTCAGTGAATGGACACCTATGGTCTGTCTGGATGTTCTCAAACTCATATTATTGTGGAAAGTTCCTGAACTCATAATGTGTGGTAAGTTGATGGACTGTACTAAGGTATAAGGATGTTTAGATTGAAAACATGTTGTTTTCAGTAGGCTTAGTAGTGAAGGTGCTAGAGAAGATTAAGTATTATCGCAGTAAGACAATGAAGGAAGATGGAGAATAGGATATTCCAAGTCATCTTGCTATGCTAGATTTTGAAGTTTATTGAACTCGTGCTGATATGTACATTTTGAAAAGGAAAAGATTGGTTCAACTTTTGGAACCAACGTATTTTAAAAGAGCTATTCTTGATATGTCTATGCTAATTGCTTTGGCTAGACAGAAATTGATTTGAAATATCAAAATGAATTTTATATCATTTGCAAGGATGGTAAAAGGATGGAGTTGTTAATACCATTGAACCTTGTGTTGGATGTGATCTTAGGATCAACAACCCGCTATGGTATGATGTATAATGACGAAGTCATGAACTGACGAAGTCCTCAACGTACTGTGAAAAGTACGGTATCATGACGTCATAAACCGTTTTGATGTAATGCGAAAAGAATTTAAAGAAGTAGTCGATGTCAATTGAGTTGACTAGACGAATGTTTCACGTTGAAATCCAATTTATTGGTATGGTTTAAGCTACTTGATTCGGCTAGACAAATGGTATGTCATCGAGCTTTCTTTGAGAACTTGTGCCAAACCAAATTGTTTTGGTGCGGAATCTAATGATTTAGTCTAAGGAGAACATGGAAGAGGTAGTTACTTTATTTGTGATTGTAAACTGGCCATTAAAGAAGGGCTTACGGCAAAATGTTGTTTAACCTAGTAAGAGTTCATGGTCGATTTGACCCCTCAGCAAAAGTATGAAAAGTTTTAAGAGAAAATTTTATATTCCTCGTTATTCCTTCTGCTTCATGATTTTTGATATGTTATGGGGGTTAGGAATGAGGAAAGATAAGAACTCCGTTGAAGAGAAGTTGAGAAGAAAGGTAGGCTAAAATTTTGAGGAAGAAATTCTGTGAAGAAGGGGTGAATGTGATGACCCGGGTAAGGGTGTGGTTTTAAGAAATTCCGAGGATGGAATTTTTATAAGTGGGGAAGAGTGTGACGACCTGGAAATTCAGGTTGTCCAGAATTTAATGTAAGACCCCAAATTATTAATAAATGAAATTTATTTTCCTCTATTTATTATTTTGAAATAGTAAGGGTTGATTTGATTAATGTAGATAGTTATGGGTAAAATAGGCAAATATTTCGAATAAGCAAGTGGTTATAAAATATTCATTATTGTCGGGGAATATTTGTTTGGTCGTGGAATATTAAATCGCTTCGGGAATATTCGCATTTGACGACGCAGATCTTTGTGGGCCCCATAAACTTGAAGCGATTGGATGAAGAAAACGACAAGTATAAGTTGTTTATAAATAACGGCGTAGTTGTTAATGTTAATACTGTTGGAATACCCGGTGGTTAAAATACACTAATACGCGTTGTTGAACAGTAGCACACGATATTGCACCAATTATTGATTCTTACGTAAGAAGGCACTACTCAATAATTGTTATAGTAATTACTGTTCAGTATTTTATTTTATTGATTCAATAATTATTGCATTGATATTTTATATTACTGTTGTTTCAATAAATTGTCATTACACAGTATTTTCCATTATCGAAGCAATAATTCATATTATCTGAATAATATTATTAGATAACATTATTGGCAATGTCTAGAAAGTTCTGTCTAAGGAGAGGTTTGGTCACCTAATTGCGCTACCAAGAAGGAGAAATTCTTATTGAAAGCCCCTCTTTCCTGTGAACCGCACCGTCACAATATTGTGATTACGTAATATTATTTATGAATAATTAATTATTGATTCATATGATGAGGAAAATATTGATTTTATGTGGATATAGATAGAGAAAATTTTTAATGTGACAATTGTTGAAAATTAATATTTTATCTTTTTCGATAAAATAATTCATTTAAATATATTATTTTAATAATATATTAACTAAGTGATATTTTTATAATGAATGTGGGATATATGAGTATATGAGGAGGAGAAGTATTTTTATGGCATTAAATGTTTAACACATATTTTTTGTGTTGGTGGACACAATTATTGAATCAAAAATTTGATTATAAATTTGTAAAATCGCCCGTTTGTGGATTTTGGTCAATTTCTGTTTGGAATTTGGAAAAACTTTCTTCTGCAAAGTTGTAGAGAATTGAATTTCCTAAACAATGACGCGAGATTCAAATTTTCTGATAAAAGGGCTATTTATTATGAATTATTGAAGTTTCAAAGCTCCGAAATAATTAATTTTTGGAAGTTTAAAATATTTAAAATAGGAAAAACAATTTTTTTATTTTGTGGGCAGCCCTAGCATGTGCAAGATAAGCTAAAATCAGTTGTCAAAATGTGCGTAGAGAATTTGTAATATCTATAATATTATTATATTAAATTTTTTACTTTGGTGTTCTAAGCATTTTCCTATAAATAGGGTGCTTAGGTTAGAATTGAAAATCACACCGTAAATCAAGTTTTCTCTCTATATTATCGAGCGTATTCTTGTGAGTAATTTGAGTATACTTTGAGTATTGCTATCTGATGCAAGTTCAAGTCATAGCTTATATCCTGTGTTCAACTAAAAAGTCTTGTCTTTCGAGGTAAGGGATATTAATTTCTTCATGAATGATATTATTTTCTTCAATATCATTATGCCGAAATATTTGTTTGAAATTTTTATCAAATTTAGAACTTTTTTATGTCGGGGTTACTATTCATGAGTTACTATTCACCAGTTACTATTCATGAGTTACTATTCACGAGTACTATTCATGAAGGGTGAAGATGTTTTTTTTTGTGAAATTTCTATCTTTTGGTATCGGAGTTACTATTCACGATACTGACACTATTCAATCAAAATGAAATTTCTTCTTTTTGTCAAAATATCTATTATGGATACTAGCTTTGATTGTATCCATGTTTTGATCATTCTTGAATTTTACTCTACTACGATTACTTATGAAGTATTTTTGAACTTGGATTGTTTAAAATACAAATCCTTAATATTTGTTCTTTTGTTTCATTTGGATTCGCTTTCCTTTAAAATATTTTTCATCATCCTCATCATAAATGATGATATTTCAATATCTTTGGCCAGTAGTGCAAAGATGAATGATTTCTTGATGAATATCTTTGGCCCGTAGTGCAAAGATGAACAAGTGTTGAGATGAACATGACTCTTCGATTAATATCTTTGGCCCAGAGTACAAAGATGAACAGTGTTTAGATGAACATGACCAATCGATGAATATCTTTGGCCTCAGTGCAAAGATGAATATTTGAATCCGTATATATATTGATTGATGTTACAGGATAAAATATCGACGATGAACTTTTAAATTCATATATAAGAAGATAGTAGTTTGCATTCTCTACTTAAATCTTCTAATGAATTGTTGTTTCACCGCAGCTTGTTGATTTAAAACCTGGTTGTCTATTGTATTCTATTAGATTTGTCCCTGTTAGAGACTAACGATAATTTGTTGTATATTATCTTAGTCATAATATTCTTTACTAGGCTAGTTGAGCTCAACCTTTTCCTTGTTGTTCCATTTTTCTTCTCGTGAGGCGAGAATGTAGCGAGTACTAGTGGGGTATGGAATGAAGGTTCTAGAGAGAGTTGTTTAGTAGTCCTCACCATTTTGTAAAATAATGTATAAATAATTGTGATGAGGATTTATTTGGGTATGTATATTGTCAGAAGATAATAATTGTATTTAAACTCACAAGATATATGTTGTGTCAGTATTTTGCACGACAAATGTATTAATAAAGTTGTAGTTATTTCGTACCATATATTTGGCGACTCGAGAATGGGTTGGATGGAATGGAACTATTTTGGGGGCGCCACAACTGGTATCGAGAACTTAGGGATATGATCTCCGCGGAGATCACGGAATAGAACTAGGAGGGAGAGACTAGTAAATCCTTCGCTAGTGTGTCCAAATTTCTAAGCTTATTTGTTAGTTGGTCAAGATATAGGGATATTATGTGATATATTGATTTCCTAATTAACCCTTGTTTTATGACAAAGATTTGAGAATGTCGAATTGAGAATATTAACAAATGGAGTAAATGAGACCGTGGAGATGCCTCAGATTTACCAATGAGGAGAACGCGTCTAACAGTCGGGCAATGTACCTCCTTTGAACAACACCAACGAAAGCGTATGATGAACGAGGGATGTTTAGAAGTTTTTTGAAGTTCATGCAAAAATTCGATTTAGGAGACTCGTGTTCAAAATACAGGAGGAAATGATAGCAATTCACGGGTGGTCACAAATGCAAGCAGCTTCAAAGAGTTGGGACCACCGTAATGCAGGGGAAAGCCGGATCCGATTAAGTGCGAGACGTGGGTCAAACAAATTACCAAGATATTCGATGTCTTGGATGCACGGAGGGAACAAAAAGTTTCATTCGCTACTTTTATGTTCAGAATGAGGCAGACATCTTGGTGAGAATCGTGAAGCGTGCACTCCATCCAAATTTCACTCAAAGATGTCATGGGAGATGTTTCAAAACAAATCAATGACAAGTATTTCCTCGAAAGTATTCGTCATATTAAGGAAGTGGAGTTTATTAGATCGAGTAGAATAATATGACGGTGTCCCAAAGACGAGGCGTAAGTTCATGAGTTATCCGTGTTTGCACCTCATTTGGTGGAGAATGAGGAACGATGACGCTGGATGTTTCGAGAGGTTTAAAACCCGTATACGTCAAGATCTCATTTTTCATAAATTTTCTCTCTATTCGGATGTTGTCAATGTGGCTCGGTTGTTAGAAGAGATAATGAAAGTACGTTCAATCGAGGGACCATAGGCGGGATCATACCAAGAAGATAGCGATGAATCGTAATAACGATAACCAAATGGAGAAAGAAGAATACGGACAAAGGCGGTAACCACTCTGGGTGGTAATCGTGGCCATGAAAATAGAAGAAGCGAGTCGGGAGAAGATTTTAAAAAGAGGAGATTCAATAACGACCATGTGAAGACGTCAGCGCCAGTAGCAACTGGTTCCAAGGGAGGAGAAAGACCACCGGTCGTATGTTGCAAATGTGGGAAAGAGTGACATATTAGCCCAAACTGCCCACAATAGTTTAAGGTATGCTATAATTGTTGAAAAGAAGGACATATCACTCGAGATTATACGATATCAAAACCCAGTCCAACGAGAATAGTGACTCAAATGGATGTCCCAGAAAAGTCAAAGTCAACGGTTCCTGGAAGAGCGTTTGTCGTGACCGGTCAAAATGCGAGGAACCCGAACGAAGTTAGCACGGGTTAGTTAATTATAAATTCTTGCGAAGTTTATACCTTACTAGATACCGGTTCTACCCATTCTTTTATCTCTCTTGCTTGCGCTCAACGTTTGAACTTGACTACGGAGAAATTAGACTTTGACCTATTTATGGAGACTCAGTTAGGAGAAACTTTCATTACATCCGTTGTTTAGAAATCTTGCTTGATTCAGGTTGGCACTATCACATTACCTTTTAACCTTATTTCTATAGAGATATTTGCTTTTGATGTGATTTTAAGGTTAACTACTCATCATGCCGAAATTGATTACTTTCGTAAGGTTGATAGTTTTCATATTCCTAAGCAACCTGTTATTCGAATTCAAGCAATCAAACCATTGTAGTCAAACATTTTCATATCAAGCCATGAAGTCATTCGTTTATTACGGATAAGTTTTTTTAGTCCATGTTATGGATTTGAATAAAGACACGTCAGATTTGAATAATATTCCTGTTGTTATTGATTTTTCCTGACGTATTTCCTGAAGAATTTCTTGGTTTACTCCCAAAGACTGATATTAAATTTTGTATCGACTTTGAACCCGGTTCAAAACTCATTTCTAAAATCTCATATCGAATGGCTCCTATTGAACTTCAAGAGTTAAAAATTCAACTATAGAATTTGGTACACGAGCCTTTATCCGGTGACTTCCTTTGTGGAATGCACCGCCGCATCTCGTAGGGGACACCATATTCGCAGCGATAGTAAATCGATAGGTGTCATTGTAACGTATTATCCAAGGTTGGGATATGAGTCACAGTTTGAGAACAACCTAAGTCGGTAATCGAAATACGTAGCTTTCAGGCTTAGTTGGTTATTATCGGAGATTCGTTGAAGGATATTCTCGAATCGCTATTCCATTAACGCAGCTGACTCGTAGAGATACAAAATTCGAATGGAGCAAGGAATGTGGGAAGAGCTTCGAAGAACTCAAGAGGAGACTCATTTCAGCACATGTTCGACCATGCCATCCCGGAAAAGCCGAACGTGGTAGCTGACGTGTTGAGTAGAAGATCGTATACAAGTACGAGTACGATATTGTCAAAGACTAATTTCGTATAATTTACAAATAATAGAGATGGAGATGAAAACTCTAGGTACCCACGTGATGATATACGAGTATAATCGACTTTAATCGATAAAGTTAAAGTCGCTTCAAGCTATACAATCTGAGAGTGATGAATTTGAAGAAGGAGGTGCAAGAAGTTGTTATTTCAAAAGCGAGAATCGGTGAGGTGAGGAAAGCTCAAACCTTCGATTTATTAATCCATTTGAAATTCTCGATCGAATAGGAACTGTGGCCTATAGACTCGTTTTACCGCCAAGTATGACGCGTGTTCATAACATTTTTTACGTATCGATGTTACGTAAATATGTGGATGACCCGAACCACGTCATTGAGTTAGAACCGGATGAGATAGCCGAAGCCTTAACGTACGAGGAGGTACTTGTCAAGAACTTGGATAGGAAAGAACATGTCTTATGTACCGAGGTTATACGACAAGTTAAGGTTTTGTGGAGAAACCATGCTATTGAGGAAATGACCTGGGAGTTGGAAACGGAAATGAAAGCGAGGTATTCTCATCTTTTCGAAACACCAGGTACATACGTCAATTTCGAGGACGAAATTTCATAAGGAGGGGAGGTTGTAAGACCCCAAATTATTAATAAATGAAATTTATTTTCCTCTATTTATTATTTTGAAATAGTAAGGGTTGATTTGATTAATGTGGATAGTTATGGGTAAAATACGCAAATATTTCGAATAAGCAAGTGGGTATAAAATATTCATTATTGTCGGGGAATATTCGTTTGGTCGTGGAATATTCAGATCGCTTCAGGAATATTCGCATTTACGACTGCCAACGATCTTTTTGTGGGCCCCATAACGGAAAGCGATTGGATGAAGAAAGCGACAAGTATAAGTTGTTTATAAATAACGGCGTAGTTGTTACAAGATTATCATGTTGGAATACCCGGTGGTTAAAACACACTAATACGCTGCGTTGTTGAACAAGAAGACACCACAGATTGCACCAATTATTGATTCTTACGTAAGAAGGTACTACTCAATAATTGTTACAATAATTAATCGCTCAAGATTTTATTTTATTGATTCAATAATTATTGCATTGATATTTTATATTACTTGTTGTTTCAATAAATTGTCATTACACAAGATTTTCCATTATCGAAGCAATAATTCATATTATCTAAATAATATTATTAGATAACATTATTGGCAATGTCTAAAAAGTTCTCATCTAAGGAGAGGTTTGGTCACCTAATTGCTTGCGCCAAGAAGTGAGAGAAATTCTTATTGAAAGCCCTCTTTCCTAGAACTGCTCGCCGGTTGTCAATATTGTGATTCTCGTAATATTATTTGTGAATAATTAATTATTGATTCATATGATGAGGAAAATATTGATTTTATGTGGATATAGATGGAGAAAATTTTTAATGTGACAATTGTTGAAAATTAATATTTTATCTTTTTCTGATAAAATAATTCATTTAAATATATTATTTTAATAATATATTAACGGTGATATTTTTATAATAAATGTGGGATATATGAGTATATGAGGAGGAAAAGTATTTTTGTGGCATTAAATGTTTAACACATATTTTGTGTGTTGTTGGACACAATTATTGACCGAAATTTGATTATAGCCTGTAAAATCGCCCGTTTGTGGATTTTGGTCAATTTTTGTTTGGAATTTAGAAAAACTTTCTTCTGCAAAGTTGTAGAGAATTGAATTTCCTAAGAAAATTGTGAGATTCAAATTTTCTGATAAAAGGGCTATTTATTATGAATTATTGAAGTTTCAAAGCTCCGAAATAATTGATTTTTGGAAGTTTAAAATATTTATAATAGGAAAAACGTTTTTTTTGTTTTGTGAGCAGCCCTAGCATGTGCAAGATAAGCTGAAATCAATTGTCAAAATGTGCGTAGAGAATTTGTAATATATATAATATTATTATATTAAATTTTTTACTTTGGTGTTCTAAGCATTTTCCTATAATTAGGGTGCTTAGGTTAGAATGGAAAATCACACCAGAAACTGAAGTTTTTTCTCTCTATATTATCGAGCATATTCTTGTGAGTATTTTGAGTATACTTTGAGTATTGCTATACGGTGCAAGTTCAAGTCATAGCCTATATCCGGTGTTTCAACTAGAAGTACTGTATTTCGAGGTAAGGGATATTATTTTCTTCATGAATGATATTATTTTCTTCAATATCATTATGCCGAAATATTGGGAGTATACTTTGAGTATTGCTATACGGTGCAAGTTCAAGTCATAGCCTATATCCGGTGTTTCAATTAGAAGTACTGTCTTTCGAGGTAAGGGATATTATTTTCTTCATGAATGATATTATTTTTTTGTGAAATTTCTATCTTTTGGTGTTTGAGTTACTATTCACGATACTATTCACGATCATTTATATTCAATTTAAAAATGAAATTTTTCTTTTGTCCAAAATATCTATTATGGATACTAGCTTTGATTGTATCCATGTTTTGATCATTCTTGAATTTTACTCTACTCGATTACTTATGAAGTATTTTTGAACTTGATTGTTTAAAATACTTAATCCTTAATATTTGTTCTTTTATTTCAATCGGATTCGCTTTCCTTTAAAATATTTTTCATCATCCTCACTCCTAAATGATGATATTAATGAATATCTTTGGCCTGTAGTGCAAAGATGAATGATTTCTTGATGAATATTTTTGGCCCGTAGTGCAAAGATGAACAGGTGTTGAGATGAAAATGACCTACTTGGATTAATATCTTTGGCCCGTAGTACAAAGATGAACAGTGTTTAGATGAACATGACCAACTGATGAATATCTTTGGCTGTAGAGAAAAAAGATGAATATTTTATTCCAGATATATATTGAATGATGTTACAGGAAAAAATATCGACGATGAACTTTTAAATTCATATATAGAAGATAGTAGTTTGCATTCTCTACTTAACTCTTCTAATGAATTGTTGTTTCCGCTGCAGTTGTTGATTTAAAACTGGTTGTCTATTGTATTCTATTAGATTTTTCCCTGTTGGAGACTAACGATAATTTGTTGTATATTATCTTAGTCATAATATTCTTTACTCGGCTAGTTGAGCTCACCCTTTTCCTTGTTGTTCCATTTTTCTTCTCAGGAGGCGAGAATGTAGCGAGTACTAGTCGGGGTATGGAATGAAGGTTCTAGAGAGAGTTGTTTAGTAGTCCTCACCATTTTTGTAAAATAATGTATAAATAATTGTGATGAGGATTTATTTGGGTATGTATATTGTCTAGAAGACAATAATTGTATTTAAACTCACAGTATATATGTTATCGTATTTTGCACGACAAATGTATTAATAAAGTTATAGTTATTTCTGTACCATGTATTTGGCGACTTAGAATGGGTTGGATGGAATGGACCTAATTTGGGGGCGTCACATTTAAGTTTAAAGAATTAGTTATTAATAAAAGGAATTTTTATTAATATTATTATGTGCTATGTGTTTATTAATCGTTCTATAACCTAGGATGATTATAAATCGGGAGTATTCTGGCTACGAGCTAGATTGAGCGAATAAGAATTTTCAAGATGAAAACGAAAGTTTTCCAGGAACAAAATATTTTCAGGGAAAAAGACGAAATAGGCATTATTCATCCGTTTCTACCTGGAGATTTATTTTGAAATTCTGACAAGTTATAGATTACGTTTAATTCTGAGACGTGATGGAATATTCAATAATATTTCAGTTATGGCAAAAACAAAGTTTTCGCCTGCGGACTCAAAACCTAGGGTTAGGAAAAGTGAGTTCCGAGAATTTTATGATCACGTATAATCATTAGGGTAAAACGTGACGGAAAACGCTTAACGTCGAAAAGTGTTTTTCAGTCTTTGAAGATCCGAAGAATACATAAAAATTAGTCGGTAAAGAAAAGACGAAATATTCAAAAATATTTGGATTCCGAGAATCGTGGTTTTTGAATTATCGGACGAAACCCAAAAGACGGAAGCACGAAGCTTCCGGGAGAAGCCACGGGAATAGTAAGGAGGTTAACTAAGGAGGTGGAAGTAGTAGACTTAAGTATTAAGTAAACTTAAGTGTTAAGTAAACTTAAGAATTAAGCAAACTTAAAGGCTAAGTAAACTTAAGGATTAAGTAAACTTAAGAGCTAAGTAAACTTATTGCTTAAGTAATAAATAGTAAGGAGGTTTGGGGTGCGAAATGACTATTTTTCCCTAGCTTTGGAAAATCTATAAATAGGAAGCTAGATTTCATTTAAATGAGATTTTGAAAATCCTACACTAGAGAGAGAGAGAGAGAGAGAGAGAGAGAGGATTCGGAAGGAGAGGGAGGAGGAAGAGCTTGAGCATGATTGATCGGATCGAAAGTGTTTGTGAAATAACAAAGCTTGCAAATCGCTTCACTTTTGTAATCGAGAGAGGATTAAAGAAGAACGGTAATCCGAGACATAGTTTCTTCTAATATTTTCTTTAAGATTTCTATATCAAAAACATAGCTTAATGAGATTAAGGAATAAAAGAAGATTGGAATGATTTCATATGGTTGAAATCATGAGAAAATAAGAAATAAGAACTTAGTAATTTAGTTTATAAATTTCTTAAAGAAGTATAATATTCGTAGCGAATTTGAACGATCCGAGTGGATTATATGAATAAGTAGGTGAAATATGTAAGGAATAATGTTCTATAACATCAAATTCCAATAAAAAGTGGAATCGTAATCCAAAATATCGATTAAAATGAAGAACGAATGAAGAACACGAAGAACACGCGAAGAACACGAAGAACGTTGTTGATGGACAAATTTAAAACCATCGTAGTGTAATTGTTGTTGATGGACAAGTTTAAAACCATCGCGTATAAGTTAGATGTGTATTGTTTGGTTAGGAACGGTAGAAACGTTCATGAAGAACAGATTAAAACTTAGCTATAACGAAGTTATGGCAAAATTTCGTAAAAAACGAACGAGAATTAGAAAGTTAGTAAATGAACCCAAATGTGTAGGGTTTCATAAGAAAGTAAGAGAACATAGAAAACGTGAGTCGTGGACTCAAGAACGAACGAGTTCCGAGTTCGAATGATCGAATTACGGATGAACAAACGAAGAGCGTTAATAACGTAAAAATGAACGAAGAGTGAAGATTAAGCTAATTGAATGGCATTTTAATGAATTCAGAATGAAGTTCTGTCTATGGGTAATCGAAGTACGTAAGGTAAGGAAGAAAATCACTTTGGAACGACTTCGTTCCGAGTTAGAACGAAGAAGTTATGAGATTTTGAAATCAGCGTCTCAAGCTTGTTAAAGACTTAGAAAAATTTTCTAGGTTTTATACTTTCTACCAGAAGACGAAGTTGTGCTTGGAGGCCAAGGCCATGACTGTAATAAAGGTCCGAGAAAATCGTGAGAGTTTGCTGCAAATGCGAACAGTAGTAATAATTTATGAAATATGCAATGCCACCATCCAGGAAGAGAGAGAGAGAAGTAGGTCGGGCCAGCACGGTAGAGAGAGAGGAAGGATGGTCTGCAGCAGCGGCAGCAGAGTAATGCCCGTAAATGAGATTTTAGTTCTCGCCATCGGAGGATTTACAAGAAAGAAATATGAATATAATATTCAACTAATGTAACACTTAATCAAGTGATGTAGACCTTTATTAAAGGTTGAACGTATTGATTAAACAAGATAAAATGACAAAGAATATAATTGCGGGTTACGTAACCGATATCCGGGGACCGTAGTCGGGATGAATGAACGTGAGGAATTTCTATGGTTGTGATTCCTTAGACGTTGAGTGACGAGGGTAATGAATAACATTTTGATGTTATATCATGATAAGGAAAGATAAGTGTGAAGCATATAGACGCTGTGAACGCAACTTTGTTGCGATGGACGCTTGGTCTTAGCATACAATAATCGATATGGCTTTGACACTAAGAACGAGTAATTAACATGGGGTTCAAGTAATGGATAACGAAAGTATTAATAAGATATGAATTATTTAGAAAGCCGTAATGAACGGTAATAAGATTAATGGAAGCCGAATGTGATTCGATAAAGAATGAATCCGGAGGGATGACATTTAGTTTTTAGAAAGCCGTAAGGAATAAGGAATTGACTTAATCGAACATTATAGTTTAATAGTTCATATAAGTTAAGAGAAGTTAGGTTGTGGTACAATCGTAACCATTGATGGTTAACATATGGGAGCTGGGCTAAACAATTCCTTCAGAGAGCGAAGGTATATACAAAACTGGCAACCGATCTAACTCATCATTGTGATGGCAAAGTGTAGAGAGACGGAACTTGTTTGTTGGTTGTTTGTGGGAAACCACTCAGAGTACCATATGGACTACTAGCAGAGACGCGATGTGTGCTGAGTCCTAGAGAAGTTATAAGAAGAAGATAAGAATATAAATCATCCAAGATGATGAACGTATGAGTAAGACATCTCCGTATGTCATAAAGCCAGTAAACTGGTAAAGGAAGTTATTCGCGTAAACTTATATTGCAAGAACGCGAACCCTAAGAAGTAAAGCTAAGTAAACCAATGCGTAAGTTCAATATATGACTAATTGGTGTTTATGTTTTCTCCTTATGTGTTATATAGGAATTGAAATGAACAATTCGGCGTAAGCTGTAGCTGGGCGTAAGGCAAGTTTCCTAACTTCATTCATATTACATGAATGCTAGTTTCTTAAACTTCTCAGATGTTGTACTTGAGAAGTTCTGTCTATGTGCGAATGTGTGATATTTGTACAAGGTGTTAGAATGTATGAGGCCTTGAGCCACAATTTGAACACTTCGGTGTTTCTATGATATGAATTATTCTGTGATTGAGCTGTTCAATACAAGTATGTTCTGTTTATACATGAACCATTATTGTTAAGTCTGTGCTAATGATCCTAGCCTGATAGGATGTGTATGAAAAAGGTAGAGGGATGAAAGTATTTCAAAGTGAAAATAATTGATGTTTTAAGATGATAGGAATCGAGACTATTCCTATTATTCAAGCTGCTTCATAACCTTTGTTCGGTTATAGAAGTTCTAAAGAAATATTTTAATTCTGAAGTTGTTTGTTCAATCATTATGACTTCATTGGGCAATTGAATGCTCACACTTGCTTTAAATGAAAAACAATTTTCTACGAAACAAGGTTAGAAGAACTTAAGGATCCCAGTAAAGATCAAGTCGTTTTGCAGTATCCGAGATGCAGATTACTATTCTGGAAGGTAAATGAGCGAGAAGATCAAGTGAAGACTTGTAATATAAAAAGATAGAATTTAATTAAAGACTAGTTTAATGAACTGTTATGTATCCTTGGTGGCGGATAAAAGTCACTCTTGTAAGATGAAATGAATAATGTAATTGTCATTATTTGTAATAAAAGAGGTCATAAGGTTCCAGAACCTGGGATTTGAGAGTGTATGCCGGTATATTGCATTATATAATGATGTATGTTGGATGAATGATGTACTCGTGATGTATGAAATTCGGGTGTGAAGATAGACCGGATTTCGGAGCGTCACATACGTACTGTTTGATAGGTGAAAATCCATTTGCAGTTTCGTATGTTATTTCTTTTCATATTCTTAAATCTAAACTTACTATGGTAAGTATTGCTTCTATAATCTCTGAAATTGGTGGGATATCCTTGAAGTTTTGCGCTTCATCCAGTAACATTTCATTGCAATATTGATCTGAACTTTCTAATTAAATATCAATATTTTCACCGGGATACTATTCACAGGTTACTATTCACCTGGTTACAATTCACTAAAATATTATTCACTCTAGTATTCGGGGCACTTTTCATGTCGAGGTATTATTCACGAGTTACTATTCATGGGTTACTATTCACCCAGTTACTATTCATTCAAATATTATTCACACGGGTATTCAGGGCACTTTTCATGTCGGGGTACTATTCACGGGGTACTATTCATCTGGAGTACTATTCACGATAAAAATTGATTTCTTTTCTGTCCAAGATTATTTTTGATACATGAATATTATTCTTGAATTTTACTCCACAAAGCAGTATCATGTTGACAATTTGATATTTTAAACTCGGATAAATTTAAAGTCTTTAATATTTATCCTTGATCTCGTTTGATTGAATTCTTATATCATTGTCATCATCCTCATGCTTATATTGTGATGAAAATCATCTTTGGCTTACGTGCATAGATGGACTGTTGATTGGTATGATTATTACCAGGTATCTTTCGGTATAATCATGACCCGTAATGTTACAAATGATGTGGTAAAAATCCTTATTGGCCTGTAATGCATTGATGGACAGTTGTTGGTATGATTATGACCAGGTTTTATTCGGTATAATCATGACCATTGATGATTACATGAATATCCTTGGCCTGTAGTGCAGGGATGATTCAATTATGTGGTTTATTTATTTAGCCGAGTCACGACGATAAAGTTGATGAAAACCTTTTTAAATCATAGAAGATAGTAGATATCATGCTCAACTTGACTCTTCTAATGGATTGCTTGTTCCGCAACAGTTAAACTTGTTGTCTATTATATTCTATCAGTTTAACATTGTTGAAGGCTAACAATAACTTATTCTGCATTATCTTAGTCATAATATTTTTTACTGGTTAGTTGAGCTCACCCTTTTGCTTTCATTATTCTCTTCAGGAACTGAAAACATAGCCAGGACTAGTCAGAGAACGGAGTGATGTTTCGAGATGGTTTTTTTAGTAATCCTCACTATTTAGTGTGATAATAAATGTAATGAGGATTGAATTTTATTTTGGATACTGTCTATGAGACAATATTCGTGTAAAAACTCTCATCTCTAGTTGTATAATTAAGTTTGTATTTGTATTTTGTACCATGTATATGACGACCCAAGATGGGTGATGTATACCTATTTTGGGGGCGTCACAATAATTGTATGTCTTAGGCTTGTATTGCAAAGATGGGCTGTTGATTTACCTGATTATAAATATGAATTGTGAATTTAATTATAATCTATGGTTGTTCAGGTGAAGACAGGTGATGAGAGTTCTCTTTGTCTTGGGTATAACAAAGAACTGTTGAAGAATATTACAGGAATAAAATGTTAACAATGGACTTTTAATCTAGAGGAGATAGTAGACATTATGTTCTACTTGACTCTTCTAATGTATTGTTGATTTCGCTGCTATCATGGTTGAAAACTTTTATCTTCTGCCATATGTTCTAAATATCTGAATTCTTTTGATAATTTAATTATCTTAAGTCATGATATTCTTTATTGGGCTATTTGTGCTAACCCTTTTACTTCACCACCCCTTTCAGGAAATAAAAGTGTAGCTGGGACTAGCAGAGATGACGTGTGTATAAAGTGGTGTTTTAAATTAGTCGAAATCCTAATCAAATTATGAAACGGTGGGGCATAATAATTGTATTGAGAATTTAAAATGTGCGTGACATATTTTATACATCATTTAATAGTTATATTTGGTGAACCAAATAGGGTGATGCGAACTCGAATTTGAAAGCGTCAAAATGCACTCCATTAGAATGAGGAGGACATCAATCTTCTCGTATTCCTTTGGGGACTTGAAATATTTGTTGTTGTACTTTATATGGCATTGTAATAATTTGAGTATAAATATTATCGTATTATATACGCTACAATATTTGTATTGAAACTCACAGTTTATGTGTCGTCGTATTTTGCACGACAGTTGTATAAATGGAGTTGTCAGTAGTGTATGTTTTTGGAGTTCTCAGCTATGTTTTGTCGTATTTTACACGACAATTGTATAATTAAGTTTGTATATGAATTCTGTACCATGTATTTGGCGACTCAAGATGGTGATGTATACCTATTTTGGGGGCGTCACATAATTAATATGGGCAAGCATAAGTTATGAAAAATTCACAAATTAACTATAACTTATCAAAACATCGTAATCAATATAAGAATGATATGCAATTTGTGCGAAAGTAAATATGAAGGCAAAAACAATTAGGCTTTAATATCGGAATGGAAAGAAAATATTATTATGAAATACCTAGTTCCATCATCCTAGGTATTAAAGAAATTATCTAGACATTAGTTCCATCATCCTAGGTATTAAAGAAATTATCTAGACATTAAAAATAAATAAATTAACTAAGATAAAGAAGAAGAAGTAGAAGATTAAAAATAAAATAAGAAAACTCTCGTTTATTAACGATCATCCAACGAGCGTACAATGAAGAAATAATATATTCCACTCACAATCTTAACCTAAACAAATACATAAAAAATACTAAATATCTAATCTCTCTTTTCCTAAAACAAAAGATATATTTATGGAAAATAAATAAATTGTAACCTAATCTAATGTCCATTGAACTTATTCTTCCTTTTTTCTTTGTATCCCTTTATCTCCAAATTGATTCTAACTTCATTATGACAATCTTCTAGAGTCCATTTTAATCTTCAAAACCTAGAACAATTATTCTTTAATTAAACAAAATATAAATAAAACATTTTCTCCTACAAAACAAAATAAAATGTATTAGTTAAATAAAATATTGATGAATCGTTTTATAGTTATTGTAGACACTCAAAATTTTGTTTTCTTGTTACTAACCATGTAGGAGGGCAAAAATGTCTTTTTACACCCTAGAGACAACCCCGGAGGACTACAACATATAACCATGGAGACAACCCCGTGGGACATCAAATCAATCCTCAGAGACAACCCTGAGGAAAGACAAAAACAACAACAGTCAAACCCCGGAGACAACCTCGTGGGACAGTCAAAAGCCACATCAACCCCAGAGACAACCCTAGGAGGGAAAAGATGTAATGTTTCCAATATAAAATAAAAAATTATCATCCATCTATGGATAAGGTCACAAGATCTAACACAACAATCCTGAGTTCAAATTGTGCAGGATAAATCAATGAACTGCCTACGAAGACTTGAAGATGTTATTCTGGTCATGGAACCATCTTACCGGATTCGGAAAAGGTTAATCCTTATGTCATTGCATAACTCTCTGAAAGACCTTTTCGGAATGGTATGTAACATCTGCATAGGGTTTCTAGATTGGAAGATATTAAGGTTTCAGTAGACAACACAGTGATCAAAGGAACGAACTTCGAGGCGATGGGACGGCTGCCGAAGGTCTACCTACGGCTGGTCGGGTCTTTAAATATCGACCCCCTCAACTCATTTTAGGGAGAGAAAAGGAGGTTCTAGATAGAGAAATCCGAGATCTAAATAGAGAAATGGAGCGTTTCTTCATCTCAAGCTCTATATATCTCATTTATAAACACTTATATACATATAAACTTCGTCATATCAACTTTTAATTGGTTAAAATCGAGTTTCTAGAAGCTTTTAGCCGTTCGTTTGCAAAACTCGTATAAATACGTAAGATCTCTTCAGATGTGTGCTCATTTACGACTTTACTATATATATAAGTGCTATATATATATATATATATAAATAGATCTTGCTTGGTTGTGTATAAATCTAGCTTTTCATCATTCATTTTGTGTAAATAGTCAATATTTAAATTATATTTATTAGATCTATTTTAGATCTAGCCTTAATCGGTTCAAAAGTTGTAAAACTTGAACCTTTGAGCTAGATTGGCTAAGATCTAGGTAGATCTAGTTTACTTTCTAGTTTTGTAAATATTTAGCAACCATGTGACCCTAGATCTGTATCTAGAGGAAGCATGAAGCTTATTTACTCATATACAAAGATTTAATCGATAAATCACTTGTTTAGCGAAGTTATGAGTTATACATATATATTATGTTTAAATATACATTGTGCAAGCTTTTAAATGATATCATGTGAGCCTAGGAACCATTGGATTGAAGATCCAATCAATAGATCTAGATCTAGTTCCCATAATGGACTTGTTTAAGTTGTAAAATAAGTTTGCAATCCATTGTACATTTAATCTTGGGCCCTAAAACGGTATCCGAATTTAAGGCCCCATAATAGTGAAAACCATGTATGTGGGTGCTCGGGCTTGCTTTGATGCCTTCCATACCCATAAGGAGCCCGACCCTTTGTAGATAATATTTTCAATGCCATCAAGAATGCTTCAAATCTCAAATAAAATCAAATCAAACAACTTCTAGAATAAAATAGGAAGTATTAAAGGGGCTCGATTCCTATTTGGAAAAATGGTTTGAAAACCAGATTTCAAAACCTCACTTTCATATGCTTTATCTGAAAAACATGAACTATTATATAAATCAAACCATTTATATATAAGTCCAAAGCGGCACATCACTACTTTCAAAATAAAGCACTCAAACACCTTTTCTAAAGCTTTACACACACACACACACATACAACACACATGTTTAAAGAATTAAAAAGTAGCGGTAACCGTGTTTCACGAAAGTCGAGGGTGCCTAACACCTTCCCCTCACTTAATCAAGACCCCAAACTCTATGAATCTTGGGTTCCAGACCAACTAAACAGAGTCATATATAGGGCCATATTGCAAAACCTTTCAAAACTCAGATGAGTTGGTACATCCTTTTGAATTCATACCAACTGGCGGCTCTGTCTAATTAGGCCCAATCATTAAAAATAATCTTTTCAAAATCGTTGACATATACGTCTGTGACACCCCCAAATTTGGGTACTTCCATCCCACAAATTTGGTGTTCACTATCCAAATAAAACATAACTAACTACCAATGAATAAGGACTGTAAAAGAAATTACAACCTTAAATAAACACCTTCCCTATAAAAGGGTTGCAAAACATAACCCCGTGTCACCTAATCTTAATTACATCATCAAATACGGAAAAAATAAATACATCACCTAATTAAGTCTAATTACATAAACCGTTTGAATAACAATTTAACAAGTCTTCAACACTTGTTCATCTTGCCTTTTCCTTTACTAGTGTTTGGCTCGTCAACCTTCTCAACTTTAGCTACAATGGTTATATATATGCAAGAGTGAGCAAAACAAATGCTCACTTGATCTAGCAATGAATAATAACAACATAATAACTATCAATGAATAAGCTCGATTGAACTGAATAACATTCTCTATCATTGATAATCAAGAACTGAAATCAGAATTTACAATTTATCTGAGGGTCACAAGACCATGAACTATGTCCCAGGTTATATGTATTTCTTCTTGAACCTGTAACAGTTATTAAGCTATATGGAGCTGATATTACGCCCCCAAAATAGGTATACATTACCCATTCTGAGTCTCCAAATACATGTGTCGACGTCGGGATTTGTATTTGTCCCTTTTTTGTTCTTGTCTTTTGGTGTTCTCATGTTAGGTGAGATTTGTTTGAAAAAATAAGTTGTGAAAAGGTCCGATATTTATATGTCGACGATTTGACTGTAAGAGTTGCCAGTTGGTTTTTTAAATGGTTTTACCAACACAACTAAGAAATGGTTTGCACATTTACCCAGAGATGTGACACTGCTAAACAGGTCTGTGAGACCGAGATTCATTAGGGTCCGGGGACTTGATTATGTGGAGGGAAGGTGTTAGGAACCCCCCGACATCCATGTTGCCACATTGACCGCCACTTTTCAAGAAACTGTTATATGAATATGTGTGTGTGTGTGTGTAGTTCAATGTGCTGTTATTTGGAAGTAGTGCGAGGCCTCGTTCGCACCTATATACACAGTGTTCGAATTTATGTAAAATTTAGTTTTAAACAAGATATAGCAGTGATGTTTTGTAAAATAGGTTTTTCAAACCCTTATGCTCAATAGTAATTGAGAACTTTTACACTTTAATTTTATTAAATATTCGACTAGATTGCTTTTATTTTCGAGATGCGAAGCATCTTCAAAAAAATAATGTACAAAGCAGTGTCAAATTTCTCATGGGCATGGGAGCCATCTAATGAAATCCAAACACCGTGAATAAATTTACAAGCTGCTTACAGCTGAAAATGTCCATCACGGGAACCAAATCTAGATTCAGTAAACTGAATCTGTGATCACATGATTCCTAGGCTCACATGATGCCGCAATTTATATGAAAACTATAAACAGTTATTTATATAAAAGCTGAATATATATATATATATATATATATATATATATATATATATATATATATATATACATGATCAACCACCACGAAGTACCTCCATGGGGGATCAGAAATGTAAATAAATAAAAGTGGTAATATATATATAGAAACATGATCAACCACCACGAAGCACCTCCATGGGGGATCAGAAGTGTAAATAAAGCTATAAAAACAAGATCAACCACCACGAAGCACCTACATGGGGGATCAAAAATGTAAATAAAGCTATAAAGATGATCAACGGCCACGAAATAAACTCCATGTGGGATGAAATGTAAATAAAGCAGTAAAAACGATCAACCGCCATGAAGTAAAGTCCAGGCGGGACGAAATGTAAATATATACATATATATATAAGTGGTAAACGCACTAGATGTAAAATCCAGGCTCATCGAACAGAGTTCGACAACAGCCATATATATATATATATATATATATATATATATATATATATATAAAAGCAAATAAATGCTCCAGATGTAAAATCCAGGCTCATCGAACAGAGTTCGACAACAGTTCATATATATAAGTATATATATATATATATAAAAGCAAAAAATGCTCCGGATTTAAAATCCAGGCTAAATCGAGGCAGAACTCGATAATGTTAGTCCATATATATAACGAAATAAAAGTCACGGACCGAAGTCCGGGTATACACACGTAACATGACTTTTAACGTGAAGAACGGTGTGTGTTAAGATTAAGAGAAAGGCTTTAAAGTGTGTAAGAAGGCTTACAGTGGACTGCCAAAGAAGACTTCAATGACTTTAAAGGGATGAACACTCGGTTCCCGCCGATAAAAATATAGCAATATATAAGCTCATAAGTGTTTAAAATGAGAAAGCACTCAATTTATAGTGTATACAGAGCAAATTGGACAGGGCTTCCTCGCCTTTTTTATGCAAAATGGCTGCCCCAAGCTATCTATTTATAGAGGGGGGGAGCCGAAGATGTACCTGCGGCAGTCGCAGATGCACCTGCGGCTGCCCAGGGTGCCCCGGGTTCTGCCGGCTTGAAGAACGTGCACGCATGCAACGTGTTATTCGCTAGAACTTTCAAAACTTCAATCCGGGCATCCGATCGAGGTGTATAAGACCTTTTATGGCATGTTGTTGTCGAGAGCTACACAATGACATGAGATTAGAGGTTGTACGAAGTCAGGAAAATGGGACTATGCCCTATGTCTTCAAGCTTCAAATTCTATCCGGTGTGCTGTCTTATGCAGTAGTCACTCGGGATTGGCGCTCTTTGGTTCTTGTAGGACAATGCTGTGTAGAATGTATGTATGGTGTTGTTGAGGCGATGCAATGTGGGTTTGAAATGGAAAAATAATGGTCCTGCCCTTCACCATGGTTATCTCCAGTTTGAGTTGTTTTAGCGGTCGTTGCTCAGGGTTATCTCTGAGATTGGACTACTTCCGGTGTTGACCGTCCTCTTTGTTGTTTCTAAGATGTGCCTAACTTCCTGGGGTTATCTCCGGACTTGGTAGATGAGTGCCTCAGGGAGTTTGTCGAGTGTTTGAAGCTGTTTGCATAAGCTTTGAAACAAGCATTTTCGGGGTTTTCTCCGGAACTGCAACTGTATGCCTCGGGGTTATCTCCGAGGTTGATACTATATTTCCCAGTGTTGTTTACGGGACTGAGACTGAGTATCTCGGGGTTATCTCCGAGATGAAACATTTTTCTCAGGTGTGTTTTTCGATATTTGAACTGCACTCATCGAGGTTATCTCTGTGGTTGAAACTGAAACTCCCGGTGTTATTTCCGGGACTGAGGTTGAAACTTTTGGTGGTATTTCCGAGTCTGAGCTAGATATCTCGGGGTTATCTCCGAGATGTTAATACTGAATATCCTGTGGTTGTCTCCGGTTATCTTCCAAAGCTATCTTTGAAAGACGATTCTTTGCCCTCTCAATGTTAGTAATTGTTTTTCGAGTGTTCATAGAACCCCTCTTTATCATATTCATGTAATGCAATGGCATGGATAGGATAAAGAATACTGTGAGGTTATCTAATCTGATGCAATGTATATGAATACGATGCACATGAATGTGGTTTGTTGGATTATTCTCTAACATGGTGGGATGATTTCCGGACAAGAGACTCTGGGGATGCATTTGATCTTTGAGGAAACTATTCCATCATCGGCCCTCCCGATTGCTCGTTGAGTTATTGCTCAACAGCCGTCTTGTGATATATATATCAATCTATCTCCCAGATGTGTGCATCAACTGATGAAATCATCGGATGGCTACCGATGCTTCAATGGGTTTAACTGCCATCGGCTGAAGTAACTTCAAGCTTGATTGACCTTCGTTGACATGTACATCAACGGCTGAAATCATCGGATAGCTTCCGACGCTTCGTTGGATCTACTTGCCAACGGCTGAAATGATGTCAAGGATGTTTGACCTTCGTTGACATGTGCATCATCGAATGAAATGCGTGATACCCCCGTCGGGGACTCTGTATTTGGATAGATGAAAATGAGTGATACCCCCGCTGGGGATATGTACTTCGACATATGAAAATGCATGATACCCCCGCTAGGGATCTATTTGAGAATGCGTGATGCCCTCGCCGGGGATGTGTACTTTAGAATGCGTGATGCCCCCGCCGGGGATTTGTATTTGAGAATGCGTGATGCCCCTGTCAGGTATTCGTACTTGAGAATTATGACCCCAAACTGATGACATTAGACTCAGAATCGCGGATTTACCCCAAAATAGGTCCATTCCATCCAACCCATTCGATCAAATACATGGTATTCAACTACAACTATTATGTTTAAATACAAATATTATCTTCTGTACAATATTTATACTCAAATAAATCCTCATCACATTTATTGATACATTATTTTACAATAATGGTGAGGACTATAACTCTCTCTAGAACCTTCATTCCATATCCCACTAGTACTTCGCTACATTCTCGCCTCCGAGAAGAAAAATGGAACAACAATGAAAAGGGTGAGCTCAACTAGCCCAAAGAAAGAATATTATGACTAAGATAATATACAACAAATTATCGTTAGTCTCAACAGGAAAAATCGATAGAATACAATAGACAACAAGTTTCAGATCAATATTCGAATAATAATTCATGTAAGAGTTACGTAGAGAATGAAATCTACTATAATCTATGAATTTAATATCCATCATCAATATTTTATCCCCGTAACATCAATCAATTATTCATCTCAAATCAAATATTCATCTTGCACTGCATCAATCGGCCATGTTCATCTCAACACTGTCATCTTTTGCACTAAAGGCCAAAGATATTCATCGATCCATCGTGTTCATTTAAACACCTCTCATCTTTGCACTACGGTATTCTTCAGAATCATTCATCTTTATCACTACGTGCCAAAGATATTCAATAATATCATCATTTAAGATCTGATGAAAATATTTTAAAGAAACGAATCCAGATTGAAACAAAATGACAAGGATTAAGGATTCGTACTTGGTTTTATCCACGCCCAAAAATACCTCAAAATAATCATAGTGGTGTAAAATTCAAGAATGATCAAAACATGGATACAATCAAAGCTAGTATCCGCATTAGATATTTTAGGAAAAGAAAAATTTTATTTTTCTATGAATAATGCATTTGATCTTTGAATAAATACAGCCGAGGAACTCCCACACCAAAAGATAGAAATTCCACAAAAAACATCTTCACGCTTCATAGTACTGTGAATAGTATTCCAACTCCCATACATGAAAAAGTTCCAAATTTGATAAAACTTCAGATCAATATTTCCCATTACGAAAAAAAATAATATCCCTTACCTCAAAGAATCAAGATTTCTAAGGAAAGGTCGGAAGTGATGCTTGAATGAAACTTGGAGAACTCTCAAAGTATCTAAATACTCACAAAATACGCCAATAATAATATAGAGAAAGAGAGAAACTTTGTTTCGTGTGATTTTCAATTCTAACTTAGCCCTCTATTTATAGAAAATGTTAGCCCACCAAGGCATTTAACTCAAAACCTGATGGGTTTACCCGCTACTATTGCCACCCACCACATTTGAAATAAAATTCAAGACATTTTTTCACCAACCACAAGTGGGGTCCACTCAATTCTAGAATTTTCCACCAAAATCAATTATAACCCCGATTTAAATCGTATAATTCTTAAAATTCATAACAAATCATTCGTGAATTTTAATCTATTCAAAATTTGTGGACATATACTCAACTTATATATGTATAACATACCCAAAAATTACCACAATCCAACTACGGATTAAAAATTATAACCCCGCAATATATCTCAAAACCCCGATTTAATTTTTAATACCTCCAATCCGATAAAATACTTGATAAAACACCTCAACATTAATTCCTTCATTTATAACCACATAAATAAATCCATCATTTATATTCATATAAAATAAATATTTCCTTATTATATGAATCAATAATTAATTATTCACAAATAATATTACGTAATCACATTTATGACAACCAGTGTCTTCTCAGAAAGAGGGGCTCGATAAGGATTTCTCCTTCATGCGCCGCAATTAGGTGACCAAACCTCTCCTTGATGTAACTTTCTAGACATTGCCAATAATGCTATCTAATAATATTACAATAATATAAAATATCAACGAATTATTGAATCAATAAAATAAAATATTGAGCGAGAATTCATGTGAAAATTATTGAGTAAAGCCTTCTCACGTAAGGATCAATAATTCAATCTTTATTAATACCGCAAAGCATCTGCAACCACGCCAGACATCGTATTTTAACCACCGATATTCCAATATCTTAACTTGGAATAACCACGCCAATTATATTTGACGCTCAACATGGGGCCCACACATGGTCGCTACATTAATATTCCCTCACAAGACGAATATTCCACGACCAAACGAATATTCCCCGACAAGAATGAATATTTTATTACCACTTGCTTAATTTGAAATATTTGCATATTTAACCCTTAACTATCCATATTAATCAAATCAACCCTTACTATTTCAAAATAATAAATAAAGGAAATTCCTTTTTATTTAAAAATTTTGAATTTTTTGAATTTTCAATGAATTAAATTTTTATTTGATTATGTGGATTAAATAAATTTAATTGAGTTATTATGTGAGTAAGATGTTTGAAGGTCATTCTATGACCTAGAATTTGTGGATGTGGGTAGTATTCTGGCTTGGTGCTAGAATTAATTGTTGTGAATTATCAAGACGAGAACGAAGGTTTTTTGAGATTGTTTGAGTAAAAACACTATTCATCCGATGTTGTTCGAAGCTAGGGTTTGAGATTCTGAGAAACGCGTAATGTTAAAATATGACGATATTATGGAATATCCAATAATATTTCCGTTATGGCAAACGAAGTTTTCGCCACGGACTTAAAACCTATAGGTTTATGAAAAAGGTTTCCGAAAAGGAAATGTAAGGCGTTTAGTCATTTTAATATTATACGTATGAGATACGAGTATTATACTAGTACGTATACAAGTATGATATAAAGAATAGTACGAAGTATAATACAATTATTATATGAGTATTATACAAAGAAAATATGTGAGTAATACGCGTAGAATACGAGTTGTATTATTAGAGTATGAGTTAAGGATTTTATCTAATCCAATTGGACTTGGATTAATAAACAAGTCCAATGAATTAAGTATACAAGCCCAAGTCATGGCCCAATATTAGATTGGTTAAAGCCCAATGCTAATTAATGTCAAGCCCAATCCAAAGAATTAAACCGTGGGTCGAACCGGCGGGTCAAGGGGTGGGTAAAACCCATGGGGCAACCCATGGGGATAACCCATGGGCAAGGTGGGCTGGCCACTTGGTGTGCAAGGCAAGTAAATCACTTGGTCACCAAGTACTTTGCTTGGTGACAAAGTTGTAAATAAGTGAGGAGGTGCTAAATTGGACCATTTTGCCCCTCATTGTATTTTCTATAAATACAAGGCTTAGGTTGAACTTTTGTGGTTTTACAAAGATTGACCAACATATATTAAGAGAGAGAAAGAGCTAGAAACACTAAATTCTTCTACTTCCAAGCAAACCAAGAGACGTTTATCAAGAACGTTACCTACTTCAAAGGTAAATTCCTATAAACCGTAATCTTCATCCTTTTCGATTTCTTTCTCATAGAAGAATCGTAGATGAGTGGAGAATGTTTATAGAGAAGATATAAGAATGCCTTTTAATGACCAAATCATTTATAGGTCATGACCAAATAGAAATCGTAAGTGGTTATGTGAGTAAAAAGAATAGAAAGTCTTGAAAGTTAACTTAGTTATAATTGAATGTTTTGGAAACCGTTGTAGCTAAGATATGTGCATCTTGATTGGTTAGGATGTAGATATGAAGTTCATGGAGTATTCCATTTGATTTGGCTTAGAGAACATTAGTAATGAAGTTATGATGGATTTTGCGGAAATAGAAGTTAAACGTCGAAAACGTAAAAAGTCCGGATTAAGGGTCAAAAGTTGTCGTGTAACTTGAAAACGTCGGTTTCCGATGTCAACACGTGAGATAAGGTAATTAAGAGTTGTTGGTGAAGGAATCATCGTATTCTGACTTATAACGAAGAAAACGAGTATTGAACGGGCGAAAACGTTAAACGAACGCTTAAAAACAAACCTAATGGTGAATTTCAAGTTAACGGATTCGAAAAGGTTGAATTCTTATACGAACACGTAAACGATGTAATTTGTGACTTGTAGGAATTCGAATGGGTCAATTCAGATGTAAAACAAACAAATTAGGAAGCTGGGAGTTTCATTAAGAAACCAAATCTGCTTTCGCTAAATGGTGACAGACTCAAATACCGCAAATACCAAAACCAAAGACAAAGTGGTGGCGCCAAGAGCAGCTGACTTCACTAGAGTACCTCCACTAACTCACGACGCAAATACCACTAAAACATAAGGAATGTCAACATGTCAATACCAAGTAATGCCAGGGAAAAAAAAGTCACCAAGTTAGGTTTAGTTCCCTTTTGAATGTAAACCTAAAGTAAGATGTTAAAGGTACTTAAAGTACATAATGAGACTTACTTTAAAACACTTATAAGATGTTAATGTAAGAAGAATGGGTAAGGTTTAATGGAAATTAAACGAAGATCACAAATACGTAATGAGTGAACCGTAAACGACATTCAACGTTGGTAATTAACCATTAATGATCGAATGTCGAATAATGATGTAAGAATGTTAATGAAACGTAACGAAGTATAGAAAGTCAAATTGACTTTAATAACGAAGTTAAAACAAGTAAGACATAGAAGAGAAAGAAGTTGGTTAGAATCGTAAAGATAGTTTATGTGATAACTAATTACAGTGTGCTATGTGAATATCTCATGTAGATCCTGTAAAGACTGAGAATAGTTGGAATATATATTCGAAGACGCTTGAAGGCAAGTCTTTCTTAACTCTTGTCTGACCTTCGTGTTAGTCAAGTTTTTACGTGATGCATGATATACAATGCATGAATGGTAAATAGAAAAGAGTTGATGCCTATTTTATCTGGGCTAGACAAGTATTGAAGGATAGATTGAATTGTTCACAAGTCTGTTAATATAGAATTGTTAACGCTATCCTATGCCATGTATTTGGTACGGATGAGAAGGTAAGTTTGTTTATGAACAAACAAAAGTATTTTCATCGATTATTCGATGGGCACGCGAGGTTGCCAAATGTTAAACGTAAATACGTTTAACGTAAGGGTGTTGATCAACATAGAGTACAATAGTCGATCACCTGTAAGTGCTTGTAAATAAAGACGGTGGATCGCCTTAGTGTTTTGATATCCTTTTCAAGTATGAAAAACGAAAAGAGTATGTTCATAGTCTATCGACTTTGCTCATCATTCCTAAGCTATTATATATGCTCTAGAATTGTTGTAGAGAAGTATTAGTCAAAATGATTCGTAATGCTTCAAAATAATTGTTCGATAGTGATATAAAGCATGTACTTATTGATGTGATATTCATATGTTTCGTTGTTAAGACTTGCTGAGCTAGTTATGCTCATTCTTGCTTGAACCATATGTTTGCAATTCAAAAGTCGAAATCTAACCGAGAGTTCTATGAGAGATAAAGGCAAGGCTAAGATGGACAATTAATCGTCCTGTAATAGACTAGTATATTTGTATGTGATATACTTATGAAGAACAACGAATGTATTCGGTTATGAACCTGGCAAAGGATTTATTACAAATGTAATACAAAGATAGTAATTACATTCATTTTGTTGTTATCTCAATGGAATGACTGTATGGACTGTAGTATCGTGGAGCACCATCTGTCGGTCGGAAGATACCCGTATTTGGGGGCACCATCAGTATCAAAGCATTAGGAAAAATTAAGGCTAATAACCTCGTAATAACCTCGTAGGAAAGGAAGAGTCCTAAGAAAGTTAACTCTAGTCAAATGAGTTAATAAGGTATTGAGGAAACTCAGAACCAAAAGATTTAAAAGATGGAAAGTAACCCTAAATGGATTAAATGTGTTTTGTGCGTATATTATTGTGTATTATGTACTAATCAATTTGTTATGTGTTATTATAGATGTCGGTTGATAGCTTAATGTATAGGGATATACATGTGATCAGCGAGAAGTCCGTGAACCAAGTTGAGACAGTACCTGTGCCTATAGCAGACATACCTGTAGTGATTCTAGAAGAGTCAGAGCCTTAGGAATATTACTCGGAGGAGGATTATTCAAAGGAGACCATGGGGATAGCATCATATTTGAATATGATGATTGATGTGGAGGATGACATGGAGGTAACATCGATTAATATGATGATGCCTGCTCTAGAGTCTACACCTACCAAGACTATGAGGGCAATGTACCTCTCAGTGCTTGACCGTAACGTGCAACTACACAATATGGTGCAGCACCAGAAGGAAGAGATCAGTGATCTCTATGGGGCAAAAGAGTCTGCAAAGTCAGACTATGAGATAGAGCATGATGAGAAAGTGCTCATAACTGACAAGGCCCAGGACTAGAAGAACGAGGTCATAGAACTTCACAAGAAATTGGTTGAAAAAGACCAGAAGATAGCACGAATGTCATATATAAATGATAAAGCAAGACGAGGATTTCAAGCAAGCTTAAGAGAGCTTATTATTCTATTGAGTCGGATGCACTCGACATACTATAAGTCGAGATATTGTGTCGATTTTGGCAAACCGAAGCATGAGAATGTCAGTAAAAATATTAGAGTAGTATAGTGAATACTTTTGTGTAGTGACGTAAAATCCTCTTTTGTATAATTAAAGGGTAGTCTTTTTGTAAATCCCAATTTTGTAGAAGTCAATCATGGATGTATATGTAATATCTTTTGGGCTATGTAAAGTAACTTGTAAATAGTTTTGAACTATGAAGAAGCATTTAATATAAGGAAGTTTTTATTTTAAATGTGCTTTGTTGTGTATGAGTTATTGTTCAATTGTTTGACGACTAATAACAACGTAAGTAAATAAGTAATAACGAACTTTATTTATTTAATCGTAAATGCCTCCAAGAAGAAGACAACGTAACCAAGAGGTGGAATCGCATAATGAGAACGAGGGGGTCCTAATAACCCAATGCAAGAGTTCGTTAATTTATTAACGACTGCATTTAACCAAGCCGGGGGTAGAGCACCAGTAGACCTAGAGTAGCTCCGAACGACTACTTTTAAGGAATTTAAAAGTGTAGGTCCACCCGGAATTTAAGGGAACAACGGACCCAATGGAGGCCCGCATATGGGGTCAAGGAATAGAGAAGGCGCTTGTTATTACAACGAGTGAGGCGCAAAAAGACCTCTTTACGACCTATATGATGAAGGGGGAAGCCAACCATCGGGTGGGAGGCTCACCAGTGGTGGGGCCGAGCGAGCGTAAGTCGTTACATACGGGAATAGCTTTAAGAAGGTATTCTTCGAGAACTATTTCCTACTAGCATGCAAGGAAGAATGGAGATTAAATTCTTAGAACTTAAGCAGGGGGACATGATCGTTCCTCAATATGCGCCAAATTCAATGAATTGGCAAGGTTCTCCCACACCAAGTGGACACGGAGGAGAGGAAGGTCAGAGGTTTGAGCAGGGGCCTAAAACCCCGGCTCTATAAGAGATATCGGTTTTTCAGAGTGCTTCCTACAGACCATTCTCGAAAAGGCGATAATAATGCGACGGGTGGTAGCGAGGTATCAACCCAATACCACAAAGATAGGAAGAATAAGAGTAAGGGAGAGGGAGGAAATAAGGCAGAGGTTGCCAGTGGAAGTGTCAATATGTCTAAGAGGAAGAATTTTAACCTTGGGAATATTGGGGCAAAACAAGGGGATCCTAAACGGAGGATGGAGGCATGTAAGACATGCGGAAGACTCATCTCCGGAGTCTCACCTGAAAGGGAAGATCGGTTGTTATAATTGTGGGGTGAGGGTCATATATCTCCCAACCGTCCCTAATCCTAAAAAAAGCCGGGATGTTTTGTTTGTGGGTCTCAGAGACCACATGGAAAGAAATTGCCCAAGAAAGGGGCGAGGGTAATAAGGGTTCAGTAGTGGTACTTTAGCCATTATCGACCAACACCATCAAATGGGTGACCCCAAATTTAACGCTTAATACGACAAATTCAAGATGCGGTTGCATCAACGGATGTAGTAGCGTATCATTCCACCAACGAAACAAATGCTTACGTGTTATTTGACTTAAAAGCTACTTGTTCTTTTATAAGATGTGGATTTGCTCAAAGAATTGGGATTAAATCGTGAAAAGTTAGAAATACCTTTAGATGTTAAGGTAGCGAACGAGGAGATAATTCCCATCGAACACATTCATAGGAATTGTTTTGTAGATATCAGGGTAATAGATTATCGGTAGATCATTTACCGATAAGGTTAAGAGAATTCGATGTGATTCTCGGTATGGATTGGTTAATTAACCATAAAGCAATAATAGATTGTCATAAAAAGAGTGTGAACCTAAGGCTTTCTAAGGAATCTGAGGTGGTGTCTTATGGAAATAAATCACCGGGACGTTCTTGTTGTCTAACCATGACACAAGCTAGGAAGATGCTAAAGAAGCGGTGTAAGGGTTATCTATGTCATGTGGTGGATACCCAGAGAGTGGGAACATCATTGGAACAAATAGCGGTGGTTCAAGAATTTGCGGATGTATTTCTGGAGGAGTTACCGGGTATTCCGCCGGATAGGGATGTAGAGTTTGTGATTGATTTGTTGCCAGGTACGGCACCGGTTTCAAAGGCACCATATAGGATGGCTCCAGTTGAGATGAAGGAGTTAATGGTTCAGTTACAGGAACTATTAGATAGAAAGTACATTCAACCAAGTGTGTCACCGTGGGGAGCACCGGTGTTGTTTGTAAAGAAAAAGGACGGATCGTTACGACTTTGTATCGACTATCGGGAGTTGAACAAGTTAACGATTAAGAATAAATACCCGCTGCCAGTGATCGATGATCTATTTGATCGCTTAAAAGGGCAAAGTATTTTCTAAAATAGATTTATGACGGGGTATCATCAACTGAAGGTGAGGAAGGAAGATATACCTAAAACGGCGTTCGTAACTCAAGTTATGGGCATTACGAGTTTTTGGTTATGTCGTTTGGGTTGATAAATGCGCCACCAAGATTCATGGATATGATGAACAGAGTGTTCAAACAAAGATTTGGACCAGCCATCGTAGTGTTCATTGATGATATTCTAGTTCATTCTAAGACGCCGTAAGATCATGTTGAACATCTAAGAATAGTGTTGGAAACCCTACGGAGGGAGAAGTTGTATGCAAAATTCACTAAGTGTGAATTTTGGCTCAAAAAAAGTGCGCTTTCTAGGACATGTTATGTATAAAGATGGCATATCCGTAGATCCAAATAAGGTAGAAGCGATGAATGAGTGGGAACAACCAAAATGCCAACCGAGGTTAGGAGTTTTCTTCAAGTTAGCGGATACTATAGAAGGTTTATTCAGACTTTTCTAAATTAGCTACTCCGCTGACAAATCTAAGGAAGTCGGTGAAGTATGATTGGACAGAAAAGTGTGAGCATTGTTTTCAAGAACTAAAACGGAGGTTGAGTGAGGCACCTGTATTATCTTTACCAGATGATACGGGGAATTTTATAGTTTATAGCGATGCTTCGCATAGAGGACTAGGTTGCGTGCTTATGCAAAGATGGCAAGGTCATCACAGATGCGCGCCACGCCGCTTAAAGGATTATGAGAAGGTCTATCCTACTCATGACCTAGAACTGGCAGCTGTGGTGTTTGCTTTAAAAATATGGAGACATTACTTATATGGGGAGAAGTGTGAGATATACACGGACCATAAAAGTCTGAAATATATCTTCACACGGAAGGAGTTGAACATGAGGTAGAGAAGGTGGTTAGAATTAATAAAAGATTATGATTATGATATCTTATATCATCCGGGGAAGGCGAATGTAGTAGCAGACGCGTTGAGTCGGAAGGGTAGAGAGAAACTGTCAATGTTAACGACTCAGAATGAGTTAATAAAAGAGATGGCGAGGATGGAATTAGAAGTAAAGTTACCAAGGGAAACGAGGGAGATATTATTTGCAATAGAAACTCAACCAACGATAGTGGAACGGGTTAAGGAAGTACAGTTGAGTACTGAAGAATGCGAGCGGATGAAGAAGATAATGAAGGATGACGTGAAGACTAAGTATAACCTTGATAAAGAAGGTTTACTTCATTTTGAGGGAAGAATTTGGGTTCCAAATAATTCTGAGTTGAAGGAAGAGATTATGTGTGAAGCCCACAGTTCGAGGTACTCAATACATCCTGGTAGTACTAAGATGTATCAAGACCTTCGTCAAAACTTTTGGTGGCCGAACATTAAGAGGGAGATTGCAGAATATGTTAGTAAGTGCTTAACTTGTCAGAAAGTTAAGGCTGAACACCAAAGACCGAGTGGACTGATACAACCACTGGAGATTCCGGAGTTGAAATGGGAGCATATCACCATGGACTTTGTGGTGGGACTTCCAACGACAAGAAAGGGATACGATGCTATTTGGGTAATAGTGGATCGGTTAACTAAATTTTCTCATTTTCTACCAATAGGAGTTAGGTATAATTTAGAGCAGTTAGCTAAGCTTTATGTCAAAGAAATCATTTCTAGACATGGGGTACCTGTTTCGATTGTGTCCGATCGTGATCCACAATTCACGTCGAACTTTTGGAGGAGTTTGCAAGAGCAAATGGGAACACAGTTAAGATTGAGTACGGCGTATCATCCACAGATGGATGGGCAAAGCGAACGGAAAATTCAAACGCTAGAAGATATGTTAAGATCTTGCGTTATGTATTTCAAAGGGAGTTGGGACGAACATCTACCGTTGGTAGAATTCACTTACAACAATAGTTTTCATGCTAGTATAGGCATGCCGCCTTACGAAGCGTTGTATGACAGAAGTGTAAAACACCACTTTGTTGGGATGAAGTAGGTGAACGTTGAATGTTGGGACCTGAGATGGTACAACAAACAGCAGACATGGTAAAGCTGATAAGAGCTCGATTAGTAGCGGCTCAAGATAGACAACGAAAGTATGCAGATCCTCATTGAGAGAAGAGGGAGTTTGAAGTAAGTCTTATGTATTTCTAAAAGTATCGCCTTGGAAAGGGAAGATACGTTTTGGAAAGAAAGGGAAGTTAAGTCCGAGGTTTGTAGGACCTTTTGAGATTTTAAGGAGGATAGGAGAGGTAGCTTATGAAGTAGCCTTACCTCTAAAAATGGAAAGAATACACAATGTGTTTCACGTGTCTGTGTTGCGTCCTTATAAACCGGACTATAAGTATGTAATAGAGTATGGGTCTATTCAAGTAGAAAAAGACTTAACGTATGAAGAACTTTCGATTTAGATTATTGATAGGAAGGAACAGGTCTTGAGAAATAAAGTAATACCTTCCGTAAAGGTAATTTGGAGTAACCACGATGCTGAAGAAGCAACGTGGGAGCTCGAAAGTAAAATGAAGGAAAAGTTTCCTCATTTGTTTATGTAAGAGTAGCGAGATTCTGGGGACAGAATCTTTATAAGGAGGGAAGAATGTAACGCCCGAGAATTTTGAATTTTCAATGAATTAAATTTTTATTTGATTATATTGATTAAATGAATTTAGTTGAGTTATTGTGTGAGTAAGATGTTTGAAGGTCATTCTATGACCTAGAATGTGTGGATGTGGGTAGTATTCTGGCTTGGTGCTAGAATTAATTGTTGTGAATTATCAAGACGAGAATAAAGGTTTTCTGAGATTGTTTGCGTAAAAACACTATTCATCCAATGTTGTTTGAAGCTAGGGTTTGAGATTCTGAGAAACGCGTAATGTTAGAATATGACGATATTATGGAATATCCAATAATATTTTTGTTATGGCAAACGAAGTTTTCGCTTGCAGACTTAAAACCTAAGGGTTTGTGAAAGAGGTTTCCCAAAAGGAAATGTAAGGTGTATAGTCGTTTTAATATTATACGTATGAGATACGAGTATTATACTAGTACGTATACAAGTATGATATAAAGAATAGTACAAAGTATAATACTATTATTATATGAGTATTATACAAAGAGAATACATGAGTAATACGCGTAGAATACGAGTTGTTTTATCCAATCCAATTGGACTTAGATTAATAAACAAGCCCAATGAATTAAGTATACAAGCCCAAGTCATGGCCCAATATTAGATTGGTTAAAGCCCAATGTTAATTAATGTCAAGCCCAATCCAAAAAACTAAACCGTAGGTCGAACCGGCGGGTCAAGGGGTGGGTAAAACCCATGGGGATAACCCATGGGCAAGGTGGGCCGGCCACTTGGTGTGCAAGGAAAGTGAATCACTTGGTCACCAAGTACTTTGCTTGGTGACAAAGTTGTAAATAAGTGAGGAGGTGCTAAATTGGACCATTTTGCCCCTCATTGTATTTTCTATAAATACAAGGCTTAGGTTGAACTTTTGTGGTTTTACAAAGATTGACCAAGATTTATTGAGAGAGAGAAAGAGCTAGAAACACTAAATTCTTCTACTTCCAAGCAAACCAAGAGACGTTTATCAAGAACGCTAACTACTTCAAAGGTAAATTCCTATAAACCGTAATCTTCATCCTTTTCGATTTCTTTCATATAGAAGAATCGTAGATGAGTGGAGAATGTTTATAGAGAAGATATAAGAATGTCTTTTAATGACCAAATCATTGATAGGTCATGACCAAATAGAAATCGTAAGTGGTTATGTGAGTAAAAACCATAGAAAGTCTTGAAAGTTAACTTAGTTATAATTGAACATTTTGTAAACCGTTGTAGCTAAGATATGTACATCTTGATTGGTTAGGATGTAGATATGAAGTCCATGGAGTATTCCATGTGATTTGGCTTAGAGAACATTAGTAATGAAGTTATGACGGATTTTGCGGAAATAGACGTTAAACATCGAAAACGTATAAAGTCCGGATTAAGGGTCAAAAGTTGTCGTGTGACTTGAAAAAATCGGTTTCCAATGTCAACATGTGAGATAAGGTAATTAAGAGTTGTTGGCGAAAGAATCGTTGCATTCTGACTTATAACGAAGAAAACGAGTATTGAACGGGTGAAAATGTTAAACGAACGCTTAAAAACGAACCTAAATGTGAAGTTTGAGTTAACGGATTCAAAAAGGTTGAATTCTTATACGTACATGTAAAGGATGTAATTTGTGACTTGTAGGAATTCGAATGGGTCAATTCGGATGTAAAACGAACAAATTAGGAAGCTGGGAGTTTCGTTAAGAAACTAAATCTGTTTTAGCTAATCGGTGCATGACAGACTGTAACATACAGTACCAAAACCAAAGATAAAGTGGTGGCGCCATAAAGGCCGCACTCTCGGCCGAGTACCTTGCTAACTCACGTCCCAAATACCACTAAAACATAAGGAATGTCAATGTATACAAATACTTAAGTGAAAAAAGTTGACCAAGTTAGTTTTAGTTCCCTTTTGAATGTAGACCTAAAGTAAGATGTTAAAGGTACTTAAAGTACATAATGAGACTTACTTTAAAACACATATAAGATGTTAATGTAAGAAGAACGGGTAAGGTTTAATGGATATTAAACGAAGATCACAAATACGTAATGAGTGAACCATAAACGACATTCAACGATGGTAATTAACCATTAATGATCGAATGTCGACTAAGGACGTAAGAACGTTAATGAAACTTAACGAAGTATAAAAAGTCAAATCGACTTTAATAACGAAGTTAAAACAAGTAAGACATAGAAGAGAAAGAAGTTGGTTAGAACCGTAAAGATAGTTTATGTGATAACTAATTACATTGTGCTATGTGAATTTCTCATGTAGATCCTGTAAAGACTGAGAATAGTTGGAATATATATTCGAAGACACTTGAAGGCAAGTCTTTCTTAACTCTTGTCTGACCTTCGTGTTAGTCAAGTTTTTACGTGATGCATGATATACAATGCATGAATGGTAAATAAAAAAGAGTCGATGCCTATTTTATTCGGGCTAGACAAGTATTGAAGGGTAGATTGAATTGTTCATAAGTCTGTTGATATAGAACTGTTAACGCTATCCTATGCCATGTATTTGGTATGGATGAGAAGGTAAGTTTGTCTATGAACAAACAAAAGTATTTTCATCGATTATTCGATGGGCACGCGAGGTTGCCAAATGTTAAATGTAAATATGTTTAACGTAAGAGTGTTGATCAACATAGAGTAAAATAGGCTGATCACCTAGAAGTGCTCGTAAGTAAAGACGGGTGGATGGCCTTAATGTCGGATATCCTTTTCAAGTATGAAAATTAAAAGAGTATGTTCATGGTCTATTGACCGGTTCATCATTCCTAAGCTATTATATATGCTCTAGAATTGTTGTAGTAGAAGTATTAGTCAAATGATTCAGAATGCTTCGTAAATAATTGTTCTGATAGTGATATAAAGCATGTACTTATTGATGTGATATTCATATGTTTCATTATTAAGACTTTCTGAGCTAGTTATGCTCATTCTTGCTTGAACCATATGCTTGCAGCTAAAGCCGAACGAACTGAGAGTTCTATGAGAGATAAAGGCAAGGCTAAGATGGACAATTAATCGTCTTGTAATAGACTAGTATATTTGTATGTAATATACTTATGAAGAACAACTAATGTATTTGGTTATGAACCTGGGAAAGGATTTATTACAAATGTAATACAAAGATAGTAATTACATTCATTTTGTTGTTATCTCAATGGAATGACTGTATGGATTATAGTATCGTGGAGCACCATCTATCGGGTTGGAAGATACCCGAATTTGAGGGCGTCACAGTAACGACCCCAAAATTCATTTAATTTAATTCTCGACTTTGGTCGTTAATAATACATTCAACCTCTAATTTTACATCATTATTTGATGTAAAACTTTGGTCGTTAATAATACATTCAACCTCTAATTTTACATCATTATTCGATGTTAAACTTAATAAAATGCGGAATAATTTAAATTTTTTCTATCTTCTTACTCCAATTCCCTGAATCAAAATTTATCGGAATTAATGTATATGTATACTTACATCACAAACTGATATCCTTTATACATTGGATAGCTCAAACTTTAACTTTACAACTCAACATAAAATGTACACCATAAAACATTGAGTACATCTCATGAACCCTAATCATGGTTTCAAGAAATAAAAACTTTAGCTAAAGATATTAATCTTCATGTATTATTTTTGATCCACGTCATTCAAGTAGCACATAGTGTTATCTTCAATCCTTAACCTGTAAAAATGGTTATTTGCAAGGTTAAGCTCAACAGCCCAACAAAATCTAACAATTTTCATGCATCACGTAGCACATAGTAACATGCTCAACATATATCTCATAAACATTGGACTAACATAACATACATGTTACAGTTCATATAACAAGTATAAAGATTGAGTTCCTTACTCAATCGACATGCTTTACTCAATCAACGTAGTCATAAGTTGACTTTAACATTTCATACATTCAATATATATATAACACATCATGCTATTTGCAATAAAGATTTAAAATAACCAAATTCACATAGGAAATAGGAACTGAAAGACTTGTTTTGATCGTTGCTTACCAATAACTGTTTAACAGCTTACAGATATATGAACTTCACGTGCCCTACACAAGTATATAGTCATTCACATTAACTATTAGTCACATAGCAACGCATAATAGTTGTAATGTAAACTTTAATCTATGTCTCATAACCCTTCCCATCATAAATACACAATGTTCAATTTGATTGTGTTAACTTTCAACTTATATCTCACTGTATTTCATATTTGAAGTTCATTCAAGTGTTTAAGTCTTGCTAGGAATCATTATTGGTTTAATATATAATGTTCATTTTATTTGACTTAAAACACTTTTTACGTTCATTAACACTTGTCACGGCGTTTCGACGTTTTTTCGTCACACGCCCAACTTGACTCTCTTGTGTGTGCTTAGTATGCATATACAACTTATCTAAAACATTATTTATTAATGTTATGCATCATTATATTTCATAATATTCATGTTCGATAACTTAAAACAACATTTTTTATCGCCAAGAGCACTACACTTGTATACGTGCATGCCCGACGCCCTCCGATTGCCTTCGAAAACACAACAGTCCTATAAATGACCATTTTAACCCTTCCTAAAGACCTCAAATTAAATAACTTAGAGAACAAAAGTAGTAGGTCTATTCGTCCTCGTTCCGGATCATCTTGAATCACTTCAATCGGAGTTCGTTTGAAAACGTTATAACCGTTTTACCAAAACAGGTCAAAGCAGTCATACCTTGCACACTAGGCGTGCGGCCGCGCCCAACTCCTTCATAGATTAAGTGTGCCCGCGTGACATGGCAGCTCCCAGCTACGTGCCCGCACTCCTGGGATGCGCGGTCGCACTTGGCTACACCCAGATTATAGTGTTCTCAATATACAAACTTCAAATCTTCATAACTTCTTCATTTTAAGTCGGAATTAGTTGGTTTTCGATTCTATGAACTCGTGAAACACTGAACTACTCATCTAAAGAATAATTTTAACATTTTAAAAACTTTAACAAATCAATTTAAGGGTTCCAATTCACTATTCATGCTATACTTTCATGTTTTAAACACATTTAGCGAATTCAATCGCCACGACTTCGTTTCTTAACCAATTAACACGATTTAAACTATGCCGTTTTCGTTTCTTCACATACTAACATAATCCAATACCAATTTACAGATTATAACACATATTAGACATAAAATTTTGTACTTTCTCAAGCCATTTTTCATAAACATAAACTGTTATTAACTTTTCTCTTTACAAACCGAAATTTCATGAATTTGATACTCAAACAACACTCACATGTGATGATTAACAGAGTATAAACCCTTCATACATGTATATATATTAATCCAGCATAATTATCAATAGAAATTTGAAAAATAAAGTTAACATTAGAGTTATACCTTATTCCTTTGATTGTTTACTAGCAAGAGATGATGACTAGGTTTAGAATTCCTCTCCTTGACAATCACAGAGAATCCAAATCACCATGTTTCCTCTCTTTCTCTCTCTCCAAACTCTCTGTGTATCCTTCTTCTCACCAATCCCTCTCTGAACTCAGCCTTAAAAAATTATATGCGTAGAAAATAAAACTGATATGGCCATCCTCCCACGCTCTCTTTCAGTTAAAAAAAAGGCGTCAATTAAATAAACCAAAGGCCACAAGGCCTTGTTTGGCTACCACTTTATCCACCAAACTAGATTATTTTAATAATATTATATTATATAGTTTCCACTTGTCATACTTTAGTTAATTTAAATAAATTTAGTTTAGTTAATTTAAATAACTTATCATAATAATAATAAAAATCTTACTATCATTATACTTATAATTAATAAATAATTATATATCTAATTTAATTAATAAATTAGAAACATCACTTTATTTAATTTATTTATTTCCAAATAAATTAAAGAATTAATTTAATTTAATTATTTTCTTAAATATTAAGCAATTGATTTAATTTAATTATTTCCTTAAATTAAATCCTTCAGATAAAATTATCATTACTCAATTTAATTTACATCAATCAATTTAGTTACTAAATTAATTCACCACAATTTTATCAACCATTTATTTATCTCAATAAATTTAAAATATTTATTTAATTCAATAAAAATTTAAAATTAATTACTAAATTTATTTAATTCCTTCAATAGTTAACTTAACTATTAAACCTCACTTTCCCAATATATGAATATATATTTCTCTTCACACCAGATCATATATTTCAACATATATAGCACATATATATACATACTCAAACTCAAAACATCTCATAATAAGAATTTTAATTATTAAATTCCTATTTTAATAACTTAAAAAAATTCGGGTTGTCACATCTTTCATCTCTTATAAGGATTCCGTCCTCGGAATCAACTATACCTACCTTACTCGATTTCACCAAATCTCATTTCAAAATTTATCGTTGAATATCCTCTACACATCACCTTAATATAGGTTTTATTTATTACCATTGCCACCATTCTTTATAACAATTCTTATAAGTTTTATTTCATAACCTTTACTTAGACTCAATTATTTTTTAGTATTACATATTCTTTGACCCGTTCATTATCTTTCTCTAAGGATCATTATCATATACTTTATTCTCAAACTCTCAGGACATTACATTCACCCCTTCTTCTAAGAATTTCGTCCTCGAAATTTTTGACTTACTAATTTTCATTCATTCCATTTATCAAAATAGATTTTATATTAATATCTATTTATTCATTAGGTTCTGCAAATAAATTCTTTCTCTAAGGATCTTTCTAAGATCATCATATTTCTCACCTTTACATTTCTCTTCTTTCTAGAATTTCATTTCTTTCTTGAAATTATTATGTTTTGCTTAATTTTTCTCATCTTTTCCATTTTCACCTTTTAGATTAATAAGAATCTTCCACAATTGCTCAATAATTGGGAAGCGATATGAATAAGAGGAATTTAAAAGATTCCAAATCATGCTGAGGGGTCATAAGACCTTGAACTACGTCTCTAGGTTATCAAGTATCTCGACTTGAACCTTTAACAGTCATAAGACTATACGGACCTTGAACTCTTCTCCAGGTTTAAAAGTGCATCACCACCATAAACCATCTTCAATGTAATGTTTAGCAATCACACAGACTGAAAAAACTCTCTGCAAGTACTCTAGGTGATCAACCTATCGTACCCCTGCGTCGTGCACAACGTATTACATCTTAACATCGTAACGACTATATGTGTTACTTTCGAAACCATTGTCTCCGATAACATGTCCCCTTTTATAGGGTTGTTCACCTCATCTTTTCAACATCTGAATCCGCACCAAAACAATTTGGTTTGGCATAACTTCTCAAAAAATGCTTGAATTTTATGAACATCTTTCAATATTCGTTAGCTTAATCAAATATCATAGACTTCTACAACAATTCGGACATCAATCGAAATATATATATACATATATATATGTATTCTCATATCTTAAAGAAATCTCAAAATCTTTTTATGACGTCATGATATCGCACTATATTTACAGTCCATTTGAGGATTCCGTCATTTGGTGATTTTATCATACTACATCATACCGTAGTGGGCTGACGATCCTTAGATCACATCCAACACTAAGTAATAATGCATTGATGACTCCATCGTTTTTATCGTCTCTGCACTAGGTTCCATGATGCATTGATGATATATATATATATATTGATATATCTCAAATCATTTTTATCTAGCCAAAGCAATTAGCATAGACATACAAATAATAGCATTGTTTTTTTTCCTTCCAAAAATCAAAAGTATAACCATCGGCACGAAGTCAATAAATTTCGAAAGTCTAGCATAGCTAGTAGATTTAGAATATCCAGGTATCCATCAACTTCAATCATTACTCCATTACTTCATTACTTAACCATTCTATAAATCTTCAACTTCATCAATGCTCTCTATACCATAACCATTTTCTACCCAATATAGTTCATCAAACTTACTACACATTGGAAATTCAGGAACTTGCCACAATAATTTGAGTTTTAAGAACTTATCCCAGTCAGACCATAAGCGTCCATTCACTGAGGGGTTCAAAATATACCATATTATTGCGAGTCACGAACTTACTATATGCATTAGTTTTAAGAACAGTACCTAATCCTAATAATATCTGACTAATCTTAATAGTTTCTAACTATCAAACATACACATGAGAAAAGAATCACCTTTTCACCACACATATATTGATAGCGCGACACCGACATTCCAATGATTATCAATGTGATAAACTGAGTGCAAGCACAAAACCCTCGCCCATACAAATGTTTGTACAACTCAGCCATCACATGAGTCCTCAATTGAAATCCCACCTAACCCTATCTTGCTAATAACTTGCTCTTTGCTCGATACAAATTCCTCGTATCACATCATCTATAACTCCTCGTGAGTTATCTCGTACTATTTCAAAGTACATCATCTTCATAGCATCAAGCTATAATTATTCAAACATTACAGACCATCTTTCTTTTATAACTTAAATAGGTCACGTCGTGATCTTATTCTATAATCATCTCCCTTAAAATTCTTTTATTAACTCGTGATCGTTTTATTTTACGATCCTTTTTCTTTCCCTTTTTCATCAATTACGACAGTATTCGTTATCTTGGCTATTACCATTTCTTATCTTTATATCTCTTTAAGATTCTTCTTTGAATTTTCTTGTTTATATAATAATTCTTACTTTAAGAATTTCTAGCTTCATTTACATTTCTCGACATTTCATTTGAGTTTCACATTCTCATCATACGTATCCACTTTCTATACTTTGTACACATCGAGCCTCTAGTAGTTTCAATATGGTACACTAAGTGGTTTTCCATAAACAACCAACAAACTAGGTTCTGAGTTGCTAGTTCGTATATACCTCCGCTCTATGAAGGAATCGTTTAGCCCAGATACCATACTTCAACCATTAAAGAGTACAATTGTACCATACTTAACTATAACTTGTTATTCTTAACTTCTTTATCCTTCTCTTATTATAGACATTGTCTATTTATTATCATCTTACATCCTTATTATTGGAGTTGGGTAACCCCACATTCATACTCCTTATAATTCTACGAGATTCTTCTTCGAATCCTCTCACGCATGTTTTAATCCCTTCTTTATAAATTTCATAAATTACTTCTTACTATTCAAACTCTATTTGAGCTTATTCTTTCATTATCTTCATCTTCCTTCTCTAAGGTTATAGCCTACGGTACTCCTACCTAAGGTTTATAACCTACAGCTCTGATACCAACTGTAACGAGCCCAAAATTTATACAATTTAATTCTCGACTTCGGTCGTTAATTATACATTCAACCTCTAATTTTACATCATTATTCGATGTTAAACTTTGGTCGTTAATAATACATTCAACCTCTAATTTTACATCATTATTCGATGTTAAACTTAATAAAATGTGAAATAATTTAAATTTTTTCTATCTTCTTACTCCAATTCCCTGAATCAAAACCTTTATCGTTTTCATGTCTTTGAATCATATATAACCCATGATTCACTTTATCGGAGTTAATGTATATGTATACTTACATCACAAATTAATATCCTTTATACATTGGATAGCTCAAACTTTAACTTTACAACTCAACATAAAATGTACACCATAAAACATTGAGTACATCTCATGAACCCTAATCATGGTTTCAAGAAATAAAAACTTTAGCTAAAGATATTAATCTTCATGTATTATTTTGGATCCATGTCATTCAAGTAGCACATAATGTTGTTATCTTTAATCCTTAACTTGCAAAAATGGTTATTTTCAAGGTTGAGCTCTACAGCCCATCAAAATCTAACAATTTTTATGCATCACGTAGAATATAGTAACATGCTCAATATATATCTCATAAACATTGGACTAACATAACATACATGTTACAGTTCATATAACAAGTATAAAGATTGAGTTCCTTACTCAATCAGCATGCTTTACTCAATCAACGTAGTCATAAGTTGACTTTAACATTTCATACATTCAACATATATATAACACATCATGCTCTTTGTAATAAAGATTTAAAACAACCAAATTCACATAGCAAATAGGAATTGAAAGACTTGTCTTGATCGTTGTTTACCAATAACTGTTTAACAACTTACAGATATCTGCACTTCACGTGCCCTACTCAATTATATAATCATTCACATTAACAATTAGTCACATAGCAACGCATAATAGTTGTAATGTAAACTTTACTCTATGTCTCATAACATTTCATATCATAAATACACAATGTTCAATTTGATTGTGTTAACTTTCAACTTATATCTCACTGTATTTCATATTTGAAGTTCATTCAAGTGTTTAAGTCTAGCTAGGAATCATTATTGGTTTTATATTAAACCCATTTCATACCTTATAATGTTCATTTTATTTGACTTATAACACTTTTTACGTTCATTAACACTTGTCACGGTCTTTCGACGTTTATTCGTCACACGCCCAACTTGACTCTCTTGTGTGTGCTTAGTATGCATATACAACTTATCTAAAACATTATTTATTAATGTTATGCATCATTATATTTCATAATATTCATGTTCTATAACTTAAAATAACATCTTTTATCGTCAAGAGCACTACACTTGCATACGTTCATGCCTGACGCCCTCCGATTGCCTTTGCGAAAACACAACAGTCCTACAAATGACCATTTGGACCCTTCCTAAAGACTTCAAATTAAATAGCTTAAAGAACAAAAGTTGTAGGTCTATTCGTCCTCGTTCCGGATCATCTTGAATCACTTCAATCGGAGTTCATATTAAACAGTGATGACCGTTTTACCAAAACTGGTCAAAGGAGTCACACCTTGCACACTAGGAGCGCGGCCGCGCCCAACTCCTTCATAGATTCAGAAGCGCCCAGATGACTTCGCGCGCCTAGCTTAGCTAGCCTAGCTGCGCTACCAAGATTCTGGGATGCGCGGTCGCTTACATTACGCCAGATTACGGATGTTCTCAATTGTCTGAAACTTTAAATCTTCATAACTTCTTCATTTTAAGTCAGAATTAATTTGTTTTCGATTGTATGAACTCGTGAAACACTGAACTACTCATCTACGGAATAATTTTAAAATTTCAAAAACTTTAACAAATCAATTTAAGGGTTCCAAGTCCATATTCATGCTATACGTTCATGTTTTAAATACATTTAGCGAATTCGATCGCCACAGCTTCGTTTCTTAACCAAATAACACGATTTAAACTACGCCGTTTTTGTTTCTTCACATACTAACATAATCCAATACCAATTTACAGATTATAACACATATTAGACATAAAATTTCGTACTTTCTTAAGCCATTTTTCATAAACATACACTGTTATTAACTTTTCTCCCTACAAACCCAAATTTTATTAATTTGATACTAAAACAACACTCACATGGTATTATTAACAGAGTATAAACCCTTCATACATGTATATATATATTAATCCAACATAATTATCAATAGAAATTTGAAAGACAAAGTTAACATTAGAGTTATACCTTATTCCTTCGATTGTTTGCTAGTAAGAGATGATGACTAGGTTTAGAATTTCTCTCCTTGACAATCACAGAGAATCCAAATCACCATGTTTCCTCTCTTGCTCTCTCTCCAAACTCTTTGTGTATCCTTCTTCTCACCAAACCCTCTCTGAACTTAGCCTTAAAAATTTAGACGCGTAGAAAATAAAACTGATATGACCATCCTCCCACGCTCTCTTTCAGTTAAAAAAACAAAAGGCGTCAATTAAGTAAACCAAAGGCCACAAGGCCTTGTTTGGCTACCACTTTATCCACAAAACTAGATTATTTAAATAATATTATATTATATAGTTTCCACTTGTCATACTTTAGTTAATTTAAATAACTTTAGTTTAGTTAATTTAAATAACTTAATAATAATAATAATAATAATAATCTTATTATCATTATACTTATAATTAATAAATAATTATATATCTAATTTAATTAATAAATTAGAAATATCACTTTATTTAATTTATTTATTTCCAAATAAATTAAACAATTAATTTAATTTAATTTAATTATTTTCTTAAATATTAAGCAATTGATTTAATTTAATTATTTCCTTAAATTAAATCCTTGATAAAATTATCATTACTCAATTTAATTTACATTAATCAATTTAGTTACTAAACTAATTCACCACAATTTTATTAACCATTTATTTATCTCAATACGTAAATAAATTTAAAATATTTATTTAATTCAATAAAAATTTAAAATTAATTACTAAATTCATTTAATTCCTTCAATAGTTAACTTAACTATTAAACCTCACTTTCCCAATATATGAATATATATTTCTCTTCACACTAGATCATATATTTTAACATATATAGCACGTATATATATATATACTCAAACTCAAAACATCTAATAATAAGAATTTTAATTATTAAATTCCTATTTGAATAACTTAAAAAAATTCGGGTTGTCACAAAACCTTTGTGAGGTATTACCGAATGTGATTTGCAACTGCTGAGATCATCGGTATATTATACCTTGTATTTGGGCGAATACCAATGAATGGTATGAAAGCCACAGTTTACCCCAGGAAAACCAGGACTTCAAGCTATTCTGCTCAATCGCGTAGCATTTTTATCCCTGATTTTACCTTTTCAGCTTGTGAGAACTCCTTTGCAACTCAAACTAGACAGAGCCGGAGGGGTGGGCCCTACTCAGGGGAGCCACATGTACACCTGCAGCAGCCACATGTGGACCTGCGGCCAGCCGTGGATGGCTTTAAAGGCTGAAGGTTGCTTTCTCAAGTCATTTTACGTTATACCATAGACCGGAAATCCAAGAGGTCTTCTTCGGATCTCATTGAAGTTCGAGCGTATTTTTGCAAATTTCACATCGCATGACAAGTGTTCTACACCGTCATCCGTAACGATGCATATCTTCTTTCCAATTTCTATCCGTTGGAAAATGACTTTTAGTATGAAATATGTCTAAAGACATAGTAGTGAATATGAATGCTCATATATCTTGATAAAAAAATATTCAACATATTAAATGTTAGTATTAAACCATGCTGAACACAATGATGTGAAAAAATTTGACTTTTGAAATAGTCAAATTAACACCTTTTTTTTGCTATTTCTTATCCTATTTGAGGACAAATGAGCAAAAGGTGATAATACAAAGTAATCCTGGTAATTAGGCTACCCTCATGGATTGATGACTTTGACTTTTTAATGTATATAATATGTATATGACTGTGGGCAGGTGTGCTAATGAATGGCCACCTAGTCATGCCTATGTGCATGTGGATAGTCCTATTTATAGAGGAAACTATGGCAAAAATTTTCCAAAACGTAGGCATTGGGTAGTCATGCATTTTTTACTCTACTGTAGACGTATGTTAAAATAATGCATGCATGCATGTAGTCATAAAATGCATTTTGAAAAACTCCAGGTTAGAAAATACCACACCCTTTCTGAGGTGATTTGGAGACTTGTTGTCTAGATATTATGGATCCGGATCAGCCGAATAGTTCCCATAGGACCACTTCAGGTGTGCGGAGGAGAGCTTCTGAAGTGCCTCGACCCCATTCTGTTAGGCAGCCTCATCGTCTAGCGGAGGCGGTTATACGTCCTGTCCGGGTTGATGTTCCAGATGTCGAGGACGAGGAGGAGGATGTACCAGTAGCGGCTCCAGCTCCTACTTCTCATATTCCCCGTAGGGATTTTCCAGGCATTCAGGTGGCTATTCCAGATCTTCTAGGTGATTTGAGTCGCTACCCCTCAATTTACTTGCATGCAAATGAGGTAAAAGCTGGATTTGATCTTCCTTCTTCCTATTAAGGAGGAGCAAGGATTTTAACATTGATTTGCATGTGATGCAGGTTCCCGGCTTTACACAGCCTCGAGGGAACTGGTTCAGCATATACTCCTTATATCAGGCTCTGCATCCAGATTACCGAGGTATAATGCATGATTGGGGCTTTGGGGCGTTCTTTTCAATTTTACCCCGCCGTTGTCCCTGGGGTTACCTCAGGGAATTGTCTGAGCGTTGGTTTCACCAGACTCATTCTCTCCATTTGATAGACTGTGAAGTGATGATGACGCCGATGGATTGGTGATTTATCACCGGTATGGAGTTTGGAGGGGCACCAGTGCCAAGTACGACGAATATTACCTCGACTGCCATTAGATCTTTATTGGGAGTTCCGGATGAGACGTTTAAGTGTAAGACCGTCCGTACGGTTCCTTTGAGCGTAGATGCTATGAGTGGGCTATTGAGTGAGCCCATGCCTGCTGATGTAAGAGTCAGGGATCTCATTCTTTGGCGATTATTCCTGGTTATCATCAAGGGTTATTTCATAGCAGATAACTCTTCTACGATGTCATTCGCTTTGATCAGCGCCACGCGGGAGGTGGACCGTATTGGAGATTATGATTGGGGTTCCTACACCTTCGCTTACTTCCTTAAGGGAATGCGCATGCGTTCGCAGGGCTTGACCGAGGATTAACTAGGATTTTACCCATTTCTACTGGTGAGTATTTTACTTTTGATTTCTCATGTACTGGTTTAAGGGTGTTCACTGATAGCATATGTTTTTCCTTTGTGATGGCAGTTTTGGGCCTATGAAAGGCTTCCATGTTTGCGTCTTGTGAGTGTGTTAGGTTTAGATACCTATCCACGAGGACGACAATGGCATCGCTCCATTTTGGCGGAGGTTTCTGTAGCGGAGGGTTTCACCCATTGTCGACTACAATTGGAGTTGTTGACAGCTGATGTCATCAATTGGGTTCCCTATTCTGGGGAATATTTGACCATTGGATTTGAGGATGGATTCCCGACTGGTGTCGAGCACGTGATATCCACCCGTAGGATTCCTCTCTTTACAGATGGAGGATGGGAGCTCTATTTAGGAGAGGGTGCTACTAGGAGCACCACATTAGAGATTCGTGTACCGATCTTGCCTCTTGCCAGGGGTTATTGGCCTGTGTTGCAGTCACCCATCAATGACATCCCATTGATAGATATGGACGGATATGCTTTGTCAGCGGGTTCCCATACTCAGGATACATTCCATCGTTGGTGGTCCCCTCGTACCATTAGAGCCCAGACCCGCGCCACTCAACTTATGGGGGATATGGTTCTTGGATTCGTGATGATGATGGATTGGCTGACATGTGTCTGAGATCCAACTCATTTGCCACAGATTGATCATTTCACCCGGCAGTTGGACCGGACACATTTCTTTATTCGGCACTTGGGCAGAGATCCTTCAGAGGCAGATACTTTTGATCCTTCCAGCTAAGGTGCTGGCCCCTCAGGTGACCTATATGGCTTTTCCGGTGTAGATCCTTCCTTGTATAGACCTGACATCCCTGTTGATAGAGATCCAGTGACTCAGGAGGAGTTACATAAGGTGGACATGATTGATGATATATATATTAACACAATTGTATTCTTCTAATATGTATTCGTGTTATCTCTTTTGATAGATCTCTGTTAGATATTGGGTGGTTGTGCCCCATTCTTTCTATATCTTTTGATAGGACTCTGTTAGTAGTAGGGCTTCTGTGCCCCATTTCCCTATATTTTTAGCTGTACAGAGATGATGTATGCAGACGATGATGTACTTAGGAATGTATATACTATTTTCCATTCCCTACATCATATTGCCATCTATTATCTATAATGCATGTATCATATTATGCATATGTATGTATGTCCAGAGATATTCAGCATTGACCCCTGGATGGTCTTATGATACGGCCTACACTAATGTCTTCTTCGACAGTCAGTCGCATAGATCACACCCTACCGGTGTTGATAGCCTCCCGTCTGAGGTCGTGGTATGATAGTATGTCACCTACAGCTAGGGTGACTGTAGATCAGCTATTAAAGCATTCTATGACCCTCTTGATGTTTCAGGTTCCCGCAGCCTTTGTAGAGGGTATGTTAGAGCATTGGATACCGGAGAGACAGGTTTTCCGGTTAAGTACCCAGGAGTTGACTCCTACATTGGAGGAGTATGAGCGGTTGACGGCTTTGCCCTTAGACAGACCTTATGCTTATATGGCTATCGGAGATTTACGCCGATAGTTCATGACCCTCACCGGGTTACGGTGTAGAGTAGTAGAGGATGAGATTACATCTGGTTATATACTATCTCAATGCTTCTTGATAGATAAGTTTGGCTCATTGGACAGCTATGCACGATATTTTGGGGATTTCACCACACCAGAGGATCAGTGGTATTTGGCTAGAGTGGATGTATTTGTGATGTGTATAGTGGCTTATGTATACATGCCAGGGTATATGGATGAGCTGGACATCGGTGTTATCATGGAAGCGAGAGCTCTCAGGGATGGTCATACCATCATTCTGATGATTGTGGCAGAGACGTTGAGGTCGGCCACATTTTGCAGCACCTACCCTGCAGGGGTATTTACAGGAAGTTCGGTCATGTTATACGTGTTATTTATGTCACACTTGAGACCGATTGGCACTTTCCGCCGACATGGGAACTGCTTTACCCATGATATAGCTATGTCTTACTCCTTTCAGCCATCGAAGTGTATAAACGCTATGTCTTGGTCGATATTCCTGGCGAAGAACAGAGATCTGTTTGGTATCCTATCGTGCACAGGGCTCAGCTACCCTATAGCTTTATTACTCATGCTCCGGGCATGATTATCTCCCTCTGGCTGGTTTGAGGGGCATAACTACCTACCACCCACTGGTCGTGATGTCAGAGTTTGACCAGTTCTAGGACTTTCATCCTTTTGATGAGGCGTTAGGTCAGCATTTTAGCTTCTCGCCATTTATCATCAGAGGACCGATCCCGGGTTTATGCATATTGGGATCAGCGTGAGATAACTAATTTTTCTGTTAGCCATCCGGGTTGTTTGCCAGAGTATTTTGCGTGGATGGAGACAGAGACTTCATCGGCTGCGGCAATATCCATAGTTTCGGGTATTGATTTAGATGGTGGAGAGCCCATAGAGGACATTGATTCCCACACCGAGGAGGAGCAATTTACTGGGTTGCCAGTAGCTCTTTTAGATTCTCCCAGTACTAGCACTATTGTGATCCAGCATTCAGCACAGTACTTCGAGTAGAGTCTCCATTTGATGACCTTCGAGAGAGATCAGGCTAGAGCCTTGATGTTGACAGCTCTTGATGGGAGAGATGCCACTCTATTAGAGAGAGACGATGTTTTAACTCATAGAGAGGCCGCTGTTGTTGAGTAGGATGAGGCCAGATCAGCCAGAGATGCAGTGACAGTCGAGAGGGATAATGCCATATCTACCCGGGATGTATCCATCATAGATAGTACCACAATGAGGTCCCTTACTACTGGAATGATTGCAGAGATGAGCACGTATATTGATGATCACAGAGTCACCATACCGATGGCTGTAGATCTGCTAGCTCGTGTGGATACCCTTGTACATGAGACCACATCGTTACCTCCTTCTTCTGAGAGAGAGGCCATATTGGGCTTGATAACTCGCATATACACTAATTTGTAGATGGGCTTGTACTTTCCTGCATAGACTAGCTTAGCCATTTTGTCATGTACAGTTCATATTGTATATATCAAACAACATTATATATAGTAGGGAAATATATTTTTGATCACTTCCTTTTTAGTTATGCCTTGTGCTTGTTTGATATTTGTCTGTTTCTTTAGGGCTTGTGATCTTGATGTCTTCTGAATTCCACCTTGATGGATGGAAATCGAGTTGTCTCTGGATATTTCAGAATGGATCATTAATCTGTGTGTATTCCCTACCATCTTTGGTGTCTTGGGACTGGTTTATGTATGTAGATTTGGAGAGGAGTATGGCTTTCCTCTCTGAGGTTTACCACACCACAGATGGTTGCCAGTACTCCTATTTAAGAGGAGCCCAGCTAATTCCATATCTTATTGATTGGTGTTTCTCTTTGAGGAGTCAACCGCAGCTTATATGGTCGTCGAGTCTCCCGTTTACATGGGGAGTTCATGTAATTCCATCCCTTTGGTCGGAAGCCGAAGAGATGTAGTGGATTGAAGGATGATCCCAGTACCATTAATAAGTGTTTGTGTTTTGGTAGGGGTAAGACCGAACCATAAATGGTTGCCTACGTACTCCTATTCAAGAGGAGATTAGGTCTGCGTAGTTCGAACCTGGTGTGGAGGTTCAACGTTGTACGTGGCAAAAAGGGTGTAGGAATGCTTTTGTTGTTTTTTGTTTTTATAATGAGAAGGGTGTAGAAACGTTTTTGTTATTTTTGTTTTATTGCGACCGGGCCATATAAAATGGTTGCCTACGTACTCCCATATATCAAGGAGATTAGGTCGGCGTAGTTCGCCCCGTGTTCAGGACGATTTGCAACCAATGTAAAGTTTGATCTCGTCTTCAGGACAAACTGTGGGTGAGAAAGTTTAATCCCATGTATAGGATAAACTGTGGGTTTGAAAAGTCTTATCCCTAGTGGGGTAAAACTGTAGGTGTGAAAAGTCTTATCCCTAGTGGGGTAAAACTGTAGGTGTGAAAAGTCTTATCCCTGGTGGGATAGCCGGAGTTGAGTAAGGGTTCAAAACCAAATGGAGAGAAAAGGATCTAGCGATCCGAAACCAGGCTGCTGGTTAGAAAATGTGTTTGTCCCTAATGGGGCAGATGAGTTTTAAGAGAAGTTGTATGTAGTGAAGGGTTAAAAACCTGAAATGACTGGGGATCTGATGATCCAAAACCAGGATGTTTGCTTGATGGTGACCTCAGACATAGTACCATTTCACGGTGTCCGAGTTGATAAGCTGTGGAAATTCATCGCCATCCATTTCTTGTAATCTGAGAGCACCTCCTATCAATACCTCCTTGACAATAAACGGGCCTTCCCAGTTAGGGGCGAATTTTCCCTTAGACTGATCTTGGTTGTCAATGATCTTCTTTAAAACCCATGTTATTTAAACTACCGTAGCTGGACTTTTCTGTTGTAGGACCTGGCGATTCTTTGTTGATATAACTGACCGTGGAAGATAGCAGTGGCACGCCTTTCGTCTATTAGAGATAATTGGTGATACCTATCTCGTACCCATTGGTCTTTATCCAGCTGAGCATCTATCAACACTCTGAGGGATTGCATTTAAACTTTTATGGGGAACATTGCTTCCATCCCATAGGTTAATGCGTAGGGTGTTTCCCCAGTGGAGGTGTGCATTGATGTTCTGTAGGCTAACAGTGTAAGAGGCAATAAGTCAGGCCATCCCTTGTGGTTAGCGAATATCTTTTCCATGATTTTCTTGATGTTTTTGTTAGCCGCTTCAACAACACCATTCATCTTTGGACGGTAGATGACGAAGTTGAGATGTTTGATGTGGAATTTATTGCACAACTCCTCCATTTTGTTGTTGTGGTTATTAGCATTGCCTGACACAATTACCTCTAGTTGTCCATATCGACAAATGACATTGTTTCTGATGAAAGCAATGATGACTTTTTTAGTAACCCTGGGGAAGGAGGCTGCTTCTACCTATTTGGTGAAGTAGTCGATCATGGTGAAGATAAACTGATGCCCATTACTGGATTTGGGCTCAATGGGCCCGATCACATCCATTCCCTATATTGAGAAGGGTCAAGGCGAACTCAAATTGTGGAGCTCCCTCGGAGGGGCGTGGATAGCATTTCATGAATTTGGCACTGACAACATCTTTTGACTTGATCATCACAGTCATCTTTGAGAGAGAGCCAGTAATGCCCAGTTCTGAGGATTTTCTTTACAAGTAGAGGGCCGCTCATGTGTGGGCCACGTACTCCACCATGGATCTCATCCATGAGCCTTTGAGCTTGGTCCTTGTCTAGGCATTTGAGGAGACCTAATCCTTCATCTCTTTTGTAGATTGCATCTCCGCTCAAGTAGAATTTCATATCCAGACGATGAATCCGCCTTCTCTCAGTCGGGCTCTCCTCAGTAGGTGTAGATCCATCTTGTAAGTACTCCTTGATATGATGATACCAAGGGTGTTGGATGTGAGGTAGCTCATCCGATACTTCTCTAATGTAATTCCCATATGCTAGAGCCTTTTGTTGGGTAAATGTGAGGGTTGGCATGTCTTCCTTGTCATCTATGTTGATCAAGGAGGCCAAGGTTGCTAGCGCATCCGCAAAATCATTCCTATTCCGAGGAATGTAGAGGAGGATATTTCTTCAAACTTCGAAGCCATCTGTAGAACCTATCGATGGTAAGGTAGCAAGTGTAGACCTTTGGTGTGATAGATTCATGTGGTTTGTCTGATTATCAACTCAGAATCTCCAAAGACAGTTAACCGTCTGATGCCCATTGATTGGACAAGTTTTAGCCCCATGATACAGCCTTCATACTCAGTTGTGTTGTTGGTGTTGAAAAACTGCAATTTGACGGGTATGAGATGATGCTCCCCCGTAACTGATACCAGAACTACTCCAGCCCCAGAACCTTCCATGTTTACAGCTCCATCAAAATACATCTTCCATGTTTAGCGTGCATCATACTGATGGTGTTGCTAAATTGCCATTACTCTTTCATCGGGGAAGTATGTTTCCAAGGGTTTGAAGTCCCCTGAAGGTGCGATGACCAGTTGATCCGTAATTCCTTGACCTTTAACGGACTTTTGCGTCACATAAATAATGTCAAATTGTTGTAGGATCAACTGCCATCTGGATAGTCGGTAGTTTAGCATGGGTTTACTGAGCACGTACTTGAGAGGATCCACGCAAGATATGAGATGGGTTGTGTGACTATGGAGGTAATGATGTAACCTCATGGAAGCCCATGCTAAAGCACAACAAGTCTTCTCAATCATAGTGTAATTGTGTTCACTACTGCTGAATCTTTTGCTAAGGTAGTAGATAGCTCGCTCTTCCTCCTTCCGGGATTTGACAATGACGTCATCCACATAGATCTCTATCTCCTTATGCATTAAATCATGGAAAAGAGCCATCATGGCTCGCTGGTAGGTAGCTTCGGCATTAATGAGGCCAAATGACAATCTTCTATAGCAAAAGGCTCCCCAGGGCGTGATGGAGGTAGTTTTCTCACGATCCTCTTCAGCAACCGTGATATGATGGTACCCCAAAAAATAATCAGCAAAGGAGTACATGTCGTATTGAGCAGTATTGTCAATGTTAATGTGGATAAATGGCACGGGAAAGCTAACTTTAAGGCAAGCTTTATTCAGATCTCGGTAATCCATGCAAACTTGCACCTTCCCTCCTGGTTTAGGCACGGGGACTATGTTAGATAGCCACTCAGGGTATGTGGACACCATGATGATGCCTGCTTAAAATTGTTTCATAATTTCTACTTTAACCTTTAAACTCCCCTCATGTTTTAATCTCCTGAGCTTCTGCCTGACTGGCTTGAATCCCTCTTTGATGGGTAGGCAATGAATGACAATGTCAGTGGACAATGTGACGACCCCAAAATAGGTCCATTCCATCCAACCCATTCTGAGTCGCCAAATACATGGTATAGAAACAACTACAACTTTATTATCACAACAATAAAACTGTGAGTTTAAATACAAATATTATCTTCTAGACAATATTTATACTCAAATAAATCCTCATCACATTTATTGATACATTATTTTACAATAATGGTGAGGACTACTAAACAACTCTCTCTAGAACCTTCATTCCATACCCCGACTAGTACTCGCTACATTCTCGCCTCCTGAGAAGAAAAATGAAACAACAAGGAAAAGGGTGAGCTCAACTAGCCCAAGAAGAATGTTATGACTAAGATAATATACAAAAATTATCGTTAGTCTCCAACAGGAAAAATCGATAGAATATAATGACAACAAGTTTCGGATCAATATTCGCGCCGGAAATAATAATTCATGTAAGAAGAGTTACGTAGAGAATGAAATCTACTATAATCTATGAATTTAATAGTCCATCATCAATATTTTATCCTCAGTAACATCAATCAATATTCATCTCAAATCAAATATTCATCTTTACACTACGGCCAAAGATATTCATCAATCGGTTATGTTCATCTCAACACTGCTCATCTTTGCACTAAAGGCCAAAGATATTCATCAATCGGTCATGTTCATTTAAACACTGCTCATCTTTGCACTACAGGGCCAAAGATATTCATCGATCGGTCATGTTCATTTAAACACCGCTTTCATCTTTGCACTACAGCCAAAGATATTCTTCGAAATCATTCATCTTTTACATCAGCTACTGAGCCAAAAAGATATTCAATAATATCATCATTTAAGACCGAGGATGATGAAAATATTTTTAAAGAACGAATCCAAATTGAAACAAAATGACAAGGATTAAGGATTAAGGATTCAGTACTTTGTTTTATCCATGTCCAACAATACCTCAAAAATAATCATAGTGGTGTAAAATTCAAGAATGATCAAAACATGGATACAATCAAAGTTAGTATCCGAATAGATATTTTAGACGAAAAGAAAATTTTCATTTTTCTAGAATGAATAAATAGTCAGATATTAAATAATAGTCAGATATCGTGAATAAGAACTCACACCCAAAGATAGAAATTCCACAAAAAACATCTTCACGCTTCATGAATAGTACTGTGAATAAGAACTCGTGAATAGTAACTCATGAATAGTAACTCGTGAATAGTAACTCATGAATAGTAACCCCACATGAAAAAGTTCCAAATTTGATAAAAGTACCAACCAATATTTCAAAGATAATGATATTGAAGAATTAATATCATTTGAGAAGAAAATAACATCCCTTACCTCAAAGAATCAAGATTTCTAAGGAAAGGCTCAAGTGATGCTTTGAATGAAACTTAGATCTAACAAAAGAACTCTCAAAGTATCTAAATACTCACAAAATACGCTCAATAATATAGAGAGAAAGAGAAAACTTTGTTTCGGTGTGATTTTCAATTCTAACTTAGCCCTCTATTTATAGGAAAATGTTAGCCGCAAAAGCAGACTTGACCAAGCACCGATGGCTTTACTCCGCTACTATTGCCACCCACCACATTTGAAATAAAATTCAGCACATTTCTTCACCAACCACAAGTGGGGCCCACTCAATTCTAGAATTTTCCACCAAAATCAATTATAACCCCGATTTAATCGGACACCTCTTAAAATTCATAACAAATCATTCGTGAATTTTTAACGGTTCAAAATTTGTGGACATATACTCAACTTATGTATGTATAACATACCCAAAATTACCACAATCCAACTATTTGGATTAAAAATTATAACCCCGCAATATATCTAAAACCCTCGATTTAATTTTTAATACCTCCAATCTGATAAAAATCTTGATAAAACACCTCAACATTAATTCCTTCATTAATAACCACATAAATAAATCCATCATTTATATTCATATAAAATAAATATTTTCTTATCATATGAATCAATAATTATAAATAATATTACGAAATCACATTTATACAACCAGTCGCTCCCGGGAAAGAGGGGCTTTCCAATAAGGATCTCTCCTTCTATCATGCAAGCAATTAGGTGACCAAACCTCTCCTTAGATGTAACTTTCTAGACATTGCCAATAATGTTATCTAATAATATTATTCAAATAATATGAATTATTGATCCGATAATGGGAAATCTTGTAAAGGACAATTATTGAAATAATGAATAATATAAAATACCAACGCAAAGAATTATCAATCAATAAAATAAAATATCAATAAGAATTACTGTGAAAATTATTGAGAAAGTGCCATCTTACGTGCGAATCAATAATTCAACAATCTCGCAATACCGCAAAGCTACTCGCAACCACGCCAGACATCGATTTTAACCACCGGGTATTCCAACAGCCTTAATTCAGAATAACTACGCCAAGTATTTATAACCACCCAAACTTTGTCGCTTTTCCTCATCCAATCGCTTTCCACATGGGGCCCACACATGGTCATACTGTCGCATTTAATATATTCTCGACAATCTTTAATATTCCACGATCAAACGAATATTCCCAAACAATGCACGAATATTCCACGACCAAACGAATATTCCCCAAAAAAATGAATATTTTATAACCACTTGCTTATTTTGAAATATTTATGTATTTAACCCTTAACTATCCACATTAATCAAATCAACCCTTACTATTTCAAAATAATAAATAAAGGAAATTCCTTTTATTTAAAAAAAATTCGGGTCTTACAACCTCCCTCCTTATGAAATTTCGTCCTCTCGAATCGACGTCGACGACTGTGTTTTAAAAGGTGAGGATAACTCGCTTTCATTTCCGCTTTCCAATTCCTGTGTCATTTCCTCTATAAGATGATTCCTCCTCAAAACTTTAACTTGTGGTATGACCTTTGCTGCGTAGATATGCTTCCTTCCTATCCAAGATCTTGACAGTACCTCCTCATACGTTAAGTCTTCTATTATCTCGTCCGGCTTCTAACTCAATAACGTGTTTCGGGTCGTCCACATATTTACGTAACATCGATACGTGAAAACGTTATGAACACGCCATTACTTGGTGGTAAAACGAAGTCTATAGGCCACGCCCTATTCGATCGAGAATTTCAAATGGATTAATAAATCAAGGTTTGAGCTTTCCTCACCTCACCGATTCTCGCTTTTAAAATAACAACTTCTTGCACCTCCTTCTTCAAATTCATCATCTCCCGTGTAGCTTGAACAACTTTAACTTTATCGATTAAAGTCGATTATACTCAGATATCATCACGCATCTCAGATATCATCACGTGGGTACCTAGAGTTTTCATCTCCATCTCTATTATTTGTATATTATACTGAAATTAGTCTTTGACAACATCGTATTTTCGATTTGTATACGATCTTCACTCAACACGCCACCACCATGTTCGCTTTTCCGATGGCATGGTCGTAACATACGTTTCAAATGAGTCTCCTCTTGAGTTCTTCAAGCTCTTCCCACATTCCTTGCTCCATTCGAATTTTGTATCTCTACGAAGTTAGCTACGTTAATGGAATAGCGATTCGAGAATATCCTTCAACGTATCTCCGATAATAACCAACTAAGCCTAGAAAACTACGATTTCTATTACCGACTTAGGTTGTTCTCAATCGCGACTCATATCCCAATCTTGGATAAGACGTCACAATGACACCTATCGCTTTACTATCGCATCAATATGACGTCCCCTATAGAGAGTCCGGCTTAGGTAAATTCCACAAAGAAGTCACAGATAAAGGCTCGGTACCAAATTTATAGTTGAATTTTTAACTCTCAAGTTCAATAGAGCCATTCGATATGAGATTCTAGAAATGAGTTTTGTCTGCGGGTTCAAAGTCGATACAAAATTTAATATCGCCTTTGGGAGTAAGCCAATAAATTCTTCAGAAATACGTCAGAAAAATCAATAACAACAAGAATATTATTCAAATCGACGTGTCTTTATTCAAATCCATAACACGGACTAAGAAAACTTGACATCCGTAATAAAAACGAATGACTTCATGGCTTGATATGAAAATGTTTGACTACAATGGTTTGATCGCTTGAGTTGAATAACAAAGTTGCTTAGAATATGAAAACTAACAACCTTACAAAAGCAATCAATTTTGGCATGATGAGTAGTTAACCAATCAATCCCCAAAAGCAAGTATCTTTAAAGAGATAAGGTCAATGGTAAGGTAATGGTGCCAACTTGAATCAAACAAGATTTTTAAACAACGGATGTAATGAAAGTTTCTCTAACTGAGTCTCCATAAATAGGTCAAAGTCTAATTTCTCCGTAGTCAAGTTCAAACGTTGAGCGCAAAGCAAGAGAGAAAAAGAATGGGTAGAACCCAGATCTAGTAAGGTATAAACATCGCAAGAATTTATAATTAACTAACCTCAGTACTAACTTCGTTCGGGTTCCTCGTATTTTGACCGGTCACGACAAACGCTCTTCCAGGAATCGTTGACTTTGACTTTTCTGGGACATCCTTTTGAGTCACCGCCCCCGCTGCACTAGGTTTCAATATCGTACAATCTCGAGCGATATGTCCTTCTTTTCCACAATTATAGCATACCTTAAACTGTTGTGGGCAGTTTGGGCTGATATGTCCCTCTTTCCCGCATTTGTAACATATACGACCGATGGTCTTTCTCTCCTCGAACCAATTGCCATCTTTGACGCTCTTCACATGGTCGTTGTTGAATCTCCTCTTTTAAAATCTCCTCCCAACTCGCTTCTTCTATTTTCACGGCCACGATTACCACCAGAGTGGTTACCGCCTTTGTCCGTATTCTTCTTTCTCCACCGGTTATCGTTATTCGATGATCGCTATCTTTGGTATGATCCTCGGTTATGGTCTCTCTCGTTGAACGTACTCATTATCTTGCTTCTAACAACCGAGCCCTCATTTACAACATCCGAATAGAGAAAATTTATGAGAAATGAGATACCGACGACGCCGGGTTTCAAACCTCTCGAAACATCCGCGTCATACGCTCCTCATTCTCCACCAAATGAGGTGCAAACCGGATAACTCCGCAACTTCGCCTCGTCTTCGGGACACCGCCATGTTATTCTGCTCCAATCTAATAAACTCCACTTCCTTCATATAGCGAATACTTTCGTGGAAGTACTTGTCATTGAATCGCTTCTCAAACGCTCTCCTACGACATGCCGAGTGCGGTGAATGGGTACGCTTCATGATTCCCACCAAAGAATTTGCCTCGCCACTTTTAACATAAAAGTAGCGAATGGAACTTTCTTCTTCGCATCCCAAGACATCGAATATCTTGGTAATTTGCTTGACCCATGTTTCCGCCATGATCGGATCTCGCTTTCCCTGCACTCGTGGTCCCAACTTTTGAATCGCTTGGTCACGTGACCACCCGTGAATTAAGTATCATCTCCTCCTCAGTATTTTGAACACGAGTCTCCTCGTTCGATTTTGTATGAACGCAAAAAACTTCTAAACATCCCTCGCTCATCATCTCGCTCAGTGGTGTTATTCACAGAGGTACATTGCCACTGTTGACGCTTCTCCTCGTTGTTAAGTACATGTGCATCTCCACTACCTCATTTACACCACTATTAATATTCTCAATGACATTCTCAATTATCATATAAAACAAGGGTTAATTAAGGAAATCAATATATCACATAATATCCCTATATACTCGACTAACTAACAAATAAGCTTAGGTAGGACACACTAGCGAAGGATTTACTCGTCTCTCCCCTCCTAGTTCTATTCCCCGATCTCCGCCAGAGATCATATCCTAAGCTCGATATATTAACCGTGACGACCCCAAAATAGGTCCATTCCATCCAACCCATTCTCGAGTCGCCAAATACATGGTACGTAAACAACTACAACTTTATTATCACAACAATAAAATCAGAGTTTAAATACAAATATTATCTTCTGATAATATTTATACTCAAATAAATCCTCATCACATTTATCGATACATTATTTTACAATAATGGTGAGGACTACTAAACAACTCTCTAGAACCTTCATTCCATACCCCGACTAGTACTCGCTACATTCTCGCCTCCCGAGAAGAAAAAAAATGAAACAACAAGGAAAAGGGTGAGCTCAACTAGCCCAAGAAAGAATGTTATGACTAAGATAATATACAAAAAATTATCGTTAGTCTCCAATGAGGAAAAATCGATAGAATATAATAGATAACAAGTTTCGTGATCAATATTCATAGCGAAATAATAATTCATAGAAGAGTTACGTAGAGAATGAAATCTACTATAATCTATGAATTTAACAATATCCATCATCAATATTTTATCCTCAGAACATCAATCAATATTCATCTCAAATCAAATATTCATCTTTACACTACGGGCCAAAGATATTCATCAATCCATCATGTTCATCTCAACACTGCTCATCTTTGCACTAAAGGCCAAAGATATTCATCACTCGGTCATGTTCATTTAAACACTGCTCATCTTTGCACTACAGTGCCAAAGATATTCATCGCCTATTATGTTCATTTAAACACCGCTCATCTTTGCACTACGTGCCAAAGATATTCTTCAGAAATCATTCATCTTTGCACTACAGCCAAAGATATTCAATAATATCATCATTTAAGACCGAGGATGATGAAAATATTTTTAAAGAACGAATCCAAAGGAAACAAAATGACAAGGATTAAGGATTAAGGATTCGTACTTTGTTTTATCCATGTCCAACAATACCTCAAAAATAATCATAGTGGTGTAAAATTCAAGAATGATCAAAACATGGATACAATCAAAGTTAGTATCCAGAATAGATATTTTAGACGAAAAGAAAAATTTTCATTTTTCTAATGAATAGTCGTGAATAAAGGTCGATACGTGAATAGTGCCGTAGATCGTGAATAGTAACTCCAGACACCCAAAAGATAGAAATTCCACAAAAAACATCTTCACGCTTTCATAATAGTACTCGTGAATAAGAACTCGTGAATAGTAACTCATGAATAGTAACTCGTGAATAGTAACTCATGAATAGTAACCCGATATGAAAAAGTTCCAAATTTGATAAAAAGTACCAACCAATATTTCAAAGATAATGATATCAAGAATTAATATCATTTGAGAAGAAAATAACATCCCTTACCTCAAAGAATCAAGATTTCTAAGGAAAGGCTCAAGTGATGTTTGAATGAAACTTGTATCTTTGAACAAAGAACTCTCAAAGTATCTAAATACTCACAAAATACGCTCAATAATATAGAGAGAGAAAGAGAGAAAACTTTGTTTCGTGTGATTTTCAATTCTAACTTAGCCTCTATTTATAGGAAAATGTTAGCCGCACCAAGCAGACTTGACTCACCACCGATGGCTTTACTCGCTACTATTGCCACCCACCACATTTGAAATAAAATTCAGCACATTTCTTCACCAACCACAAGTGGGCCCACTCAATTCTAGAATTTTCCACCAAAATCAATTATAACCCCGATTTCCTAATCGACACCTCTTAAAATTCATAACAAATCATTCGTGAATTTTTAATTGCTCAAAATTTGTGGACATATACTCAACTTATGTATGTATAACATACCCAAAAATTACCACAATCCAACTATTTGGATTAAAAATTATAACCCCAAGAATATATCTCAAAACCCCGATTTAATTTTTAATACCTCCAATCCGATAAAATACTTGATAAAACACCTCAACATTAATTCCTTCATTAATAACCACATAAATAAATCCATCATTTATATTCATATAAAATAAATATTTTCTTATCATATGAATCAATAATTATAAATAATATTACAGAATCACATTTATGACAACCAGTCGCTCCCGTGAAAGAGGGGCTTTCCAATAAGGATCTCTCCTCATCGGGCGCAAATTAGTGACCAAACCTCTCCTTAGATGTAACTTTCTAGACATTGCCAATAATGTTATCTAATAATATTATTCAAATAATATGAATTATTGATCCGATAATGGAAATATCAAAAAAGGACAATTATTGAAACAACAATAATATAAAATACCAACGCAAAGAATTATCAATCAATAAAATAAAATATCAATAAGAACTCATCGTGAAAATTATTGAGTAGTGCCATCTTACGTATTTAATCAATAATTCAACAATCATCTGCAATCACCGTAAGCTATCATGCAACCACATGCCAGACATCAGATTTTAACCACCGGGTATTCCAACAGCCTTAATCTGTGAATAACTACGCCGCTATTTATAACCACCCAAACTTTGTCGCTTTTCCTCATCCAATCGCTTTCCACATGGGGCCCACACATGGTCTACTGGCGTCATTTAATATTCCCGATAAGATTTAATATTCCACGACCAAACGAATATTCCCGACAAAGACGAATATTCCACGACCAAACGAATATTCCCCACAAAATGAATATTTTATAACCACTTGCTTATTTTGAAATATTTCATGTATTTAACCCTTAACTATCCACATTAATCAAATCAACCCTTACTATTTCAAAATAATAAATAAAGGAAATTCCTTTTTATTTAAAAAAAATTTCGGGGTCTTACAGACAACCCCACCATGTCTTCATGATACCATGCAAATACATCCTGGAATTGGGTTAATAGTGTAACCATGTCATTCCTTTGGTTTGGAGTGAGGTCTGTACCAATCTGGATTGGCTTAGGGCTTCTAAGGTTCCGAGATTGAAGGAAGTTGTTTGATCAAGGTTAGGTTTGAGTTTGTTTTCGACCCATTCTTTGATCTCTCGAGGTATCTCAATGTCCTCTTGCATTTCCATCAAGGCTAAGTCCAACTTTTCATCAAAGTTACAATCCTTGTGGAGAAAAGGCACCTTATCAGCAAGTATATCCACATCTAAATTCAGAGTCCTAAAACAAAATATGCTTTCACTTAATATATATGAAACTGTTCAATCATACAAAGTGTTAGCATGTACTGAGAAAACAACTGCTAATAATGTATAGAAAAATAAGCAATTATGATTATCTACAAGGCAGAAGGAGTCTCTACCCATTTTACCCTTGTCGACCAATGAAAGGAGTGTTGCTCCAATTGTCAAGGGTGAAGTCCTGATGGATTGCAGTGATGGAGGGGTTGTCATCGTCCTACTTTTCCTGAATGATGACCATTATGTCTGGAGCAATCATCGTCTGGGGTGTATCTATTTGTATGTTCATCATGGACAATGATGCGTACATTTGATATCATTATGATGATGTCTTGTTTACGTCTTCGCTCCTCTTCTTCCACTTCGGGATTTAGAACTAAGACTTCTTTCTCTTTACCGATATCGGTTTAAGAAATAACATGGTCATTACATGGGCAGGCACCTTTACCAGAGATCGTACAGGCTCAGGAACTGTAGGTGGAGATAATTGTCGTGTGGCTGAACTAAAGGAATTTGATTGTGCTTATGAGGATTCCTGTTACTGGAACTAGCAGTATAGCCCATTCCGACTGTCCTTGTTTGACTGTGACATTGAATAGGGCGCTTGATGCCCTGATTATCTTTGCCCAACCCTTGTCCAGGTTGATGATCCAATGACAACATTTCTTGAGTGACCGACATTACTTCAGCAGAAATCTGGGGTAGGAGAGGTGGCACCCCAATAGGAAGATAGTGAGTGTTTCTCACCTCTAGGGCATGAAAACTGACCGACTCAACTTCTGAATTGAAGCTGATGAGTGGTATGTCACCTTGTGCAGGACATTCCGGCTCAGCATCGACAATGACTAGGCTATTGTTGATAATGTATTTGAGTTGCTGATGAAGGGTGGAGGGACTACCCCGACAATATGAATCTACGGTCTTCCCAAGATCAGGTTGTATCCTGTATCTATTTTGAGCACATGGAAAGATATGCAGAATGTATGTGAACCAATCTCCACTAGCAGTTCAATCTCTCCGACAGAGTTACGTCGGGATCCGTTGAAAGCTTTAATAACCGTATGACTGCTTCAGATCCGATTGAGATTGATGTTCATCTTAACCAGAGTAGCATAAGGGCAGATATTCAGAGATGAACCTCCATCTATCAAGACTCCTCCCACCATATATTCGGAGGAAAAATCGTAATGTGCAACGGCTTGCAATGACGTGTCCCTTCGGGAGGTATATCGTCATCAGTAAAAGATATCACATTGTTGTTAAAAATGTGCTCCACCAGATGCTGGAATTTCTCAACATCTATTGACTTAGGCAGTTGGGCCTCTTCCAAAACCTTGAGTAATACCTTCCTATGATCTACAGATGAGAAAACCAAGTCTAGTATGGAAATTTGATGTGGAGATTCTTTTAAGCTTAAAACTACCTTGGCTTCATTATGGCCCATAGTACGGAGAAATTCTTCCACCTTTTCCATGGGAATCTTCCTTTGACTTGATGGTAGATTTCATAACCCATTGGGGAAGATACAGTGGATTATCCTTCGACACTGCAGCAGTCATGTGAGATGTGGATCCTTCAGCCCTCCATAATTCCATGGAACTTTCCGTAGGCTAACAACTTGATATTGTAGTCTAAATGGCAAGATAATTGGCTCTAGCGCAGCAACTTTCAAAGGATTGTCAGTACCTTTGAGCTGAACTAGTTGGATTGTATGTGAGGGTGTAGCTGTATCTGTCTCAGAAGATATGACTGATATTACTTCCTTCCACTTTGTAGGGAACGCGTCCCCACTCTTTAGTATCACAAAATCATCGTCTGCCATTTGCAGGACACCGCTGTCAATTAAATTCTGAATATGGTGGCGGAGTGCCCATCGTTCTTTTGTGTTGTGACCGCGAGATTGGGAGTGATACTGGCACACTCATTGAAATCAAACCGTCTTGAATGCGGGCTAACTGGAGGTAGCAGCGTTGTGATTCTCCCTTCATGTATCAACATCTACAGTATTTCTTCCATCGGTTGGCCTAGGTATGTAAATTCCCATTTTGTTGTCAAAATCCCGACGGGCTTTAGCATTTGCTCTTTTAGCAATTTTATCCTCTAGTGTTTCTTTTTTAGAAGTACGTGGTGGAGTGTTGGTAACAAGAGGAAGGAGACTGGCATGCTCCTCACTAAATAATTGGCGTGTGACTTGGTGTTGATGGACCACTAGTTCTGCCAATTGGCTAAGTTGCTCACGCAGAGCATTCATTTTTCGTTTCATTATAAAATGGAACTTTGCATAATCCCACTTGTCAGCATTATCCTTGCTGGTCTGGGAAGATCCACCCAGAAAATTGGAACTCTGTCCACTGCTCCAATTAATCATATTAACCTCCTCTTCTTTGTGTTGAGGAAGAGGGTTATCTTGCACATGAGGTTGATCAGGTTTGGTGGCCATGATCTTACCGATGTCTATTAAATCCTGGATCTTATGTTTCAAGGCCCAACAATCCTGAATATCATGTCCCGGAGCCCTGATATGATAAACACACTTCCGAGTAGCATTGAAACCTCTCTTATCCGGGTTGGCTGGTAGAAGAAGATGCGTAATTTTCTTCTAAGTGGTCAGAAGATTGAGAATGTTCTCGAGTGAGTCCCCTAAGGGTGTGAACACTCGAGGACGTTTGGCTTCTCCACCCTTAGGTAATGGAGGGTTTTAAGACTGTGTTTGAAAGGGAGTGTAATTTTTCTTTTGAATAGGCATATTCTGACTGCCCTTTTGACCCTGTAGTATCAAGTAAACATCCTCCTCTTTCCTTTTATGGACCCTCCGGGGGTTGTTTCCATAATTTTCGGACTGGATGTGCTTAGCAACAACTTTCAGCTTTAAGAGCAGCTAGGTCTTGAATCTTTCCTGACTTCAATCCCATCTCAGCCATCTCCCCATGTTTAATCATTTCAGAAAATGGTTTGCCCATACCAGCTAAAACTCTCTCATAGAAAGGAGCTTCTTGTATATCTATGAAGGTCATCACCATCTCTGACTCATTCATAGAGGGAACAACTTGAGTAGCAAGGCGCCTCCACCTTTGAGCATACTTTCTAAAAGATTCATTGGTTTGTTTCTTGACTTTAGTAATTTGGTTCCGGTTAGGGGCCATTTAAGACTGGAAGCTGTATTAAGTGAGGAAGGCATGTGCTAACTCCTCCCAGCTACGGATCTTAGAATTGTCTAATCTGGTATACCACGATCGGGCTTCTCAAGTCAGGCTTTTCTGGAATAGCTGTATTCTGAGCTTCTGATCTTCGGCATAAGATCCGAGTTCTCTAATGAATACCTTCAAGTGTGCGTAAGGATCTCCTAACCCGTCATACTTTTTAAAGTCAAAAGTCTTGAACTTCTCTGGATAATGCACACCATGGAATATACAAAGGTCAGCATATGTGTGACAACCCGATAATTTGGATATTTATTAAAATCTTAAAATATTGAATTAAGTTTAAATAATAAACCTAGACAGAAAATAAGTGAATGGACTTGAGATTTCCGGGAAGGAATTTTGTGAATTTAAAATTTTTTGTGGTGAATTATTCAGGATTAAGGGTATATGTTTTGTATATTTAGTTGTATATGTGTACATTATGTGGTTAAGGGTCAAGGGTTGACCAGATAACCTATATCAGTGGCAAACCCTAGTATTATATTAAGAACGTCAACGTTTAGTTAGAAAATTCTTACGATTTATAAGAAACCCTAAAACCGGTTCTGGAAACACTAATTAAAGTTTTGGGAATTCGAAACCCTAATGTGGAATTAGAAAACCATAATTTGGGAATTCAAATGCTAAGTATAAGACTTAAGTGTTATTAAGTATAACCTAATTATAGAAACCCTAATAATTGGAAACCCTAATTTCTAATTGGAAACCCTAATTGGAAAAATAAGGAACCCCAATTGCTAATTAAGAAAGCGTTATGTTAATTAGGAAACATTAATCCTAATTTTCAAGTTTTAAGTAATTAGGAAACCCTAAATTAGTAAACCTAATTTCTTAATTAGAAAGATTATTTTTCTATTTAAAACCCTAATTGAAAATCTTAGAAATTTAATTTGCAAAACCTTAAGGGTTAAACCCTAATCCCTAAGGGTTAAACCCTAATCCCTAAGGGTTAAACCCTAAACCCTAAGTGTTTAATCCTAAACCCTAAGGGTTAGGCAAATGACTAGTATGCCATTAAAAATTAAATGCCAAATGACCTTAATGCCCTTTTTGTATTTTTTTTATAAGTTGAGTAAGAATCTTGCCAAAGTTGTAGTAGTTCACCAAATTTTGACTTCCCTTGTGCCATATATCTCAGCAAACTCATCCCACATTTGACACATTACAAATTATAGATATATTATATCAAAATATAAATATTAGAGAGAGAGAGAAATGCCCACTTTATTTTCTCATTCTTGCCAAAGCTCTTCTCTTTCTAAATCCGAAAATCTAGAGTGAGAGGGAGTGAAATACTGAGCCATTATCATTTCATAGATTTCCATAATCAGATCCAAAGATCATAATCAAAGGATTAAGGTTTTAGAGGTATAAACCCTAAAATTTTGAAATCATGTGATCTTATGTTATATGATGTAATTTTTAGTTAAAGTTGTGTATTAGGGTGTCATTGAGTGATCTGGGTTGTTAGATTATAGATCTATAACATCTAGAGGCACGAAAATTAAGTTTTTAGAAACTGACTTTGAACCCTAAAATGTTGTCTGACAGCCGAATGTCAGAGGCCCTAGATTCTTCTCTGTTTTTGCTTTATGTTGTTTTATATTATAGATATGTTCTTTGTTGTAAGGGCTTTGATCTGGAACTTGAATCAAGCCCAGATCATGTGTAGATCGAAAGTTATAAGTAGTCAAAGGTCGTTGACCGACCATGATCAACTGGGTTCTGGGCAGCCCAGAAACCCAGAAAGGGTCTAGTAACACTTTTGTTGCCTCTGATCTTCCTTCTGTTAAGTGATTTGGCCATGTTTGTGTAATATATTTGTAGACTGACATTTAGGCTACATGATCATGCCTCTAGAACATTCAAATCTTGCATAGAATCAAAGGTGTGGGTGGTCAAAGTAGGCTTGACCAACTGTCCGGATGAATTTCTGGAAAACCCAGAATTCACCAAGAACAGTTGTCTGACACTACTTTGACCAGCCTATATCTACTTCTTGTGATGTTGTTTTACTAATCTAATACATGACAATTATACCTTGTCATGAGTACTATAAGATTAAACCTTAAGATCACATTAATCAAGCCGGAAAGCATAGATTCAAAGGCTCAAAGTAAGGCCTAACAACTGTTCTTCATTTCTGGAAAACCCAGAAATGAAAAATAGTTATAACAAGATTTTCTGGACCTTAGATCTCTCTGATTTGTTGTGTATTGGTCATGGAACTTGTTTAGGGTTGTAGTACTAAATTAACACTACAACATTAAAACAAAAGATAGCCCAGAAAATCATATGATCATGAATTTAGAACCGGTCAAACTAGCTAACTCGTCAACTGACTATAAAGATCTGGGCAGGCCCAAGAACAACTATAGCGACGGTTCTGTCGCTATAAGGCCCTTTAGCGACAATTAATTTATGAAAATTAATTATTTTATTAAATAATTAGAGAAAAATAGTTTTTAATTATTAAAAATACATAATAAATTCCTAAAAATTATTTTAAAGTCCAAAAATGAGTTTTTAATTATTTTGAATATATTTCATTAATATTTAATATTTTTTGAATATTAATGGTATTTAATTTATTTAATTATAATATTAAATAAATTAGTTAAAATGATTTTAATACTTGAAAAATCATTTAAAAATATACTATGGTATAAGAAAATATTTTAAGTTGTTTTGATGACTTTTAATATTATGTGATGAATTTCATTAATTAATATTAATGGTAATTAATTTATATAATAAATATATTTAATAAATTATGGGAAATTAGAATTAATGATTTAAAAATTATCTAAAAATAATTTAAGGGTTATAAAAATATTTTAAGTTATAAAATATAATTTTTGATATTTTTCATGAAAATATTAATATTTTAATATTAATATCAATTATCGGATAATGGATTTAATCTGTTTAAAAATCATATAAGTATGATTTTAAAGTATTAAAAATACTTTGTGATTTTATAAATATATTATAATATTAAGGTATGATTTTCATTAATATTTAATATTAAATAAATATTAATGATAAGGGAATAATGTGGTATTTAATTCATATAAATACGAGATTAATGATTGAAAAATCATGATAAATGATAATAATTATGTGAAAATTATTATGAGACTTGGAAAATTATTTTGATTGATAATATAATTATCTAAGATAATTGTTAAGTGTTTAGGCAAAGTTTAATTGAACTTAAACTCAATATTTGTCCGATTACGCAATCGGGATGTCAGAATTGTACCGAACTCGACTCAGACTTTAAAAGTTTGACTTGAGGTTAGGTTTTATGTGTTTTATAGACTAATAGGATTATGTGATAATGTGTTTAGGTTATTTTATACTATGATAATATTATTCTAATATTTGTAGATCAGTATTATCTATATTAGGTATTCAAACAAAGCTAAATAGAATGCGTAATGGTAATTAACGGACCATGCAAGTTTTCTTTAACTCGACCTTGAGTTGTTATTTCAAATATGCTTGTGGTTAATCATTGTTGATAATCACGTCTATGAATTATTGATTCGCACTCTGTGCATATTGTATGTGTTCATTAGGTATGAAAGGCCTTCTTACACAATTTAAAACATTTCTCTTCATCTTTGCAAACAATGTTCTTCGCATTGAGAGTCGTGTTGTGTGTGTGCCCGGACTTCGATCTGTGGTTTCATTTTAGTTTGTATATACATATACATATATACATATATATATATATATATGGACTAACATTATCGAGTTATGCCTCGATTGAGCCTGGACTCACGTCCAGAGCGTTTATTACTAGCTTATATATATATATATATATATATATATATATATATATATATATATATATATATATATTATAAAACCCCAACTTTTTTGAATAAAGATGAATTTTCTATAAATATTATTTTTGAATATTATGAAGTGAAATTGATATAATGTTATAGTTGTGGGTAATATTTATAAATTTTGCAAAAATACGCAAGTTGTTATATAATATTCGATTAGTCGTGGAATATTCGTTTTAACAGGGGAATATTAAATATAACCAAGACAATCATTGGTGGACCCCTACAACGAATTATTGTTTGATTAAGAAAATGACACAAATATTTTATGAAAATAATGGCGGAAGTTTTACCGTTAACTATTGAAACACACTTTATTAAAAAAATGCGAATACGCTGGCGTGGTTAAGTAGTAGCACTGCAAGTATTAATTATTGATGCTTACGTGATAAGTCACTCGGTTTTGTTGGTATTATTAATGTAATAATACGTAAAATCTTTTTATATAAAATGAATACTTTTATAAAGTTATTCTATAAATAGAATATATTATATTCTATTCGCATAGTGTTGCATAGTGCTGCGTAGTGTTTTGTATAGTAAAATCTTTTTATATAAAATGTAATACTTTTATAAAGTTATCTGCTTTTATTAGACAATAACTAGAATATATTATATTTTATTATGCATAGTGTTTGCATAGTGCCTGCATAGTATTTGCATAGTAAAATCTCTTATAAAGTTATTCATTTTATTAGATTATAAATAGAATATATTATATTTTATTTAAAAGATTTTGCTTTAAATATGGACGGTCAGATTAAAGTAAATCCATCTGGACCGTTCAAAGAATATGAGAGGAATTATCCTACTCATTATCTAGAGTTGGCAGTTGTTGTCTTCGCACTAAAGATTTGGAGGCATTACTTGTATGCGGAGAAAGTGGAGATCTTTACGGATCATAAAAGCCTCAAATATTTCTTCACTCAAAAGGAACTCAACATGCGACAACGACGTTGGCTTGAACTGTTGAAAGATTATGATCATACCATCCAATACCATCCTCGGAAAAGCGAACGTGGTAGCCGACGCATTGAGTAGAAGATCATATGCGTAATGAAAGTGTAATATTGACAACACAAAAGGCCATTTTGTGTGACTTACAAAGGATGGAGATAAAGTTAAAGACTCTAGGGACCCATGTGATGATGGCAAATATACGAGTAGAACCGACTTTAATTGATAAAGTTAAAGCTGCTCAAGCTACAGACCTGGAACTAATGCGTATGAGGAAGAAAGTGCAAGAAGGTGCTATCTTAGAAAGCAAGAATCGATGAAGAAGGAATACTTGAGTCAACTCTGACTTTGTGTTCTAACGACCACGAAGTTAAAGTATAAAATCATGATGGAGGCGCACAACACACCTTTTGCAATCCATCTCAGGAGTACCAAATGTATCATGATCTTCGTCATACATTTTGGTTGAAAGCAATATGAAGAGGAGATATCATTTGTTTATCTCAAGGTGTCTAACTTGTCAACGAGTCAAGGCGGAGCATCAAGTACCAAAAGGTCCATTGCAACCACTTGAAATTCCAGAATGGAAGTGGGAGCACAATACCATGAATTTCGTTACTGGTCTTCCCAAGGTTTCTCAAGGCATTAATGCAATTTGGGTCATTGTTGATAGATTGACCAAATCTGCTCATTTCTTACCAATACGAGAAACTTATACACTTGAACGTCTTGCTCGTATATACATAAACGAGATTGTAAGACTGCATTGTATGCCAGTATCCATAGTTTCTGATCGAGACCCAAGATTCATTTCACGATTTTGGGTTAGTTTATAAAAAGCTATGGGCACGGATTTATGATTTAGTTTGGCATATCATCCTCAGACGGACGGACAATCAGAGAGGACTATTCAAACTCTTGAAGATTTATTAAGACTCTGTGTCCTTGACTTCAAGGGAAGTTGGGACAAGTTCTTACCATTGGTGGAGTTTTCTTACAACAACAGTTATCAAGCAAGCATTGGCATGGCTCCATTCGAGGCATTGTATGGAAGAAAGTTTTGTTCTCCAGTATGCTGGGATGAGGTGGGTGAAGCAACGTTGTTGGGACCGGAGTTGGTACGTATGACTACAGAAAAGATTCAAACGATCCGACAACGTATAAAAACCTCACAAGATCGACAAAAGAGTTATGTTGATCTTCATCGAAAGGACGTGGAATTTAATATAGGAGATCATGTGTTATTACGAGTTGCTCCGTGAAAAGGAGTTACGAGATTTGAAAAGAGAGGAAAGCTCAATCCTCGATTCATTGGCCCATATTTAATCCTTGATCGAGTAGGAACTGTGGCCTATAGACTCGCTTTTACCGCCAAGTATGTCTCGTGTTCATAATGTTTTTCACATATCATGTTACGTAAATATGTGGAAGACCCGAACAACATTATTGAGTTAGAACCGGATGAAATAGCGGAATATTTGACGTATGAAGAGGTTCCTGTTCAAATCTTGGATAAGAAGGAACATATTCTACGCTCCAAGGTTATACCTCAAGTCAAAGTTTTGTGGAGAAACCACGATGTTGAGGAAATGACTTGGGAGTTAGAATCAAATGAAATCAAGGTATCCTTACTTCTTCGATATACCGTAATCGTATTTCTAATTTCGAGGCAAAACTTCATAAGAAGGGAGGTTGTAAAACCCCAACTTTTGAATAAAGATGAATTTTCTATAAATATTATTTTGAATATTATGAAGTGAAATTGATATAATGTTATAGTTGTGGGTAATATTTATAAATTTTGCAAAAATACGTAAGTTGTTATATAATATTCGATTGGTGGGGAATATTCGTTTTAACGAGGAATATTCGTATAACAAAGACAATCATTGGTGGACCCTATTAACTGAATTATTGTCGGATTGAGAAAACGATAAAAATACTTTATAAAAAATAACGATGGAAGTTTTACTGTTAATCTGTTGAAACACGGTGTTAAAAGAAAAGTACAAGATGTCTGGCGTGGTTGCATAAGAGCATACTGGTATTAATTATTGATGCTTACTTGATAAGTCACTCAATTTTGTTGGTATTATTAATGTAATAATACGAAAATCTTTTATATATAAAGCAGAATACTTTTATAAAGTTATTCTATAAATAGAATATATTATATTCTATTATGCAAGTAGTTTTTGCATAGTAAAATCTTTTTATATAAAATGTAATACTTTTATAAAGTTATTTGTTTATTAGACAATAATTAGAATATATTATATTTTATTATGCATAGTGTTTGCATAATGCTCATATAGTGTTTGCATAGTAAAATCTTTTATAAAGTTATTCATTTTATTAGATTATAAATAGAATATATTATATTTTATTTAAAAGATTTTGCTTTAAATATGGATAGTCGATTAAAGTAAATCAATCTGGACCATTCATGAGTTAGTTACTATGCGGTCCATTTTTCATAAATAAAGCTCATTCCTTCATTATTTTCTTACGAATTCACTTTGAAACTCTAGAGAGATAAACTATAGAGAGAAAGAAGAAAGTATTTTGCTACTTCACTACTTATATATCCAGTACTCTTCTTTTTAAGGTAGGGAATATTATTTGTTGTACTCGTAAGGGGTGTTATTCTTTTGTATTCATGAAGAGAACTTATGTTATTCAATTCTTTATTATTCTGTTGGAATAACCTGTTTACGCGGGCTACCCTATACTTGGTGACATTCTTCTATTATTCTGTCTTTACTATTCTTTTGGAATATCCTGTCTGTGCGTTTTACACTGGACCTGGTTCTGTCTTTATTATTATTCTGTTGGAATATCCTGTTTGTGCGTTTTACACCGGACCTGATTCTGTCCTTATTAGTATTCTCTTGGAATAACCTGTCTATGCGAAGTACCGTATGCATGGTGATTTCTGTTGTTATTCCATTCTTTATTATTTTGTTAGAACATTATGTCGGTGCGAATTTTACCTGACCTGGTTCCGTTATTTAGTATTCTATTGGAATAACCTGTCTATGCGAAGTACCGCATGCATAGTGATTTCTTTTGTTATTTCATTCTTTATTATACTTAGTTGGTTAAAGTTTTGACTTCTATACTCCATGAAATTAGTGGAATATCCTTGATAATTGCGCTTCATCCAATATCTTTTCATGGAAATATTCTTCTGAGCATTCTTGAATTTTACTCTACAAAGCAGTATCATGTAGACAATTTGGACGTTATTGGTTCTTGGACAAATTAATTCTTGAACTTGTTTTTTTGAATTCTTATATCATTCTCATCATCCTCAAATTTATATTTTCTGAAAGTCATCTGTGGCCTGAAGTGCATAGATGGACTTGGTATGCTTATGACCAGGTATTATTTGGTGTAATCATGACCGTAATGTTACAAATGATGTGGTAAAAGTCCTCATTGGCCCGTAGTGCATTGATGGACAGTTGTTGGCATGATCATGACCATTAATGAATAAACGAATGTCCTTGGCCCGTAGTTCATGGATAGTTTGTGGTCGTGATACTAAAGAATATCATTGGCCGTAGTGCAGGGGTGATTCGATGATGTGGATTATTTATTGTCGAGTCTCGTGCGATAATAAAGATGATGAAAAACCTTTTAAATCATAAAAGATAGTAGATTTTATTCTCTACTTGACTCTTTTAATGGATTGCTTATTCATTGCAGCTTAAACTTGATGTTTGTTATATTGTATCAGTTTAACACTATTTAAGGCTAATGATAATTTATTCTGCATTATCTTAGTCATAATATTTCTTACTGGGCTAGTTGAGCTCACCCTTTCTTTCACTGTTCTCTTCAGGAAATGAGAATATAACTGGAACGAGTCGGGGAACGGAGTGATGGTCCTAGATGGTGCATTAGTAGTCCTCACTATTCTGTGAAATAGTGTGATAATAATTGTAATGAGGACTCCTTTTGAGTTTGTATACTCTCTAGTAGACAATATTTGTATTCAAACTCACAGTTTATGTTTTGTCGTATTGTACACGACAGTTGTATTATTAAGTTGTATTTGAATTCTGTACCATGTATCTGGCGACTCAAGATGGGTGATGTATACCTAATTTTGGGGGCGTCACACACACACATACACACACACATATATATATATATATATATATATATATATATGAACTGTGGTCGAACTATGTTCGATGAGTCTGAATTTTACATCCGGTGCGTTTACTACTTATATATATATATATACACTTTTCGTCCCGCCTGGAGTTTACTTCATGGCGGTTGATTCCTTTTACAGCTTTATTTACATTTCTGATCCTCCATGGAGGTGCTTTGTGGTGGTTGATAATGTTTGTATATATATATATTCTGACTTTTATATATATAACTGTTTGCTGCTTTCATATAAATTATAGCATCATGTGAGCCTAGGAATCATGTGATCACAGATTTAATCTACTGAATCTAGATTCGATTCCCGTGATGGATATTTTCAGTTATAAGCAGCTTGTAAATTTATTCACGGTGTTTAGATTTACTCAGATGGTTTTCATGCCCACGAGGAGTTCGGCACTGCTTTGTACATTATTTTTCTCGAAGATGCTTCACATCTCGAAAATAAAAGCAATCAAGCCGAACATGATAAAAATGGAAGTATCCAAAGGCCTCAATTCCTATTGAGCATAATGGTTTGAAAGACCTCTTTTACAAAACATCACTGCCATGTCTTGTTTATGTAGGGATTTTGGCATAAAAACGTAGCGAAAAATAAAAATTATAGAGCCAAATCTGAAACCCTAAAATAGGATTCATGCGAAACAGACATTAATTCGGTGTTTAAGAGATTATACCGATTATGATTAAGCCTCTAGAACGCTTCGAATCTCCAATGCAATCCCTCATAAAACTACGTCTCTATGGTATCCACACGAACGCACGCGAACCGTCGCACGATTCTGCAATAAAGGGAGCTGCGGTACTAGCAACCAAAGGAACATGATTTTCGAAAACTTTTTCTCTAGTCTCTCTCTAAGAACGGCTAGGGTTTTTAGGTTAATGATAATCCCTAACATGGTTGCTACATATCATATAAATATCGGTTAAAAAAGAAATTAATCAAAAAATCTAATAAAATCCGAATATATATATATATATATATATATCTTAATTAATATACCCATATATATATAAATTATCCTATTAATTTAAATTCGTAATTTAAATAATATCAATCATATTGACATATTTAAATCTTAACAATTTAAATTAATTCCCTTTCATTACGTTCTATGTGTGTGACCCTATAGGTTATTATTACGTTGTTAATAATTTTAAAATCATATTATAAAATTATAAACAGTGAGCATCTAGTAATGCATCACTTCTACTCAAGTAATAATAAGATCGATGATTCGATGCAACCTTTTCGTGACCAATGTTTCAATGTAATTTAATCATTTTAACCTTAATATCCTAGATTAAACTCGAGTCATGAAATGCGTCATACTCTTTATAATTTAATCTGAGTTTTTCTTGATCAACGAGTAGACTATATGAAACAAATCACTATTTGAGCATGGCCATGCATTTCATAGTCCAACTCAATCAAGAGGCCTATTGATATCACCCCTAATAAATAGGAGGGTTAAATTCCATCTAGATCACTCATATTCCTCACACGATTCATGATGTACCCAATAATCACCTTTATAGTCCACCCTATTAAAGGTGACCTTTGATGATATCAAAGTACATAAATTCTCGTGTAGTAATATAGTGATTTCAGGTCGGAGGATTATTACTTCATTGTCATAATGAGAATCACTAATGAAACTTTGCATACTGTTCCACGTAGAATTCTCATGGTGGGTTTGTCCAGAACATCATTCTCTAACATGTACCTATGCATTGACTTAATATCTCATATATTTATGACCCATGAGATTTGGTCATTAATCAATCCACATACTAGTCTCAATGCATCATTGTTGTCCCATCAACAGTGATACTCGATTAGGGACATTTAAGAGCAATGATACTAATTGTAATTATATAATCTCATGGTCAAGTCACATACTTAAAACGATATAATTTGTATCACTATTCTAAGGAATTTTATTATGTTAACATTTATATAACGCTGTAAATAAAATCATGATAAAATCATTCATTTATTCAATCAAATATAATATCGAAATGTTAAGCAATTATATCAAATAATTGGCCTCTAGGGCACAAACTCTAACAGTTTAAAACTGAATTTTTACACAAATTCAGACCCATTGTATATAGGTGCGAACGAGGCCTCGCACTACTTCCATATAACTGCACATTGACCCACACACACACACATTCATATAACAGTTTCTTGAAAAGTGGCGGTCACCGTTGTAACACGGATGTCGAGGGGTGCCTAACACCTTCCCTCCGCATAATCAAGCCCCCGGACCCTAATGAATCTTAGTTTCACAAACCCGTTTATAAGTGTCACATCACTGGGTCAATGTGAAAACCTTTTCTCGGTTGTGTTGGTACAACCATATAAAAAACCAACTGGCGACTCTTATAGTCCATTCGTTGACATATACATGTCGGACCTTTTCACAACTTGTTTTTTCAAACAAATCTCACCTAAAATGAGAACACTAAAGAACAAGAATAGAAAAGGGACAAATAAAAATCCTGACATCGAGAGGTGGCGACTCTGCTGGGGTCACCAGTAAGAGGGCTTAAGCCGCTATCACAATCTTTTCAAAACTTTTATATGCTTGTGTGTGGATGTTGCATTTACATTTATGATGAATGTGTATGAATGCATATATTTACTGCACTTAATGCTATACACTATATCTGCTTGTGATATTAGTAATTCGCACATGTCATCATTTTCATAAACGGTGAGACACGTTGTATGTGAATGTATATTATGTGGTTCCTCCACTAGGAGGCAATCCTGTCGATGTTTGATTACTGGACTCGTAGGGAGACTAATTCCAACGAGGCTCAGGAAAGGCACCACCCAGATTCGCTCCAGTTGAAAGGCCAGATTAACTTCCCGTCAGGTATATTGCGATGATCTGGGAACCTTTATGCCAAAAAGCTGCAAGAGTAAACCTAAGTTAGGTCAGCCTCTGATAAACCAAATGCGGAGGAAAGTCTCTTCATACTTTCCATTATTTAATTACTTGTAAAAATATTTACTTGTAATGTCATTCCATGTCAACCTCGTTGTAATGGGAAATATGAAGAAATATGTGTACATGCATATTTAAATTAACATGCTATCCTGTATTGCAAACAGCTAACATCTGTTTTACAGGATAATATTCCTAAAACGGATACATCACATAGCATGTAAATATTTACACATTTCCTAAGACTAAACTATGCAAGTCTTTTATAGTGAAACAATTAGGCCTATTACCCGCGTAAAATCCAAAAAGGCCATGAGCCTACATCCAATCATGTCTTCATCTGACTAGTCTAATCCCGTTTCTCGCGAAGAATTTGGCAGATTAAGTAAACAAATTATAGATTTGGTTGTTCTACTTAAAGGACTTACATCAGTCTACTCAGGGCCAAAACATTCCCACACATACATAATCCTCTGCACAGGGAGGAACCCAAGGTTCAGATAAAACAAATCTAGAATTTTAGTTGATTACAACAGATAAAAACCCTGAAAACACCCATCTCAAACGAGATATAGACACCAGTGACATCAGGAAAAAAGTCCTTCAAATAGAAGAAACCCTTCGTTCTATCAAAGGAATTCGAGCACACGGGAGTGTCTCATATGCTGACCTTTGAATATTCCCTGGTGTTCATTATCCAGAGAAGTTTAAAACTCCTGACCTCGGAAAGTATGGCGGGTTAGGAGATCTTTACACACATTTGAAGGTGTTCATTGGAGAACTTGGATCTTATGCAGAGGACGAGAAGCTCAGAATGCAGCTGTTCCAAAAGAGTATGACTGGAGAAGCCCGTTCGTGGTATACCAGATTAGACAACTCAAAGATCCATTGTTGGGAAGAGCTAGCTCATGCCTTCCTCACTCAATACAGCTTCTAGTCTCAGATGGCTCCTGACCGGTACCAGATTACCAAGGTCAAGAAATAGTCCAATGAGTCTTTCAGAGAGTATGCTCAAAGGTGGAGGCGCCTTGCTGCTCAAGTTATTCCTTCTATGACAGAGTCAGAAATGGTTATGACCTTCATAGACATATAACAAGCTCCTTTCTATGAGAGAGTCTTAGCTGGCATTGGTATACCATTTTTTGAAATAATCAAACACGGAGAGATGACTGAAATGGGGTTGAAGTCAGGAAAAATTTAAGACCTAGCCGCTCTTAAAGCAGTTGTTGAACACATCCGGTCCGAAACTTATGGAAACAACCCCCGGAGGGTCCATAAAAAGAAAGAGGAGGATGTTTCCTTGATACTACAAGGTCAAAAAGGCAATCAGAATATGTCTATACATGGGAGAAACTACTCCCATTTTCAAGCACAGTCTTCAAACCCTCCATTACCTAAAGGTGGAGAAGTAAAAAACACTCGAACGTTCACACCCTTAGGGGATTCGCTCGAGAATATTCTTACTCTTCTGATGACTCAGAAGAAAATCACAGATCTTCTTCCACCAGACAACCCGAATGGGAAGGGTTTTAATGGTACTCAGAAGTGTGCTTATCATGTCAGACCACCTGGACGTGATACTCAGGATTTTTGGGCCTTGAAACATAAGATCCAAGATTTAATAGACAACGATGAGATCGTGGTCATCAAGCCAGATCAACCTCACGTGCAAGACAACCCTCTTCCTCAACACAAAGAGGAAGAGGTCAATATGGTTAATTGGAGCAGTGAACAGAGTTCCAATTTTAATGGTGAATCATCCCAGACCGTCAAAGATGGTGTTGACAAATAGGATTGTGCAAAGTTCCAATTTGTGATGGAACAAAAGATGAAAGCTCTATGTAAGCAAATTGAGCAATTGGCAGAACTGATGATCCATCAACATCAAGTCACACGCCAATTAGTCAACCGGGAGCATGCTAGTCTCCTCCCTTTATTATGAATACTCCATCATCGCCTTTAAGAAAATGAAACACTGGAGGACAAAGTTGCGAAGAGAGCAAGTGCCAAAGCCCGTCAGGATTTTTCCAATAGAACATAATTTATATACCTGGGCCAACCTATGGAGGAGATATTTCAGATGCTGATCAATGAAGGAAGGATCATCTCACTTCTACCTCCAATTAATCCCCATTCAGGATGGTTCAATTCTGATGGAGTATGTCAGTATCACTCCCATTCTCGTGGTCACAGTACGGAAGAATGTTGGGCACTCCGCCACTTTATTCAGAATCTAATTGGCAGCGGTGTTCTGTAACTGGCAGACGATGATATTGTGCTATTTGAGAGTGAGAATACCTGTCCTACTAAATGGAAGGGATTGGTAGCAGGTATATCCGCTGAGGCTGATGGGATTGTCAAACCATTCACAATACAAGCAATTCAACTTAAAGGAGTTGACACTCCTTTGAAAGTGGTTGCACCAAGTCCAATTAACTTACCATTCAGACCAAAATATAATGTTATCAGCTTACAAAAAGTCCCATGGAATTATGGAAAAGCTGAAGGATCCACCTCTCATACAACTGCTGCAGTGTTGAAGGAGAATCCATTGTATCTTCCCCAATGGGTGATAAAGCCTACCATCAAATCAAATGGGAAAATTCTCATGGAAAAAATTGAAAAATTCATCCGTACTATGGGCCATAATGAAGCCAAGGTGGTTTTAAGCTTAAGAGAAGCTCCACATCAAATTTCAATACTGGACTTGGTTTACTCTTCCGAGGATCACAGGAAGATATTACTAAAAGTTTTGGAAGAAGCCTACTTGCCGAAATCAGTGGATATGGAAAAATTTCAATATTTGGTTGATCACATTTTTAACAACAATGTGATATCTTTCACTGATGATGACATATCGCCCGAAGGGACCGGTCATTGCAAGCCGTTGCACATTACGGTTTTGTCCTTCGGATACATGCTAGTTGGAGTATTTATAGATGGAGTTTCGTCTCTGAATATCTGTCCTTATGCTACTTTGGTGAAGATGAACGTCAATCTCAAACGGATCCGAAGCAGCCATATGGTCTTTAAAGCTTTTGACGGATCCCACCAGAATTTAGTCGAAGAGATTAAACTGCCAATTGAGATTGGTCCCCATACATTTTGCATATCTTTTCACGTGCTTAAGATAGATTCAGGATACAACTTGCTATTGGGAAGACCGTGGATTCATATGGCTGGGGTCGTCCCCTCCACCCTTCATCAGCAACTCGAATACATTATCAACAATAGCCTAGTCACTATCAATGCTGAGCCGGAATGTCCTGCACAAGTTGACATACCACTCCTCAGATTTAATTTAGAAGTTGAACCGATCAGTTTTTATACCTTGGAAGTGAGCAACACTCACTACCATTCCATTGGGATGCCATTTCCCATGCCCAAAATTTCTGCCGAAGTAATGGCAGCTACTCAAGAAATGATATCATTGGGTCATCAGCCTAGACAAGGGCTGGGTAAAAATCATCAGGGCATTAAGCACCCGATTCAAATGTCCAGTCAAACCGAGACAGCCGGACTAGGCTATTCTGCCAGTTCTAGTCAAAGGAATCCTCATAAGCACAAGTAGATTCCTCCAGCTTCAGCCACACGGCGATTATCTCCACCTGCAAATCCTGAGCCCGTACAATCTCCGGTAAAGGTGCCATCCAGCGTAATGTCTATGTTATTTCCCAAGCCGATATCGGTCAAGGGGAAAGAGGTCCTAGTTCCTGATCCCAAAATGGAAGAAGAGGAACGAAAATGTATGCAAGACCTTGCTAGGATGATGTCTAACATACGCATCATTGTCCACGATGAGCATACAAATAGATACACCCCTGACGATGATTGTCCAGACATAATGGTCATCATTCGAGAAAAAGAAGGACGATGACCCCTTTCTCCATCATCCGGTCCACCGTGACTTTTCCCTCGACAATTGGAGCAGCACTCCTTGCATTGGTTGACAAGGGTAAAACGGGAAGAAACTCATTCTGCCCTATAGATATTATTAACTGCTTACTTTTCTGTACAGTATTAGTAGTTGTTTTGTCAGTACATGCTAACACTTTGTATGATTAAACTATTTCATATATAAAGTGAAAGCATATTTTGTTTCAGGACTCTAGATTTAGATATGTCTGTACTTGCTGATGAGGTGCCTCTTCTCCATAAGGATTGTAAATTTGATGAATAGTTGGACTCAGACTTAATTGGGAATAAAAGAGGACATTGAGATACCTAAGCAGATTAAAGAATGAGCCGAAGACAAACCTAAACCCAACCTTGATCAAACCACCTCCTTCAATCTTGGAACCTTAGAAAGCCCTATGTTAATCCAGATTGGTTCAGACCTCACTCCAAACCAGAGGAATGACATGGTTACACTACTAACCCAATTCCAGGATGTGTTTGCATGGTCACATGAAGACATGGTTGGTTTTTCCACTGACATTATCCTTCATCGCCTTCCCATTAAAGAGGGATTCAAGCTAGTCAGCAGAAGCTCAGGCGATTGAAACCTGAGTGGATTTTAAAGGTTAAAGAAGAAATTGTGAAACAATTTCAAGCTGACATTATCATGGTGTCCACATATCCTGAATGGATATCCAACATAGTTCCCGTACCTAAACTTGGGGGAAAGGTGCGAGTTTTTATGGATTAGTGGGATCTGAATAAAGCTTGCCTTAAAGATAGCTTTCCCGTGCCATTTATCCACATTCTCATTAACAAAACTGCTCAATACGACATGTACTTGTTTGCGGATTGCTTCGCGGGGTACCACCAGATTATGGTTGCTGAGGAGGATCGTGAGAAAACTGCTTTCATCACGCCTTGGGGAACCTTTTGTTGTAGACAGTTGTCTTTCAGCCTCATCAATGTCGGAGCAACCTATCAGCGAGCTATGATGGCTCTTTTCCACGACTTAATGCACAAAGAGATAGAGATCTATGTGGATGACATCATTGTCAAGTCCCGAAGGGAGGAAGACTACTTAGACCATCTTAGGAAGCTCTTCAATAGGTTGCGTAAGTACAACTTGAAGTTGAATCCAGCAAAGTGCACCTTTAGCGTTAAATCAGAGTTAAGTTGCAAGGATTCCTAGTCAGCCACAAAGGGACTGAGATGGATCCCACCAAAATCCAGGCCATTATTGAAATGCCCATTCCTCAGACAGAGAAGGAAATACAGGCATTTTTGGGAAGAATCAACTTCATTAGCATGTTTATTTCTCAACTCACAACAACTTGTGAGCCCGTCTTCAACTTGTTAAGGAAGAACTCTTCCATGAAATGGAACGATGAGTGTCAAAAAGCCTTCCTTACAATCAAAGAGCAGCTGGTCAAAGCTCCCATTTTTGTACCTTCCAGGGATGATGTTCCCCTATTTATGTACCTTTCAATCAACGACAATGCCATGAGCTTCATGCTAGGACAAAAAGACGATAAAGGCCAAGAGCAAGCTATCTACTACCTCAGCAAAAGATTCAGCAGCAGTGAACACAAGTACACTTTGATTGAGAAAACTTGTTGTGCTTTAGCGTGGGCTTCCATGAGGTTACAACATTACCTCCATGGTCACAAAACCCATCTCATATCCCGATTGGATCCTCTCAAGTACGTGTTCAGTAAACCCATATTAAATTGTCCGCTGTCCAGATGGTAGTTGATCCTACAACAATTTGACATCGTTTACGTGACGTAAAAGTCCATCGAAGGTCAAGGAATTGCGGTTCAACTGGCCGCCGCACCTTCAGGGGAATTTAAACCCATAGAAACGTACTTCCCCGATGAAGGGGTAGTGGCAGTTCAACAACACCATCAGTACGATACATGTCGTACATCTAAAATGTATTTCGATGGAGCTGTTAATATGGAAGGCTCTGGAGCTAGAGCAGTTGTAGTATCCCAGACGGAAGCAGTATCCCGTCACCGTCAAATTGCAGTTTGTCAGCACCAACAACAGATCTGAGTATGAAGGTTGTATCATGGGGCTAAAACTTGACCGTTCAATGGGCATCAGGCGGTTAACTGTCTTTGGGGATTCAGAGTTGGTAGTCAAACAATCCATAGGAATCTATCAAACCGAAGAGCTATATTTGTTGCCTTACCATCAGCAAGTTTTATAGATGGCTTCGGAGTTCGAAGAGATCTTCTTTCTACACATTCCTTGTAATATGAATGACTTTACAGACACGCTAGCAACTTTGGCCTCCTGGATTCACATACCTGACAAGGAACACATGCAAAGCATCATATTTACCTTGAAAAAGGAACCAGCCTATAAGAACTATGTTGGAGAAGTATCGGATGAGATACCTCCCATCCAGCATCCTTGGTATCAGCACATCAAGGAGTACTTACGAGATGGATCTAAACCCGCTGAGGCGAAGCCCAACTGAGAAAAGGCGGATCCACCGACTTTCTATGAAATTCTACCTGAGCGGAGATACACTCTACAAAAAAATTGCAGGACTAGGTCTACTCAGATGTCTAGACAAGGACCAAGCTCAAAGGCTCATGGATGAGGTCCATGGTGGAGTATGTAGCCCACACATGAGTGGGCCCCTACTTGTTAAGAAGATCCTCAGAACAAGACATTCTTGGCTCTCTCTCAAAGCTGACTGTGATGATCACATCAAGAGGTGCTACCAATGCCAAATTCATGGAAATACCATCCACGCCCCTCCAAGGGAACTCCACAATATGAGTTCGCCCTGGCCCTTCTCAATGTGGGGAATGGACGTGATCGGGCCCATCAAGCTTAAAGCCAGTAATGAGCATCGCTTTATATTCACTATGATCAACTACTTCACCAAATGGGTAGAAGCAGCCTCCTTACCCAGGGTTACCAAAGAAGTCATCATTTCTTTCATCAGAAATAATGTCATCTATCAATATGGACAACTAGAGGTCATTGTGTCAGACAATGCTAAGAACCTCAACAACAAAATGATGGAGGAGTTATGCAGCAAATTCCAAATCAAACAACTTAACTCCGTCATCTACCATCCAAAGATATATGGTGTTGTTGAAGCGGCTAATAAAAACATCAAGAAGATCATGCAAAAGATGTTCGCCAATCATAAAGGATGGCCTGACTTGTTGCCTTTGACTTTATTAGCCTACAGAACATCAATGCACACTTCCACTGGGGCAACCCCCTACTCATTAATCTATGGGATGGAAGCAGTCCTACCCATAGAGGTGGAAATAGAATCTCTCAGAGTGATGATAGATGCTCAGCTGGATGAAGACCAATAGGTACAAGAAAGGTATAACCAATTATCTCTAATAGACGAAATGCGAACCGTGGCTATCTTCCATGGTCAGTTAGATCAACAAAGGATCGCCAGATCCTACAACAGAAAAGTCCGGTTACGGCAGTTTAAACAACATGACTTGGTTTTGAAAAAGATCATTGACAATCAAGATCAGTCCGAGGGAAAGTTCGCTACAAACTGGGAAGGCATGTTTGTTGTCAAGGAGGTATTGACAGGAAGCGCTCTCAGTTTATAGGAAATGGACGAACGATGAATTTCCGCAACTCATCAATTTGGACACCATGAAACGGTACTATGTTTGAGGTTACCATCAAGAAAACATCCTAGTTTTGGATCATCAGATCACCAGTCATTCCAGTTCTTTAACCCTTACTACACATAACCTTTCCTTTTTACCCATCTGCCCCATCAGGGAAAAATACACTTTTCAAGCCATCATCCTGGTTTCACTTCATTACACATCTTACACTATTTTGGTTATCTCACCAGGGATTGAACCTTTCACACTTGCAGTTTGTCCTGAACATGGGATCAAACTTTTCTACACCCGCATTTTCTCCTGAACATGGGATCAAACTTTCTCTCCCGCCGTTTGTCCTGAACATGGGATCAAACTTTTTCGGCTGCAAATCATCCTGAACATGGGGCAAACTACGTCGACCTGATCTCCCTGATACCCAGGAGTACCGGTCGCAATAAAAACAAAAAACAAAAACAATACAAAACAAAAACAACAAAAATATTTCTACACCCTTCTTCACCAATAAAGCTTATACACCCATTTATACCTTTCACATTTAGCGTTGAACCTCTTACACCAGGTTCAAACTACGCAGACCTGATCTCCTCTTCAATAGGAGTACATAGACATCCATTTATAGTTCGGTCTCACCCCTTACCAAAACACAAACACTTGTCAATGGTACTGGTATTAACCTTCAATCCACTACATTTCATCGGCTTCAGACAAAAGGAATGGAACTACCTGACCTCCTCTTAAATAGGAGATTCGGCGACCATCTAAGCCACGGTTGTGCCTCAAAGAGCAACACCAATCCGTAAGAGATGGAATTAACTAGGCTCCTCCTAAATAGGAGTACTGTCGACCATCTTTGGTGCGGTCAATCTTAGAGAAAAAAAGCCACGCTCCTCTCCACATTTACATACAGGAAACCAGTCCCAAGACACCAAAAAGATGGTAGGGAATACACACAGATCAATAATGCATTCTGAACTATCTAAAGACAACTCAATGTCCATCCATCAAAGATAAATTCATAATACATCGAGATCACAAGCCCTGAAGAAACATGCAAAATATCAAGCAAGCAACAAGGCATAACTAAAAGGGAAGTGATCAAAAAATATATTTCCCTGCTATATATAATACTGTTTGATATATATAATATGAACTGTACATGACAAAATGGCTAATCTAGTTTGTGCAGGAAAATACAAGCTCATCTACAAATCAGTGTATATGCGAGCTATCAAGCCCAACATGGCATCCCTCTCAGAAGAAGGAGGTAACAATGTGGTCTCCTATACAAGGGTATCCACACGAGCTAACAGATCTACGACCATCTGCATGGTGACTTTGTTCTCATCAATGTACGTGATCATCTCTGCAATCATGCCAGTAGTAAGGGACCTCACTGTGGTAATTTATATGACGGCTACATTGTTGCCTCCTTTTTAGTTCTAACAAAAGGACTCTAACTCATGCAAGCATACATGGGTCAACAAGTAGTATAGAGTAAGTTAAGTATCTATCCACGGAGAAAGGTTTCAAAATTAAATTATTGTGCATCAACTATATCACTATTTCTATATGCTTAAACGAACACTATAATTTTTGAATTAATCTAACTCAAGTAATGACTACAAGAAAAATAATCGAATAATAAATCAAATTTGGAAATAAAGGGATTCTAACTTCAATTCATATTTCATCTAAATAATACCCTCATGCAAGATCATTCATGTATCATGGAAAATTAGCCAAGAACACAAAACTGGACATAACTATTTTTCAATGCATTATGACCTACTTATATAACATCCACATACAATAGAAATCATGTAATCATCAATAAAACCAAAATCACTATATTTCTATGTGACATTGCAGCAATATTGAATTGAAGCGCGAGCTCTTATATAACTACACACGGTGAAACAATATATTTCTATCTGATTCACGAAATATAAATCTAAACAATTCAGCCTCATAAACACATGCTATCATGATTACAACCATACTCACATGTCATTTTTCAATTCCATATAAGTACATAAAATGAATGGTGATCAGACATTCATGCAATCAATTCAATCATAATAGAATTTCCATGATAACTAAACAATCAAGCATTCATGCCATTAATATTAGACTACATATCAATATCCGTTAGAATCCCATAATGGAGTTTAGTTCATTGTTGAACCGAAAGCCATTATGGGATTAAAGCAACACATGAAAAATAAATAGAACAATTGAGAGAGAAAATAGAATTGATCAAACCCAATTGCAGATTATATTCCAAAACGTTGTTCCAATCTCTAATATTTCCAGCAAAATAAAAGTAGTTCGTAGTCAATGATTGAATTCTAAAGAGGAGGTATAAAATATTAAGTCTATGCTTGGATCCTCATTGCAATTCGTTCAAAGCGTAGAACCCTAGTTCTCTAATATGAAAAACTGATAAAAACTAAAGATAATCGGGTCTGGTAACAACCAGAGTAGTTTATATCAACTCAAACACTTCAAATTTCAAAATTAAAATAAAGTCAAACAACAACAGTTGATGACCTTGCAGCATGCAATGCAGTATTCCCCATACAAAATAAAAAGGCGCCGCGGGTTTTGAAATTTAGCTTCTTAGGTTCCAGCGCGGTATGCATGAAGTTCTAGCTTGTGTGGCATGGCTGCTACCTCATTTTACATTTTGCATCCTTGAGTTCTCTTCTTCACTGCTTTTTTAAATGCTGCTATTGTTCCTTTGACGTACTGCTTTCGTTTCTTTGTCCATCAATGTTCGGTTCCTTTTCTCCACTCGACCCTCGTGTCATGCCTTCACTGATCTCATGCCACCTACCAACGCCGAGCTATAGCATTTCCTGCATTTTCACACCAGAGGAGTTCTCAGTACATGCAATGCAAAATAACATGAAATGCAACTAAAAACATACTAAAATGTACTTGAGATGGGCATAGTTCGCGTGAATTGATATCCAATAAGTAGCTATAAAACCTACTTATCAAATACCACCAAACTTGAACTATTGCTTGCCCTCAAGAAATGCATACGACATAAAAAACTGAAGATGCAACTATATGCTATGCAACTAGATTACCATGCAAATGAGTCTCACATTTTTCCAGCTATAACAGAATTTCAGTCCAAAATGCCTCAGCGAATTATCCAGATTCGAGAATACAAATTCAAACCAAACTATAGGCATAATATCATACACTCAAGTAATCCATACATGCTATAAAAATGTTGTGTGTGTGTGTTGTGTTCACCAAAACTTGACTAAAGCACAAAATACACATGCTAACTTGCTCAAAACAGGAAATTGCAGTCTAAATCAAGATTTATGTATACTAATGCAACAAAGACTACTCTGGCATATCAAAACCAGCTAAGGTTCAACAATGGGTTTAGACTACGTTCTTTTTACTCACGAGGGCGATTTTCGTACTTTCCCGCGGTGTTTATTGCTATATTTTTTTTATACAGCGAGTGCGTTTTACGCTCCATCTCGCCCCTTCCAAAGAGTCAATAATTTAGCTCAAGAAGGTTTCAAGATAGCTTTTTCTTTTTCTCTTTTTTTATATATAGCATACCCATGTGTCCCCAAAGTTTGATTATCAATGTTTTTCATAGTCCAAATCCATTTTCCACATAATTCTCTTTTTAAAACCACATTTCCTATCAAGCAATGCAACACATAATTCTTATGTCTACAAGCAATTGTGAACACGGCAGTGCAAACCGAAAGCATCTAAACAGCAACCATGGATTACATCATGTAAAACTTTATATCTAAGCTAAAGATATTCATTAGACTCAACAATCCTGCAAGATTCAAATTCATCATTGGCTGGACATAACTTCCACAAAGCTAAACTTGTGAGACATGCACTAAACATAGAATGCAACTAAACATATACTAACACAAGTAATAATGACTAAAAACAGAAAAAATTTCTGTAATTTTTATCTTACACATAAACATGTAAAAATTTAAACTAATCATGCGAACACTATATGCAACTACCCTACTACCCAATACCCCCAAACTTAAAATATTCATTGTCTATATGAATGAAGGTATATGGTTAGAAAAACTCCCCTACTGCTCAGCCGCACCACCTTCTTCGAGTGGTGAATCCGGTGGTGGAAATGGCACGGCGGTCCCAAACTGTGGCCACTCAAGCATAGTCCCCTGCTGTGCAAACGCCTCCGCTAACGACCTCGTCAGACCCATAGCGAACGCTGTAAAATTGGCGTACATAGCGTCGACCTTACGCTTCAACCTTCAGAGCTATCGATCCCCAGTAGCAGCAGTTGCTTGTGTTGACGTGCCTGCTTCATTTGACTTGGAGGGCTACGATGAAAGTGTAGACAATGCAGGACGCAGATTCAAACCCTTTCCGCTTGGATGTGGTGTACCCCCTTGCCAATCTTCAAATCTTGCAATTATGGCATGCGTAACGTCTTGGCTCAGGAACTGCAACTGCTCATCTGTCCATCTAATTCCTACCTTGGCACACAAATGGGTAACTATTGAGGCATGTGGAATACTCCCTGTAGTACTTCCCCGCATATATCTCAGTATATTCTGATTCATCAAGTGACCCACGTCGATATATTTTCCAACAATGATTCCCCATAATATAATTGCTCGCTCCACTGTAACTTCATGCTGGTTAGAAGATGGCATAAGTTTGGCACACACAAAGAGATTCCAGGCTTTTGCATAACGATTAAGAGTGGCAGCCGAAAATGTCTTGGGATGATTCGTGCCAGGAGTGCATGTCCACTGGGTCCTTAGAATACACAGATCAGTGATAACAACGTCCGAATTTGTTTCCAAATGTTCTACCTCCACCCAATTAATTCGTCCAGGCCGAGGGTCGGATAAATTGAACACTTGGCGAATGGCTCTCGGTCTGTAGTTCACTTCAATCCCACGAACAAAAGAAAACCCATTCATTGTTTCCCTCGCATTTACGTAAACTCCTGCACAACAACCATAGGTGCAGCCGTCGGCGTAGAGCACACACCATGCCAACACCTTTCTCTAATCATCTGCACTAACTGTCCATCCTGCGCATCTGGCTTGAACCCTCGTTCATGAATAAATGACTTCCCCAGAATTCGATAGTATTCAATTTGAGCATCCAAGTTGATAAACTTTGATAAATCAACATTATCCCCACTTTGAATGCTTGAAGATGATGATTCAGGGGTATGAGATCGAGCATGCTTAGGACCCATTTGAGACTGAATGAAGAAGAAGAAGACTTGCCAGATAGTGAGTGATAGCCGATGACTGAATACCCCCAAACTGATTTCGTACAACCCACTCTGAAACCCTAGTTTTTATCAGTGTAGCTATTGATCGTGGGTATGAGATTTGATGCAAAAATCACGTAGTGGAGAAGAGACGTTATAACTTCAATTGGTAACTGATTAGAGAGGAGGAGTTGTGCGTGGTGTAGAGACCAAAGGAACACAACTTTTGTTATTTCGAATGAAGGAGATATGTGTTTAAACACGTCTTTAAAACCCAAATTTTTTTTTCCAACTTCCAGTGTCGGTCGCGCGTGTTTTTAATGTAGACATGGCGCGGGCGCGCGAGTGCCATTTTTTTTTGTTACTCAGACATGCAGTGCGGGCGCGTGGGTTTTCAAGGTATACATCGCGCGAGCACGCCTGGTTGCATTTTGCACTACCAATTTTTCTTTCCAATACTTCAAGACATTAATGAATTCAATCCAATACACCTACAATACAACCAATATACACTGTCAAAACATGAATTACTGAATGCACATGAGTGTCTATCTTAACACCATAATTGCTATGTTATGCACAAACAAAATCATAAGAACATTTAGTTTCTAAGATGTTTATGAAAAGCTGGCAAACTATCACAACTAAATATGATAATAAACTAACACAAAAATAATCTAAAGAAAAAAATAAAAAGTAAAGATAGAAACAATGGGTTGCCTCCCATCAAGCGCTAAGTTATAGTCAATTAGCTTGACTGCTCTCTCTGATTTAATCACGTTGAAGAAAGAATTAAAGTGACTTTCTTCTCCAACCTCGCCCTCGCCACCAAAATAGTTCTTCAGCCGTTGTCCATTAACTTTAAATGGCTTGTCCGGGAACTTATCGAATACTTCTATTGCACCATGTGGGAAGACAGTCTTCACTGTAAATGGCCTTAGCCATCTTGATTTTAGCTTCCCGGGAAAAAGTTTTAAGTCTAGAGTTGAAAAGCAAAACTCTTTGTCCCAGCTCAAATGTTCTCTCTACGATCTTGCGATCATGCCATTTCTTCACCTTCTGCTTGTACAACTTAGAATTTTCATACGCCTATAATCGGAATTCATCCAACTCATTGAGTTGGAGTAGGCGTTTCTCTCCTGCAGCTTTCAAATCAAAATTGAGCTTCCGAATCGCCCAATATGCCTTATTCTCTAGCTCCATAGGAAGATGACATGCTTTGCCATAAACTAGCTGAAAAGGTGACATGCCCAATGGAGTTTTGTACGCAGTCTCTATATGCCCACACAACATCATCAAGCTTTAAGGACCAATCCTTTTTAGTGGGGATCACAACTTTTTCAAGAATTCTTTTAACTTCCCAATTTGACACTTTTGCTTGGCCATTCGTTTGTGGATGTTACACTGTAGCAATACGATGATTCACCCCATACTTAGCCAATAAAGTTGTGAACTGCCTATTGCAAAAATGACTGCCTTCATCACTAATGATGGCCCTTGGAGTCCCAAACCTCATGAAGATACTTCTTTGTAAAAACTTGAGGACAACTTTGGCATCATTTGTTGGAAGAGCTGTCACTTCTACCCATTTTGACACATAATCCACTGCTAGCAAGATATATAGATTCCCACATGAAGAAACGAAACGACCCATGAAATCAATCCCCCACACATCAAAGATTTCTACTTCGAGGATCGTATTCAATGGCATTTCATTTCTTTTCGAAATGTTCCCAACTCTCTGACATCCATCACATCTCCGGACTGAAATCAGACGCATCCTTGAAAATTATCAACCAGTAGAATCCTGCTTGTAGCACTCTAACCGTTGTTCGCTCTCCACCATAGTGACCCCTATACACAGAAGCATGACAATCCTGCAGAATCCCCTCGATCTCACTATACGGGATACACCTTCTTATCATCTGATCAACACATTGTTTGAACAAATATGGCTCATCCCATATAAACCATTTAACATCATGCAGGAATTTCTTCTTTTGATGATCCACTAAGTAAGAAGGTACCATCTTACTCACCAAGTAGTTCGCGTAGTCTACAAACCATGGCATTTCCCCTTTCACCATAAATAACTGTTCATCTGGAAAGGATTCATTGATTACAACTTTGTCATCTGCCTCCCTTTCCGGATTCTCTAGTCGAGATAAGTGGTCCGCCACTTAGTTCTTAGTTCCCTTTCTGTCCTTGATCTTTAGATCAAACTCGTGCAACAGTAATATCCATCTGATCAAACGGGGCTTTGCATCCTTCTTTGCCCCTAAATGTCGAATCGCTGCATGATCTGTGTACACTATCACCTTCGTACCAATCAGATATGCTCAGAATTTATCAAAAGCATACACAACTGCCAATAACTCTTTCTCTGTGGTTGTATAGTTCAACTACGCATCCGTAAGGGTCTTGCTAGCATAATATATCACGTGAAAATTCTTTTCCTTTCGCTGACCCAAAACATCCCCCACAACATAATCACTGGCATCACATATCAGTTCGAACGGCAAGTCCCAATCCGGTGCAGTAATAACTGGTGATGAAGTTAATTTCCTCTTTAAGTGCTCAAATATTAACACGCAGGCCTCATCAAATTTGAACTGTGAATCCTTCTCCAATAAACTATATAGTGGTTTAGTTATCTTGGATAAGTCTTTTATGAATCTGCGGTAGAAGCCTGCATATCCCAGAAAACTGTGAACACCTTTTACTGAAGTAGGTGGTGGCAAACTCTCAATAATCTCGAGTTTAGCTCTGTCCACCTCAAGTCCCTTCTTCAAAACTTTGTGTCCCAAAATAATTCCTTCTTGTACCATAAAATGGCACTTTTCCAAATTCAGTACCAAATTTGTTTCAACACATCTTTTCAAAACCATCACCAAGTTGTCAAGACATAAATCAAACGAATCCCCAAAAACTGAGAAATCATCTATGAATACCTCCACATTCCATTCCACCATATCCAAAAAAATAGCCATCATGCATCTCTGAAAGGTGGCTGGAGCATTGCATAGACCAAAAGACATCCTTCTGAAAGAAAAAGTTCCATATGGACATGTAAAGGTTATCTTTTCTTGATCATCCGAGCTATCACAATCGATTATAGCTTTGAATATCCGTCCGTAAGGCAATAATACTGTGACCGCTATTCTATCCAACATCCGATCGATAAATGGCAAAGGAAAGTGATCTTTCCTCAGAGCTTTGTTAAGCTCTCGGTAGTCCATGCAGACTCTCCACCCCATCATTGTTCGTGTTGGAATCAACTCATTATTTTCATTAGAAACCACAGTCATGCCACCCTTCTTCGGTACACATTGCACTAGGCTCACCCATGAACTATCTGAGATCGGATAAATTATGCCTGCATCCAGCCATTTCAATACTTCTTTCTTGACCACTTCTTCATGATCAGATTAAGTCTTCTTTGTTGCTCCACCGACGGCTTACTATCATCTTCCAGTAGGATCTTATGCATACAAAAAGAAGGACTGATCCCTTTTATATCTGCTATAGTCAATCCAATAGCTAACTTGAACTCTCTAAGGACTCGTAGCAGTTTTTCTTCCTAAAAAGATGTTAGTGCAGAAGAAATAATCACAAGTAGCTTTGAATCTTTATTTAAAAATGCATACCTCAAATGATCTGGAAGTGGTTTCAATTCAAGTTCTGGAGGTGTCTTAAGAGATGGCTTCAATTTTATTGATGTCTCTCTAGCTTTCTTAAATGGCTCAACAAGAGTTTTGAATTTTCTGAACTGTGGGGTAGTATCAAGAAAATGTATAAGTCTTCAAATTTCTCATCCTCTAATTCTAAATTTCCAGCCATATCACTTCTCAATGGTTCATTATCTACCAAACTCTCTGTTTCATCATTTATGACCTTGTCCACCAAATCAACCCTGAAGCATTCCTCTTCATCTGTTGGAAATTTCATTGTCTTGAATACGTTGAAAGTGACTTCATGAACATGAACACGCATAGTGAGTTCCCCTTTCTGAACGTCTATCAAGGAACTTCCTGTGGCTAGGAATGGTCTTCCAAGTATGATTGGTATACTCCTATCTTCTTCATAATCTAAAATGATGAAATCAGCCGGAAAATGATGAATTTATCCACTTTTACCAATAAATCTTCAACAATTCCTCGTGGATAAGTGATGGATCTATCAGCTAGCTGTAAAGAAATATTTGTCGGCCTTGGAGCCGGCAATCCCAACTGATTGAATAATGACAAGGGCATCAAATTTATACTTTCCCCAAGATCACAAAGACATTTACTGAAGCTCATCTTTCTGATTGTGCACGAAATTGTGAAACCGCTTCGATCCTTCAAATTTTGGAGGTAATTTCATATTATAAAGATCGCATCGCATTCCTCCGTCAAGGCTACTATCTCAAAATCTTATAATCTCTTCTTCCTCGACAAGATACCCTTCATGAACTTTGCATAACTAGGCATCTATTCCAATGCCTCAAATGAAAGGTATGTTAATTTGTAGTTTTTAAAGACCTCCAAGAACTTGCTGAATTGCTTATCTTCCCTCCGCTTATTCAATCTCTATGGATACGGAACCGGAGGGTGAACTAGTGGTATTTGATTCATGGGCTTCTCAACCAACTCGCTTTATCCTTCTCTTCCTATCAGAACTCGTAATCTTCCTTATTTGCTTTCTTCTCAAATAACTTTTTCGCCTTTCGCCAGCCAAGATCTTCCCCCTCAGAAATACGGCGGCGGTAGCGCTACCGTAAATTTCTCGCACAATCGCTTCCTGCACCTAAGTGTGATTGCACCGACATTGTTTCTTCCTTTTCTTCTTGGATTTGACAACGTGGTACTGGCAATGAACCACAGGGCCTGTTGTTAAGCATGCTCACCATTTGACCCATTTGAGTTTCTAGATTTTTTATAGCCACTACTTGGCTTTTTAATCATCACCTCTCAGATTCGCCATGTACTTCATCATCATCTCCTCCATTTCGATTTCTTTTCTTGTGAGGTGCACCGGAGTATGATGTTGTTGTCGACAAAACTCGGTGGGTAGGGTGGTCTTTGTAATGCCTCCAAACTTCCGCATTACTTGAAACCCAAACTCTGCTTTTTTATGATACCATTTCTATGGGCGCGTAATAATACTAATAATAATAACAATAATATAAATATCAAACTTAATTTATATATATCAAAGTCTTATCCCAAGTACGCAACCTTTACTACAATACATTACATGATAGATAATAAATATCATTGTCTTAATACTGTCTAACTATTACAAAAGATAACATAAGATTATTTTGATTGCTTTCCTTTTCCCTTGTTTTGGCCTGAACATTCCGGTTGATCATGCTTAACTGAAAACATTTAAATTTAAAGCAAGGATGAGCATTTGATTGCCCAACAAGTAATAACAACTATAAATATATTTAGCTAAAAGGATTAAATATTTTCTTTATATATATCACTTCTACAACGATTCAATAGCTGTGAAGTAAACTGATCCGATAATAATAATATAACAATTCTATCTCAAATTTTTGAAACCATGTATTGACTATAAATAGGGTTAAGATGACATACTATGAACATTGTTTTAAATTTTCAATAAGGTTTAGCATAACTTCATCTGCAAACCGTCATAACTTTACTGGTAGCGAGGGTGATCATCCCTATGTACCTCAGATTGATCAATACTATATGCAAGAATGATATTATCGTTCACGCTATCCACCTTAGGTGCACAAAAGTTTTCTTACATTCAGGATGTTCATACTTAGTCTGGAATCGGAACAAAAACAATTGGATTGGATACAAAAAGGTTTTATCATATTCATCGATATTTCTAAATCTATGTCTAGTCGGGTCAAATAAACAACTTATAGATAACTATATATATATATATATATATATATATATATATATATATATATATCAACATATGTTTAAATACAATTATTATCCAAGTGAGGACACTTGTATAATCATATTTCGAAATTAACGAACATAATATATATATGAGTTATATAATATAATATCATGTTGATAAGTAATGATCGGATATAATATAGATGACAATAGGGTTAATAATCTAGTACAATAATAATATAAATCTGAAACTTTCTTACTCATGTCCATTGCATAAAGGAAATGCAAAGGTAGGATACTTGTCTGATCTGCTGCTTACAGTACGCAACTTAGTTTTATCTTTTATACCAAAACCCATCATTAATAAGATCATTTCCAGATCAATTTCTAAAACATGTCGGTGTACCGACAGCTTTATCGGGTATTTATCGAGTCTAAGACTTTATCGTGTAGTTCAATAGTCGTTTAGATATTTTAAATATCACTCATATTATTTTTCATAGCCTTATAATAATTTTTAAATAATTATTATAATTTATCATGAATATTCAAACACTAAAATCATTATTCAATGATTTAAAGATTAACTAATTCTATTATCATTAATATTTAATTAATATTAAACTATTAAGGAAACTATCGCCAAAAATATTAAAGTTATTTATAATATCTCAAAATATTTTTAAAGTATTAATATTACCCTTAAATAATTTTAAAACATTCAAAATCATTTTTAAATAATTACCATTAATATTAGAATATTGATTTATTATTTATCAAAATATTAAAAGTCATTTATTATAACTTAGAATATTTTTAATTCATTTATTTCTTTTTACATGATTTTAATTCAATAAACCATTTGTAAACTATTTATTTAATATAATTATTAAATAAACTTAATATCATTAATATTAAATTATTAATGAAATTTACCTTTAAATATCAAAAGTTATATTTTATAACTTAAAATATTTTTAAACTATTTATTTTCATTTAAAATGATTTTTATAATATTAAAATAATTTTTAATTAATTTATTTAATATAATTACTAAATAAATCTAATATAATTAATAATAATAATTAATGAAACTTATCTTAAAATATTAAAAGTTATGTTTTATAACTTAAAATACTATTAAATACCTTATTATTATTTAAAATGATAAAAATCATTTTAAATTAATTTATTTAATGTATTTATTAAATAATTTAAATACCAATAATATCCAAATAATTATTAATATTTATGAAAAAAATATCAAATTATTAAAAGTTAATTTTTATAACCTAAAATAATTTTTAAAACTATTTTTGTAATTTTTAGAATTTATTTACTATTTTTAAATGATTTTTAGAAATTTATTTAATTAAAATTAAATAAGCTGTCGCTATAGCTTTTAACGACAGAAAGTGTAGCCTTTGGTGTTCTTGAGCCTCAAGAACATTCAAAGTCAGTGAACAAGTTACTAGGTTTGACATTTAATAAATCCTTGTGGAATGTGTTTTTGGGTTAGCTAATGATCGATGCTTGTAGAACTAGTGTAACACTACATGTAACAACCAATAACCAGGTCATACATCATCACAATCAAAAGTTATTAAGCTTTGAATTAGCTATCAGGCGTGTTCATCATATTTCTCTCAGTCGCCTGAATTTTGAAGTCACGGCTTGATCGAACGCTTTTTGACCTAATATCTAACAATCTGTTCATGTTATGGGTGTTCTGGACGTCAGGCTGTGTAGAATAACTAGTAGGGTACATGAATCAAGCACGTATCAGGTTTAACAATCATCAAGCTAAAAGATCTGGGCCATTAAAAAGGTTGTCAGAACTATTCTTGATTTTCTGGAATTTCCAGAAAACGCATTTCATGCTCATACTGCCTACTTTGACTAACCACTGTAACCAACACGTTTGATGATTAGGAGTTAAACTAGCATAAATCTACTGTCCATCTACTAAACTACAAACTAAATACAACTACAAACATAAATCAATAACATAACGAAAGATCTTGGGTCATAAACTTATTGTCAGAAAGTTCCTGGGTTTTTCGGGTAACCCAGAAACCCAAGCAGTGTCATGGTGCCACTTTCAAGCTCATTTAATCATTTATTCTGGTCATTAGTAAAGTGTTCTTATGGTCGAAGTATGTAGTACACATGATAAGGAACATATGGTTACAAACAGATCAGCTTAACAATAACAAGATCACTAGTTATGAATCGGTCAAAGGCTGTCAGAAAACTTGTCCATACAGTTTTTGGGTTTTTCAGAAACTCAATACGTGACCGAATGACCTAGTTTGACCGTCCATTACTCTGATCTTGCTTATCTTTTAGGTGATCTAACAGCATAAGAATAGAGTCCATATAACATAAAACAAGTGTGTTACAACTCCCGAATCAAAACAAAAAAAACATGTGTAAGATCTATGGACATGAACTTCTTGTCAGAGCCTTCTGGGTTACCCAGAAAAGCTTGGTCATGGTCGGTCAACGTCATTTGACCATCAATAACTTTTAATCTATGTTAGATCTAAACCTGTGTCAAGTTCTAGATCATAGATCTCATAGCAGACTACAAGATCAAAGCTTAAAACAACAAAAAAACATAACAGACTGATATCTATGGGACCTGACATTTGGTTATCAGACCATATTTCTCAATTTTCTAGATTTTGAAAAATGACAAATCTGAGCCTCTAGATGTTATGGATCTAACATCTAGCAACCCAGATCACTTTGTTAGACTCCATACAACATATTTAACACAAAAAAACTAACATCTAACATAAGATCAAAAGTCAGATTTCTAATTTAGGGTTTACCTTTTTATGAACCAATCTTTGATTCTAGGCTTCTGATTTGTTAAGTGTGATAGTGGGGCTTGATTTATGACTGATCTAGCAAGGCAATTTCGTGGGTTTGAGCTTGAGAGAGTTTGGTTGGGTGTTGGTTGCACAAATGGGGCAATAATGCATTTTCTCTCTCTTAATCTATGTGTTAAACATGTATGCAATGAACTTGGTTGATCACATGGCTGAGATTTGTAGCTTGTAGGCTCATAGCTAGATAAACTAGGGTGGCTAGCAAGATATTGCTAGATTTGGCTAACAATAATTCAACAAATGGGACAAAAAGGGTAAAATGGTAATTTATGTTTTAATTTCAAGGGTATTCTTATCCAAGGTGCTTGAATCTAGGGTTTATTCACTAGATTTTAAATTTTAAAGTTTCCCAAATAATTTCTAAGGTTTGAAAAATTAAAATTAAAGTGTAATAAAATTTTAATTAAAACACACTAATTAAAATTAGGGTTTTTAATAGAAAATTAGGGTTTAAATAATTAGGGTTCCTTAATATCATTAGGGTTCCCAAATTAACAAATCAATTTACTAAAATAGTAATTAGGATTTCTAATTTTAGTAATTAGGGTTCCTAATTAGCAAATTAGGGTTTCTAATTAACAAAGAATTAGGGTTTTCATATATTAATTAGAATTTTCTCTAATTAACATTAAATCTAATAATACACAACACAAATCTTATAACACCAATACTACACAGTTTTGACTCATAATTGAGTTTAAAAAATAGGTTTTAACAAATTGATATAAGGTTTTGACATTAAACACCATAATTGACCAACCATTACAATATATATTTATAACTTTGAAAAATAATATTATATTTAATATAATATTATTATTCTTATTCATAGCTAAAAATCCAAAATTAGGTTTGAGTCCATATCTCATTTATCTTTCATATATAGCATTAAAATAAGTTAAAATAATTAACTTAATAATCTGAACTAAAATTCATATAATAAACTAGTAATTATAATAATTCCAATAATCATTTCAACTATTACTTAAATAATATAATAATCATATTTTCATAGAAAATAAATAATAAAGACATTTCTACTATAAAATTAATTATTATAAGTATATACTTTATAATGATCAATAATTCTAAAATAAAATTATTTGAAATTATTCATGTAATAAATAAATTTTATTTATCACATATATACATACACATTACTTGGCACATATTCTCATCTTTAAAATAAAAAAAATTATTATGCAAAATTTCTTATTTATTTATATAGAAAATATTCAGGTTATTACATTCACCCTCTATTATAAGGATTCCGTCCCTGGAATCACCGTTTTAAAACTTATACTTACAAGGGTACATTTCATACACAGTCATTTCAAATAGATCTCGATAAGATTTGATTGAACCGATCTTTAACTATTCAACATTATAACGTGTCTATCTGATTAAACGGAAGTTCGATTTCTAAAAGAACTCAAATTTCTTCTTCAAAATTTCTTTATAAAACAGTTTATTATATATAGGAAAATCATATATATTAAAATATAAAAGTTATACGAATAATACCTGGAGTTACATTCTCAGCTGCTACCGTATACTGGACCGTCATATTGAAGACACTTGCGGTTGATTCTGTTGGTTTGTTTGTTGAAGTTGGTTCCTCTGTCACCGATGTCCCACTGCTTTTCCCCGTAGTCATACTCCCTGCATCCATTCTCTTTTCCGGATAGTCCTTCACCTTATGCTTTGTTGATCCACATCTGAAACACCCCTTGTTCATCCTTGGATTGGGACAGTTAGGAGAGATATGTCCCTCCTGCCCACACTTGTAACACATAGACTTACCCTTAAGACACTCACCAGAGTGATTCTTCCCGCAATTCCCACACTACGCAACCTGTTTCTTTCCACCTCCTGACCTATCTGTGGTATTCCCTAAATTTTCACCTTTTCTTTTTCCAGTCCTACTACCACTATTTTCTTCTCCGGCTCTAGCTTGATTTTCTTCCTACCAAAAATTCGCCTCCCCTTTCATCGTATAGGTAATAAAAGCTATCTTTTGCCCCTTCGTTACTCTAGCTGTCACAAACATCTCTACAGGGTCAGTTGATCCTCTAAATCCTGGCGGTTCAATTGCCTTGAAGTCTTTGAAGTTTGTCGATCGAATAACTGGCTGATTTCCCACGGTTGGTAATCCATTCTGCATAGCTTGAACGTCCATATTCGCCAAATTTTGTGTTAGGTCTAGTTGTCCTTCAGCTTTGTTGACAGGTTCTTCTGCCTTTTGGTTTCATTTTCGTCTTGGAGGCATTATCTGATTAAATAAGATTATGTTCATCTAACAAACTCATAATACCTTACATAACATAACACATACTGCTTTAAACATCCGATATCCCTTTGTGACATAAAAGTCGAGAATCACTGCCACAACTTATACAAAAGTTGAGAATATTACATACACATACATACTTATCGTATACGCATCATAGAATCATACATATTCATATAACACTAATACTACTTATTTTATACGCCTTCACTAAGGATCAATTGCTTAGCATTCTATATATTTCTATTATCCTCAATAATCCATTCTCACATAACTATACCTAGTTCGTCAAATCTTCCACACATTATGAGTTTAAGAACTCACCACAAACATATGAGTTCAAGAACTCGAGCTTGATCTTATATCCTTTAACTATACTCTACCTATCAGGTATACTATCATTTCTGGGTCCGGTACTACACTTTTCCTGTAATGCCCCAGAAAAATATCGGATTTTTTAGAATTAAATTTTTATTTGATTAAATGAATTTAATTGATTATTTATGGGAGCAAGCTAATTGAAGGTCGTTCTATGACCTAAACATATCAGAACGTCATAGGATTTTGGCTACGTGGTAGAATTAAAGTGTTTGAATTTCTAAGACAAAAATAAAAGCTTTCCGAGAAATTTTTCGAAAAACACTATTCACGCATTTCTGCTCGGGAATTATTTTTGAACTTCCGAGAAATACATAACGATAGAATATCAAGGTGAGATGGAATATCCAATAATATTTCAGTTATGGAAAACGTAATATTTCGCCCGTGGACTTAATTTGAGAACGTTAGTAAAATCAAGCGTAAAGAAGTTAGTGTAATGATTGTATAATACGTAGGTATTGTACGAGGTAGAGAATACGAGTATGATACGAAGTAGTATACGAGTAGGTGTGGATGATGGTATATCGTATATGATGAATAAGTATACGAGTTAGAATACGAGAATTAGACGTAGATTATATGTTATAAGGTTTTAAGCCATTTGTGAATAGACTTGTGGATTATGAGGGATGTACAAGTCCAATATGATTTAATATTAAAGTCCTAAGGGAAGTGTGACAAGGCCCAAATGTAAGAATGGTTAAGTCCAATATAAGTTAATGAACAAGCCCGAGTGTTTGTTTAATTACAAGCCCAATGTATAAGTTAAGTTAGATTAACTAATTAAGCTAAAGCCCAAAGTAAGAACTAAGGGGTTATGGGTTGGTTTAAACCCATGGTTTAAACCATGGGTGATCCAAAGTGATAAACAAGTAACTTAATGCTTAACTGTTGTGATGGGCAAGCAAAGGATAGAAGTTGTGATAAACAAGTTAACTTAATGGCTAAGATAAGTGGTGAGCAAGTGACTTGGTGGCTAAGTAGATGTGGTGGCCAAGTTAACTTAATTAGGAAGTAATGAATAGTAAGGAGGTGGATTAAGGAGGTGGAGGTGGCTTATTGACCATTATGCCCTCACTTAGGATTTCCTATAAATAAGAAGCTTGCTAGCTCATTTGTTCCTTGTTCAAAACACCAACAACTTATTGGTTAGAGAGAATAAGTGAGAATAAGCTAGAAAGTTAGACCTTTCATTATTAAAATAAGCAAGAAACAAGAAGAAGATTAAGGCTTAGCTAGTGATCATCAAAGGGTAAGCCATCTTGAACCATGATTCTCTTTCTCTTCCATTGTTAGAGAAGTGGGTGGTGGTAGAACATGTATGCTAAGAAGGGGTTGGAGTAATGAATCAAAGGGCTTAAGTATTAATAAGTCGTAATTAAGTCATGTTGTAAGATAAGCAACTAATGAAGTTATGAACTTAAGAAGAACTTGTAAAAGCTTGTAACATGTTAACATTAATGGAATTGGTATGATAATAAGAAGCAAGAATGGTGGTTAAAAGATTAAGATCATGATAAGTCATGGAATCATATTAAGTAATCTATATTTTCATAAGTTACAAACTTATAAAGAATAAGTAATAACTTATCATGATTATAAGTTAATGAAGTAAGTATGTTAAGATGTTAGTATAATGAATTGAATCCATTTGAAACGAAAAACAAATCTTAAGTAACGAAGTTTCGCTGGAATTCACACGATTAGGCAACAATCGTCAAATTCGTGAAATTCTCGGAATGGAAGTCGAATTTTGATATTTAGCTTGGAAACGTTGGTTTTCAATGGAGACAAGTCTTATTTGGCATTATAGAGTTGTGAACTCGAAAATGACCAGATTCCGACTTAGAACGAAGAAACGAGCGTTGAACGTTCATGAACGTTTATCGTTTTTGTTAAAAATGGACTAATAGGTGAAATTTTAGCAAACGAAGTCGAATAGATAAAATTCTTGCATGAACACGTAGAGTATGTGATTTGTGAACTGTAGGCTCTTGAACGAGCCAATTTGGACTTATAACAAAGAAGTAACGAGCCTAGGAATCTCACAAAATATAAAAATCTTTCAAAATTGTTCGATGCATGTCATCCGCATCATGCCATGCGACTCAAGGCGTAAAAATCCAAATACCATTCACGCCACGAGATCGGATCTTAGCCCTCGAGAATCAGCTGGCAATACAGTCAGCATGACCGATTACACTAGGTATGGCGCCGCAGCCGTCATACGCGATCAATTCTAGAACCAAAGGCCCAAATACAACAAGAAGCCTCTAAGATGAGAAGTCAGCAGCAAAACACAAAGACTAGATCATGCACAGTAAGAAAATCTTACAAGTAAGGAAATAAAGATAATTGAGTAGTAATGAACAAATACATTACTAAACTTAATGTAGCATCATTAAGGTAATTGTAAACCTTAAGTAATACACTAAAGGTTGAAGATAAGTCGAATGTGAACATGAATGGTATGCAATAAACGTATTTAACCTATGATTTATCGAAGTTTTGATTAATAACGTCAGGACGTTAGTAAACTGTGAGGAAGGATAATTAACTCAAACTGAGTTGTATTAATGAAATAATTTCAGTAAGTTATTGAAGAGAACAAAGTTAGTAAGAACGATGTAAAAGAACGACGGCAAGCCGGAACCAATAAATAATAAATCTAATACATTATTAGATTGAGAAATAGGGTAAGATTCTTTAGGAACTATGTATGTTCATTCATGACCTAATGTGGTATGTTATGTGGTTATGTGTTGTAGAGACTGTAAAGACTTAAAGGAAACATAATTTTACTGTAGTAGACGTTGAAGGTATTTTTTTCTTAAACGCTTGTCTAACCTTCGTGTTAGTCAAGTTTTCAAATGATTTAAGTTATGAGATGTATGAATGGTTTTACGAAAGAGTTGATTAATTTATTTACAAGTTTTCCATTTAGAATTGATAACTCTATCCTACACCAATTGTTTGGTATGGATTCAAGGTAAGCCTGAATATGAATAAACAAATGTATTTTTCATCGAGTATTCGATGGGCACGTGAGGTTGCCACAACTTAAACGTACACACGTTTAATGAATGTAGTGTTGATCAACATAGAGTACTATAGGCTGATCACCTAGAAGTGCTCGTAAGATATGCTGGACTTACGGACTTTGTGTCGGGTTGTCCTTTTCAAAGAAATTATGAAATACTCATGGTCTTGGACCAGAATTGATGTTTTACTAAGTATTGTTGTTGTAAAGCGTTTTGAAGGAAAAGAAATACTATTTTGAATTATGGATAGTACTTCGTAACTATTATCCAGTTATTGAAGATATACGATTCCTATGTTTCAAGCATGCTTTTTAAATGAAATTATTGTACTTGCTGAGCTTGTTATGCTCACTCTTGCTTGAACCATATGAATGCAGCTTAGACCGAATGGACCGAAGGATTCGTCAAGGATAAAGGGAAGGCTAAAGCGAACTTGTAGATTAACTATGTAATATTATAGATTTGTAATGATAATATTTGATATTATGACAAGAACAAATGTAACGGTTATAAAGAACATGGGGAATGGTAGTATTGTTTGGAATATATATAAGACATATTCGTTCTTTTGAGGCATTTCCATTGAATGTTTGTGTGAACTAGAAAGACCGTGGAGCACCATATGCTCTGGGTTGGAAGAGACCCGATTTGGGGCCACAAGTTTGGTATCAAAGCATTAAGTTATAAAACTTAAGGGGGGAAGAACCTTAGGCTAATATCCTCGGTAAGGAAGAGAAGTCCGAAGGTAGTAAACTCGAGCTTTACCTAAGTTGAATGAGTTAATAAGGTATTGAGTACACTCAGTACCGAAAGATTTAAAAGATGGAAAATAACCCTAAATAAATTAAATTTGATTTGTGCTTATACTATTGTGTGTTATGTACTAATCAACGTGTTATGTGTTATTGTAGGATGTCGATCGATAGCTTGATGTATAGAGATATACACGAGGTGAACGAAGAGCTTGTGAACCGAGTAGAGCCTGTACCTATGCCAGTGGCGGAGGTACCATTATTGATTTTAGAGTCGAAGACAGAGGAGTACTTTTTTGAGGAAGAATACTCTGAGGGAGATATGGATATAGCGTCATACCTTAGTATGATGAATGATGTGGAGGAAGGAATGGAGGTAACATCGGTTGAAGCGGTAGTACCTGCACTAGAGTCATCACCTTCAGATGTAATGAGATTATTATATCTGGTAGAGCTTGACAAAAATGTGCAACTGAGTGCAGTTGTGCAAAATCAGAACGAAGAGATTAGTGCTCTTTATGTAGCGAAGAAGTTTGCAGAAGCAGATGAGTCAGAGCATGATGAGAAGGTGCTCATGATAAATAAGGCTAGGGATTTTAAGAAGGAGGACGATGAGCTTCGTAAAGAACTGGGGGAGAAGGACCGGAAGATAGCACGGATGTCTTATATCCATGAGAGTGCTCATAAGGATTTCAAGCGAAAAGTTGCTTGTTATTCCAATGAGTCAAGACAAACCCGTCATACTATTAGTTGGGATACTGTAGCGATAATTGCGAATGAGAAACACGAGGATGCTGTTATGCATTATTAGAATGTTAGAGTTATAAATATGTGTGTAGTGACGTAAAACCCTCTTTTGTATCAAAGGGTAGTCTTGTTGTAAATCCCAACTTTTGTGAAGTTCAATTGCGGGATAGAAATGTAATAGCTTTTGGCTACGGAAAACAAATTGTAAATAGTTTCAAACTATGAAGAAGTATATGAATATAATGAAGTTTTCATTTGAGATGATTTGTTATGGTATGAGTTGATATGTGATGAATAATGACGAAGTAAGTAAATATGTAATAATGAAATTTTATCAGAAAATGCCGCTAAGAAGAAGACAACATAACCAGGAAGTAGAATCACGTAATGATAACTAAGGGGGTCAGAACAACCCTATGCAAGAGTTCGTTAAGTTATTAATGGCTGCATTTAACCAAACCGGGGGTAGAATACCCGTGGGACCTAGGGTAGCCAGAACGAATATCTTTAACAAGTTTAAAAGCGTAGGTCCGTCAGAGTTTAAAGGAACGACGGACCCATTAAAAGCCCAGACATGGGTAAAGGAAATAGAGAAGGCGTTTGTTATTACAAACGTAGGTGAGGCGCAAAAGACTTCTTTTGCGACTTACATGATGAAAAGGGGAAGCCAACTGTTGGAGGGAGGCTCACCAGGGTGGGGCTAGAACATAAACATTAACGTGGGAATAGTTCAAGAAGGTTTTCTTCAAGAATTATTTCCCTACAAGCATGCAAGGGAGGATGGAGATTAAGTTCTTAGAACTTAAACTAGGGGACATGACGGTTCCCCAGTACGCGGCCAAATTCAATGAATTGGCAAAGTTTGTTTCACACTAAGTGGACTCAAAGGAGAGAAAGGCTCGTAGGTTTGAGCAAGGCTTGAAACCCTGGCTCTATAGTAGGAATGCAGTGTTCCAGAGGGTTTCCTATGATACCATTCTGGAAAAGGTGATTATAGCAGAAGGTGGTAGTGAGGCGTTGACTCAATACCACAAAGAGAGAAATAATGAGAGCAAGGGAGAGGGAGGAACCAAGGCAGTGAATGCCAGTGGCAGTAGGCCAAAAAAAGAAAGAATTTTAACTCCGGGAATACTAAAGTGAGACAAGGGGATCCTAAGCGTAGGATCAGAGCGTATAGGACATGTGGAAAGACTCATCTAGGAGTCTATCTAAAAGGGGTTATAAGTACCTTTAAACATTAAGGTAGAGGAGGAGGAAATAAATTTTGATAATTATATTCGTGAAAATTGTTTCATGAATAATAAAGGTAAGTAAGTGTGGGTAGATAAGTGTTGTTAATGTTGAGAGAATTTGACGAAATTCTCAGTATGAATGGGTTGATTAAACATAGAGCTATAATAAATAGTTATAAGAAAAGTGTGAATCTTCAGTTTTTCAGAAAATCCAAGGTAGTAATTTATGGTAATAAATCACCGAAACATTGTTGTCTAACCATAACGCAAGATAGGAGGATGTTAAGGAAGAGGATGAGTCATTACGGTTGCGTATCGACTATCGTAATAGGACTAAGTTAGTGGTTAAGAATAAATACCCATGGCCCAGGATCGATGATCTATTTGATCAGTTGAAAGGGGGCCAAGAATTTTTCTAAGATAGATTTGCGTATGAGTTATAGTCGGTTGAACGTAAGGAAGAAGGATAAGATACCTAAGATAACGTTCAGAACTAATTATAGTTATGACAAGTTTCTGGTTATATCGTTTTGGTTGACTAATGTGCGGAAGTTAGACTTTTCGTAAGGGGCACCGAGAAGTCGGTGATAAACATATAGGTTCTCATGTGAGGTGCTATGGTTGAATGTACCATTAGCGCCACAGAGTGTTCAAATAATATTTGGACGAAGGTGTGGTAATGATCATTGGTGATATTCTAGTCTATTTTAAGACGCCAAAAGATCACGTTGAACATTTGGTGATACTGTGAGAAACACTACTGAGGGAGAAGTTGGATATGGAATTCACTAAGTGTGAATTTTAGCTTAAGAGATAGACAAATTTGTTATTGAGAAGTATGTTGGGAATGAGAAGTGAGAAAATAGTTTTCAGGAACTAAAAAGGAAGGTTAAGTGAGGCACCTGTATTATCTTTATCAGATGATACGAGGAATTTTGTAGTATATCTCGATGTTTCGCATAGATGATGAGGTTACATGCTCATGCAGCATGGCAAAGTCATTGTGTATGCATCACGCCAGTTAAAGGATTATGAGGAGGTCTATCCTACTTATGATCTAGAATTGGCAGTTGTAGTTTTTGAATTAAAAATCTGAAGATAGTATTTATACAGGGAGAAGTGTGAGATGTCTACGGACTCTAAGAGTCTGAAATATATCTTCACACAGAAGGAGTTGAATATGCGGTAGAGAGAGGACTGTGATATCTTATATCATACAAGGGAATGTTAAACGTAGTAGTAGCTACGCAACGTGAAGTAAGGGAGGGTAGGGAAAAGCTATCAATGTTAACGACTCAGAATGAGTTAATAACGGAAATGGCGAGAACGGAGTTGGAAGTTAAATTATGGGGTAGAAATGTTATTCACAACGTAGACTCAATCCACGAAAAGAGAACGAGTTAAGTAAGTACAATTAGGTAATGAGGAATACAAACAAATGAAAAAGAAGACGCAGGATAAATAAAAGACTATGTATAGTCTTGTTTTGAAGGAGGAATTTGAGTTTCATATAATTCCAAATTAAAAGAAGGACTAATAAAAAGGGAAATAGTGTAGTATGTTAGTAAGTGTTTAACTTCCCACTCAAATTATTGATAGGAAGTAACAAGTCATGTAAAATAAGATAATACCTTTGGTGGAGGTGAAATGAAAGAACCACAATGTCGAATAAGCATTGTGGGAACTCGAGATTTAAATAAAGAAAACTCTTCCTCATTTGTTTATATAAGTATAGCGAGATTCTGGGGACAGAATCCTTATAAGGAGGGAAGAGTGTAACGCCCCAAAAAAAATTTGAATTTTTGAGAATTAAATTTTTATTTGATTAAATGAATTTAATTGATTATTTATGGGAGCAAGCTAATTGAAGGTCGTTCTATGACCTAAACATATCAGAACGTCATAGGATTTTGGCTACGTGGTAAAATTAAAGTGTTTGAATTTCCAAGACGAAAATAAAAGCTTTTCGAGAAATTTTTTGAAAAAAACTATTCACGCATTTCTGCTCGGGAATTATTTTTAAACTTCAGAGAAATACGTAATGATAGAATATCAAGGTGAGATGGAATATCTAATAATATTTCAGTTATGGAAAACGTAATATTTCTCCTGTGGACTTAATTTGAGAACGTTAGGAAAATCAAGTGTTAAGAATTTAGTGTAATGATTGTATAATACGTAGGTATTGTACGAGGTAGAGAATACGAGTACGATACGAAGTAGTATACGAGTAGGTATGGATGATGGTATATCATATATGATGAATAAGTATACGAGTTAGAATACGAGAATTATACGTAGAGTATATGTTATAAGGCTTTAAGCCATTTGTGAATAGACTTGTGGATTATGAGGGATGTACAAGTCCAATATGATTTAATATTAAAGTCCAAAGGGAAGTGTGACAAGGCCCAAATATAAGAATGGTTAAGTCCAATATAAGTTAATGAACAAGCCCAAGTGTTTGTTTAATTATAAGCCCAATGTATAAGTTAAGTTAGATTAACTAATTAAGCTAAAGCCCAAAGTAAGAACCAAGGGGTTATAGGTTGGTTTAAACCCATGGTTTAAACCATGGGTGATCCAAAGTGATAAACAGGTAACTTAATGCTTAAGTGTTGTGATGGGCAAGCAAACGATAGAAGTTGTGATAAACAAGTTAACTTAATGGCTAAGATAAGTGGTGAGCAAGTGACTTGGTGGCTAAGTAGATGTGGTGGCCAAGTTAACTTAATTAGGAAGTAATGAATAGTAAGGAGGTGGATTAAGGAGGTGGAGGTGGCCTATTGACCATTATGCCCTCACTTAGGATTTCCTATAAATAAGAAGCTTGCTAGCTCATTTATTCCTTGTTCAAAACACCAACAACTTATTGGTTAGAGAGAATAAGTGAGAATAAACTAGAAAGTTAGACCTTTCATTATTCAAATAAGTAAGAAACAAGAAGAAGATTAAGGCGTAGCAAGTGATCATCAAAGGGTAAGCCATCTTGAACCATGATTCTCTTTCCCTTCCATTGTTAGAGAAGTGGGTGGTGGTAGAACATGTATGCTAAGAAGGGGTTGGAATAATGAATCAAAGGGCTTAAGTATTAATAAGCCGTAATTAAGTCATGTTGTAAGATAAACAATTAATGAAGTTATGAACTTAAGAAGAACTTGTAAAATCTTGTAATATGTTAACATTAATGGAATTGGTATGATAATAAGAAGCAAGAATGGTGGTTAAAAGATTAAGATCATGATAAGTCATGGAATCATAGTAAGTAATCTATTTTTTCATAAGTTAAAAACTTATAAAGAACAAGTAATAACTTATCATGATTATAAGTTAATGAAGTAAGTATGTTAAGATGTTAGTATGATGAATTGAATCCATTTGAAATGAAAAACAAATCTTAAGTAATGAAGTTTCGCCGGAATTCACACGATTAGACAACAATTGTCGAATTCGTGAAATTCTCGGAATGGAAGTTGAATTTTGATATTTAGCTTGGAAACATTGGTTTTAAATGGAGACAAGTATTATTTGGCATTATAGAGTTGCGGACTAGAAAATGATCGAATTCCGACTTAGAACGAAGAAACGAGCGTTGAACGTTCACGAACGTTTATCGTTTTCGTTAAAAATGGGCTAATAGGTGAAATTTTAGCAAACGAAGTCGAATATATAAAATTCTTGCATGAACACGTAGAGTATATGATTTGTGAACCGTAGTCTCTTAAATGAGCCAATTCGAACTTATAACGAAGAAGTTACGAACCTGAGAATCTCACAAAATATAAAAATCTATCAAAATTGTTCGATGTAAGAGTCCGTCCGGCCATGACTCAAGGATGAAAATCCGACGCCGCAGACGTGAGCGGACCTTAGCACTCTAGCCCTCGTTAATCAAGGCCGCAAAGACCGCAATGACCAATTCTAGGAACCAAATTCCCACGCCGTAGCGCGAGCCCAAGAGGAGAAACTGGCGCAGCAGAGCCAACACTAGATCATGCACAGTAAGAAAAGCTTACAAGTAAGGAAATAAAGATAATTGATTAGTAATGAACCAATACATTACTAAACTTAATGTAGCATCATTAAGGTAATTGTAAACCTTAAGTAATACACTAAAGGTTGAAGATAAGTCGAATGTGAACATGAATGGTATGCAATAAACGTACTTAACCTATGACGATCGAGTTTTGATTAATAACGTCAGGACGTTAGTAAACTGTGAGGAAGGATAATTAACTCGAACCGAGTTGTATTAATGAAATAATTTCAGTAAGTTATTGAAGAGAACGAAGTTAGTAAGAACGATGTAAAAGAACGACGGCAAGCCGGAACCAATAAATAATAAATCTAATACATTATTAGATTGAGAAGTAGGGTAAGATTCTTTAGGAACTATGTATGTTCATTCATGACCTAATGTGGTATATTATGTGGTTATGTATTGTAGAGACCGTAAAGACTCAAAGGAAACGTAATTTTACTGTAGCAGACGCTGAAGGCAAGTTTTTCTTAAACGCTTATCTAACCTTCGTGTTAGTCAAGTTTTTCAAATGATTCAAGTTATGAGATGTATGAATGGTTTTACGAAAGAGTTGATTAATTTCTTTACAAGTTTTCTATTTAGAATTGATAACGTTATCCTATGCCAATTGTTTGGTACGGATTCAAGGTAAGCTTGAATATGAATAAACAAATGTATTTTTCATCGAGTATTCGATGGGCACGTGAGGTTGCCACAACTTAAACGTACACACGTTTAATGAATGTAGTGTTGATCAACATAGAGTACTATAGGCTGATCACCTAGAAGTGCTCGTAAGATATGCCAGACTTACGGACTTCGTGCCGGGTTGTCCTTTTTAAAGAAATTATGAAATACTCATGGTCTTGGACCAGAATTGATATTTTACTGAATATTATTGTTGTAAAATATTTTGAAGGAAAAGAAATACTATTTTGAATTATGGATAGTACTTTGTAACTATTATCCAATTATTGAAGATATAAGATTCCTATGTTTCAAGCATGCTTTTTAAATGAAATTGTTGTACTTGCTGAGCTTGTTATGCTCACTCTTGCTTGAACCATATGAATGCAGCTTAGACCGAATGGACTGAAGGATTCGTCAAGGATAAAGGGAAGGCTAAAGCGAACTTGTAGATTAACTGTGTAATAGTATAGATTTGTGATGATAATATTTGATATTATGACAAGAACAAATGTAACAGTTATAAAGAACCTGGGGAATGATAGTATTGTTTGGAATATATATAAGTCATATTCGTTCTTTTAAGGCACTTCCATTGAATGTTTGTGTAAACTGTAGCACCGTGGAGCACTATATGTCGGATTGGAAGAGACCCGGATTTGGGGGCGTCACATTTCCAGTATAATCGCCTTATTAAGGTTGCTTTCAAAGTGAGCCTCTAATTCAGTTTTTTTTTTTGTATTGGCTCAATAATGGAGGTTGACTCCTTCTTAATGTACTGAGGGTATCCTAATTCTTTCCCATTTGACATCTACACAAAACTATTTTGATTAGCACGTAGTATATACACACAACAATTAATAATTTTATACAAGATATATTTTATTTTGTTTAACGATGAATTTATTCATTTCATCTCCTTTTAAACTCTAAATGAGTTATCTACATTTTCAAAGTTTCCCTCTGTTCTAAGGTTATAGCCTAAGGTCTATCCCACCTAAGGTTTCTAACCCTAAAGCTTTGATACCAAGTTGTAACGCCCCCAAACTCGGGTACTTGAAACTTGAACTCTATGCTTTACGATACCATTTCTATGGGCGGAATAATACTAATAATAATAACAATAATATAAATATCAAACATAATTTATATATATCAAAGTCTAATCCCAAGTACACAACCTTTACTACAATACATTACATGATAGATAATAAATATCATTGTCTTAATACTGTCTAACTATTACAAAAGATAACATAAGATTATTCTGATTGCTTTCCTTTTCCCTTGTTCTGGCCTGAACATTCCAGTTGATCATGCTTAACTAAAAACATTTAAATTTAAAGCAAGGATGAGCATTTGATTGCCCAACAAGTAATAGCAACTATAAATATATTTAGCTAAAAGGATTAAATATTTTCTTTATATATATCACTTCTACAACGATTCAATAGTTGTGAAGTAAACTGATCCCATAATAATAACATAACAATTCTATCTCAAAATTTTGAAACTACGTATTGACTATAAATAGGGTTAAGGTGACATACTATGAACATTATTTTAAATTTTTGATAAGGTTTAGCAGAACTTCATCTGCAAACCGTCATAACTTACGGGCACGAGGGTGATCATCCCAATGTGCCCTGTATTGATCAATACTACATGCAAGAATGATATTATCGTTCACTCTATCCACCTTAGGTGCACAAAAGTTTTCCTATATTCGGGATGTTCATACTTAATCTGGAATCCGAACCAAAACAATTGGATTGGATACAAAAAGGTTTTATCATATTCAACGATATTTCTAAATCTGTGTCTAGCTGGTCAAATAGCTTAGACGCATATATATATATATATATATATATATATATATATATATATATATATAGCAAGGATTAAGAGCATAAGTCTTAAATAGCATAATTCCTTAAATAGCATAATTCCTTAAAACGACGTCGTTTTGGAGTGACCGTGAGTGGCATTTTTGTAAATAAAAGAAAAATAAGTGGGACCACTCTTTTAAGCCACTCCAAAACAACGTCGCTTTTAAGGAATTATGCTATTTAAGGAATTATGTTATTTAAGACTTATGCTCTTGATCCTTATATATATATATATATATATATATATATATATATATATATATATATATATATATATATATATAAAGTCAAACTTAAACGCTCATGCTCTTAATAAAAGTCCAAAAGATCAAAACAGTTTTAATTCAAAGTTCAACTAGTGATGCTAATATCCGCATCCCAAGAACAATTCTTTGGAAGGATATATATATATATATATATATATATATATATATATATATATATGAAGTCAAACTTAAACGTTCATGCTCTTAATAAAAGTCCAAAAGATCAAACAGTTTTAATTCAAAGTTCAACTAGTGATTCTAATATCCAGATCCCAAGAACAATTCTTTGGAAGGATATTACTTTACCTAATCAATGGACTTTACCCAATGAATTGCCACAGCAGCCCATAGCTAACAATTTGTTAAATATTGAAAACATTCAACAGTTTTCTGATGGAACTGTTAAAATTTTGAATTAAAATCCTTTACTAAGTTATCCCAATCTAAAACGAAATTCTTTTGAATGACTCTTAATTGATTATTAATTGGGGCATTAAAATCAGACTGTGTGGGATAAACAGAGGATGCCGGAGAGGAAGAACCTTCATCATCAATGGTATCATTCTGAGTATAACAGGGATGACTAACTTGTCCTTGATTAAGGATTCCTTTAAGTTTGGTATCTCTAACTGAAGGATTACTAAGGACTTCAGTATCTCTTCTAGTGTGGATAATTGAAGGAGCTGAAGAACTGGAAATGTTTTCAATATTTAACAAATTGTTAGCTATGGGCTGCTGTGGCAATTCATTGGGTAAAGTCCATTGATTAGGTAAAGTAATATCCTTCCAAAGAATTGTTCTTGGGATCTGGATATTAGCATCACTAGTTGAACTTTGAATTAAAACTGTTTGATCTTTTGGACTTTTATTAAGAGCATGAACGTTTATGATGATAACGAATGTTCTTCGGATCACTCTAATCACTCATCCATTTCAAACCTTAATGAACAGCTAAATAAATTAACTGTCAATAACACAAGTATTACCAGAAATTGGTACTCTAGACCAACTCCTCCGGATCTATAGTTCGAAGAGAGAAATCTAGATAAACAGTTCTCTGTGTCCTCTAATAAGATTTATGAATGGAATATAGATGGATTTGGTGAACAAGAAATTCTTAATAAACTTAATCATATGTCTATGGTAGCCAACAGCTATATTACCAAATTCAACACTCTATCTCAATCAGATTTCGTTAAATTAATAGCTAGTGGTTTTACTGGTATTCTTAGGTCTTGGTGGGAAAAACATCTCACAGAAGACATTAGATGTTCTATAGTTCATGCTATCCAAAGAGATAACGAAGGCAATCCCATCTTTGATGAAGATGCTGGTATTGGTCTTCCTGATGGAGTTAATACTTTAATATTTACTATAATTAAACATTTTGTTGGAACCCCTAGTAATATTACAGAAAGAATTCATGATCAATTAAGTAATCTTACATGTCCCACTCTAAGTGATTTTAGATGGTACAAAGATGTATTTACTTCCAGAGTTATGATGAGAAACGACAAGAATAAACCATTTTGGAAAGAAAAATTAAGTTAATGGTTTACCATCTTTATTTGCTCACAAGGTTAGAGAAGAATTAAGTAAAAATTTAGGATATATAGATTATGATAATCTAACTTATGGTGATATTATTAGTTATATTCAAAAATCGGATTAAAAATGTGTATTGACTTTAAGTTAGTTAAATAAGCCAGAAAAGATAAAAATAAAGCTAAATACGAGTTGGGAACATTTTGTGAATAGTATGGTTTACCGCCTGTTGCTCCCTCTAGAAGAAAGCACAGGCATAAAAGTAAACATATTGCGTCACAAAAAAGTCATAAGCATCGTAAGAAAAGATATAATCACGATAAAAGTAATAATAAAAGTAAAAACCAAGATAATTATTACAATAAACCTAAGTCATCTAAGAAAAAATCATATAAAAAATCAAAGATATATGATAAAAGTAAAATTGTCTGTCACAATTGTGGGCAGAAAGGACACTATAAAAGTGAATGTAGAGTCAGGCAAAAACTAGCCCAATTAAATATTTCAGCTGAAGATAAAGAACAGTTATTAGAGTTAATGAGAATTGAAAATAACAGTAGTAGTAATGAAGAAACTTCTGATATTCCAAAATCTTCTAGTAATAATGCATCTAACGATGAATCAGATAGTGAAAATGAAGTCACCATATGTACAAAAAATTGCAATAAAAATTGTTGTAAAAGAGTTAGTGTAATTACAAAAGAAGAAGAAGAAAGTTCTTTATTAGTTGATTTAATCAGTAAAATAACAGACCCTGAATTAAAAACTCAATATTTGAAACAATTAAAAGATTTGTTAACCAAAGATAAAAAAGTCACTGATAAGGTTCTTAGAGCTAAAGCAAAACCTATTTTTAGTCTCAATAAAACTCTTAAAAGATTCAAATCTCCAGTAAAGGAAATTACCCTCCCTGAATTAAATCAAGAAGTTAATAAACTTAAGAAAGAAATTTCTAATTTAAAATTAGATATTTCCAACTTAAGAAAAGAGATTGATGATAAAAAATTAGATCTTCAAGTTCATGATTCTTCTTCTAGTGATGAAAGTCACGATGAACCAGAATCATCAGGTGCTAAAGATTCTGATCTCTTTATTCAAGGTCTCTCCCTTAAAAGAATTAAAGATATTACTATTCAAAAATGATATATCTCTATTAATTTAGTTATCGATAAACGCGTTCTCAGACAAAGACCACCTTTCCTAGTTGATATCAAAAGCGATTTGAACTGTATTCAAGAAGGTATTATCCCCACACGATATTATAAGAAGACTAGTGAAAAACTAAATTCAGCTGACGACAATCAGATGGAAAATAAAATAAAAATTACCTAATGTACATATTTGTCAAGACAGTATGTGTTTTAAGACCTCATTTGTCTTAGTTCGCAATCTTACTGACAAAATCATTTTAGGTTTACCGTTTATCTATTTATTATACCCATTTACTACTAATAATAAAGGTTTAAGTTGCGAACACTTAGGGAAAAGGATTACATTTAAATTCTTAATCAAACCAAAAGAAAGAGATTTAAAATTTATTCAAGAAGAGTCAATTTCTAAATCATTAAATCTGTTAAATTGCAAAGTTACCTACCTAAATTTCCTTAAAGAAGAAGTTAAGTATCAGCAAGTTGAAGAACAACTTAAGAGTAACAGAGTCCAAGAAAAAAATAAAAGAATTAAAAGATTATTTATTAAAAAACTTATGTTCTGATTCTCCCAATGCTTTTTGGCATAGGAAAAAGCACACAGTTAGGTTACCATATGCTAAGGAATTTAAAGAACATTTAATTCCCACTAAAGCTAGACCTATTCAAATGAGTCATGAACAAATGGAGTTATGTAAAAAGGAAATTAATGATCTTCTTAGTAAAGGTTTAATTAGACACAGTAAGTCACCATGGTCTTGCCCAGCCTTCTATGTTAATAATGAAGCTGAGAAAGAAAGAGGAGTCCCTCGATTAGTCATTAATTATAAACCATTAAACAAAGTACTAGAATGGATAAGGTACCCTTTGCCCAACAAGGATGATCTCCTTGGTAGGTTAAGTGTCTCCACAATATTTAGTAAATTTGACCTTAAGTCGATTCGGCAAGTTGCTTATTCATCCGGATGATAAATACAAAATTACATTTACCAATTCGCTTCGGACACTACGAATGGAATGTTCAATTATTTGGACTTAAAATGCACTCAAAGAATTTCGAATATTCTTAATAATATTTTGAATCCTTTCAGCCATTTTATCATTGTTTACATCGACGATATCCTTGTATTCTCCAAGACTATTGAAGAGCATATTAAACATTTAAACTCGTTCTTTAGAACATTTAAAACCAATGGTCTTGTTCTTTCTCCTTCCAAATGTAGTCTGTTTCTGACTAAAGTCAGGTTTCTCGGATTAATCCTCTATCATGGACTCACGCGGCCAATTAACAGAGCTATTCAATTCGCCGACCGGTTCCCAGATAAGATTACCAACAAAACTCAGCTACAGAGGTTCCTTGGCTCGCTCAATTATATTGGCAAGTTTTACAAGGACCTCAGGAAGATTTGTAAGCCTCTCTTTCAGCGCTTACAAAGTAATCCTCCTCCATGGACTGACATTCATACTTCTGTCGTCCAACAAGTTAAAAAATATGTTAAGGTTTTGCCCTGCCTTGGCATTTCAAACGATTCAGCTTTCAAAATAGTTGAAACTGATGCCTCGACATCGATTCTTGGGCATACTTAAACAAAAGTTAACTCTTACTTCTGATGAACAAATTGTTCATTTCCATTCTGGCGTATGGAATCCTACACAGTTAAAATACAGTACTATTAAAAAAGAAATTTTATCATTAGTTTTATGTATTAAAAAATTTCAGAGAGATTTATTGAACCAAAAATTCCTAGTTAGAATAGATTGCAAGTGAGCAAAATTTATCCTTGAAAAAGATGTTGAGAATGTCGCCTCTAAGCATTCATTCACTAGATGGCAAGCAATTTTAAGTATTTTTTGATTTTGATATTGAATATATTAAAGGTAGTAACAACTCGCTCCAGATTTTCTCACTCGTGAATTTATTAACACAGTACTATTACAAAGATTATGAGTGTACGAGGAGGTTCATCTTCTGGTCGTGGTCATGGCTGGTCAAATTCATAGGCCCAGCTTAATCAATCAAAAGGAACTATTATTCCTCATCCAGCTTACCCAAACCCATTAATAAATTCTAGTGCTTGCATACGGTCCCCAAGCCCTACTCCTCGCCTTCTATTCAACCCAAACCATTCGATATTTTCGCTAGTCAAAACCCAATTACCTCATCAAAACCTAGTCACCAAGTGTCTGATTATCGTCAGATTTTTGATCAACACTTATTTCATATCGAGTTACAAATAAAACCCAAAAATGACCCAATTCAGTTAGCTGCCCAGTTTTTCCCTTCTAGTTGGCATTTCCTCCTTCTTGCTCCTTACAAGTCACTTGTGTATTATAAAGACATTCTTATTGAAACAGAGTCAGTCTTCATTAAACCAATTTATGCCAATGATGATAAATCAAAGCTCCTCTATCATTCATTGTATATCAAACAAGTGCTCAATCTGTCCGATTAGGGTAGTCACCCTTCTGATCTCAAGTCACTTTCTAATCATACTAGCTCCTTTTGCTATTATGATTATATTGAGGCTTGGCATAAAATTATGCTTCATCAAAATGAAGATCATAGTCATTCGTGGTTTTTTCAGTTTGACCACAAGTTCAAGAGTCAATTCCCCAAATGGTTTATCCTTTGGCGGACAAGGTACGGTTTGTGCCATGATATCTTCCCCAAACCTCTCCTTACCCAGTTAGAACATTTTTGTCATCATAGTAATTATCATTCAAAATATGAGGAAATTTCAGTCTTCCTTATATTTTGTAGTAAATACAAAATTCCATGGATTCTGAAATGGCAATATATCGTTTCAGCTACCTAAGAAGTCACAAGATTTTTAGATCCTCGTCATTCCATAGGAATTAAGACCGCCTGACTTACCTTTCCCTATTTCTCAAGTCTCTCTCCATTTTTCCATTAAATGGTGGGATAAATTCGGTGTTGATAGAATAATTGGCCATGTTCAGAAAGAATTTCCGCCTTCTCCTCTATTGACTCCTCCAGTTAACACCCCTTCACTCACTATGGCCTCTCTACCATCAGATCTCTCCAAAGAATCATCATTAAAACAACTGATAAGTCAAAAGAAAAATCAGTTGTTCCTCCCGATTCTGATGAAGTCACTAATGTTTCTAGTTACTCTAATTCCCAATTAAGGCATCTTGCAGATGCTATTCATTTGAGACTTGATCAGTTACATGAAGAGTCAGACAAAGCCTTTTCTCAGTCTAAAGGAGAAAATTCTAGTCAAGAGCTTGAAGACGAAGGTGATTGTGATCCTTACGACACGATCAGGCTTCAAGATGCTCAAGATCCTTTTTCTTTCCTTCAGTAATCAATCAAGGTGGGATGTGACACCTTCTCACCATTATACCACTAAAGACCGCCTCCTAAGAAGATAGTCAAGAAAGATCTCCGTGAATAGCCAAGACCGCTCCGTGAAAGATAGTCAAGAATATCTTCTAATTAGCCAACACTGCTCTGGCAAGTTAGTCAATAAAGATCTTCTTTTTTTCACCAAAGAGCAAAGAATCATTCAAGCATCTGGCCCCATGGCCGCATTAGTCAAAAGAAGACGTCTGCTTTTCCACCGAAAGCAGATTCTTTTCTTTTTACCTGGACTTTTACTTTAGTAAAATGTTTTTACCTGTACTTTTACTTTAGTTAAATGTTTCTTACTTTTACTTTACCCCAGTTGTTGTAATAGTAACAATGTAATAGTTCATTTTCCTTGTTCTATAAAAGGAATTCGAATTCATTTGGTTCAGGCAGACTTAGAAAGACTCAGAGTTCCTTCTCTGATAAATCTTTAGCCTCAACCATTGATTAAGCCTACTTAACCCCACTTCATCTAATGTTCTAGTTTCAGTAAACTTGTAAGTCATTTAATCATCTTGTATCCAGTTTAAAAAGTAATAAATAAAATTATTTAATTTTATTTAGTCATTTAATTGTGTTTGTATGCGCACTTGTTCTTCTCATTTCATCCTTATCTCACATTCCGCCCTCTCATACTTTAATTGTGTTTGTATGCGCCCTCTCATGGTATCAGAGCTTCTCTCTCTAGAAAGCTCTTCCGAGGTCCTCTCCCTTCTTTCTTAGTTAGTTTTAAACTTAGTTAGACCCATGCGAAGCTTTGCTTTTACTTTTTACTTAAGATCTTCTTAGTTAAAGATGAAGAAAGTCTTCAATACTTCCTTCTTCCCTTAAACATTTTGTCTAGGAATTAATGTAATCCCTTCCCAAATGTTTATAAATAAAAGAAAGAGAATACTTTACCGATTAACCGGTCATCTTCTTAATCTTTTCTTTTTTCTGTTTAAGTTTTTATTTTAAAAACATAATCGCCGCTGTTATATGGTATCAGAGCCACACGGTTGGTTCTTGATGCTATCGGTGGTTTCGATTAAAAATAGTTTGATTTGTTTTTAAATGTTTCTTCAAACTCTTTCTTCTTTTGCTCTACTTTCAATCGCCTGACTTGCTGTAAAACACCTAAGATCGCCATAAGTCCCGTTATGCCGTTGTAAGACTCCAGGTTGGGAGCAGTTTAGGCTAATGGTATCATTAGATCTACATGTATGAGTTTACTTAAGGCAAGAACGGTTCGAGTTTAAACGAAATGACAAAAGAAAGAATTTTTGTTTAAACAGTTAACAATTTAGTCTTCTGTTTAGATCAATTGTACTGATAGATCAGGACCAATCGAGTGATCCTTTATTTTAGATTTTAGTCCGATTTTTTTATAAAATTTTTTTTTTACAAAATCTAAGAAATTTTGAAGATTTTGACCAATTTTCGGTAGAAAATTTTTTTCCTCCTTCTTTATAAACTAAATTTTTGGGGTTGATAGGGTTATTTCCTAGATAAAAATTTTGAGGTGAAAATGTATGGGGATGGTGACTCATCTGAGAAGATGATCAACAGCACCTTCCGGCATCCACAGGAGACGGACCAGTCAACCAAGAAGACGCCAGAGGAGTCTTCAGTCACCGACAGGTGATGGCCCACGCCATCATCTCTTTTACTTTAGTAAATGTAAAAGTAAAAGTAAAAGAATAACTTTTTCTTTTACTTAAGTTAAATGTTTTTAACTTTAGTTAAATGTTTCTTACATTTACCCATATAAAAGTAAATGGAAAATGTTTCTTACGTTTTACTTTTACTTTAGTAAATTACTTTTACTTCAGTTAATGTAATAGTGATTCCTGCGTGAATCAAATAGTTATTTACTTTTCAGTTTTCTATTTAAACAACTCGAAGTGTTTAGAGTTGTTTAGGCTTAATTCAGTATAGCCTCAGAGCTTCTCTCTCTAGAAAGCACTTCCGAGGTCCTCTCTCTTCTTTCTTAGTTAGCCGGAGACAAAGCTTTCAGCTTCGATATTCTTAGTTAAAGATGAAGACAAAGTCTTCAATACTTCCTTCTTCCCTTAAACATTTTGTCTAGGAATTAATGTAATCCCTTCCCAAATGTTTATAAATAAAAGAAAGAGATTACTTTACCGATTAACCGGTCATCTTCTTAATCTTTTCGTTTTTCTGTTTAATTTTTATTTTAAAAACTTAATCGCCGCTGTTATATGGTATCAGAGCCACACGGTTGGTTCTTGATGCTATCGGTGGTTTCGATTAAAAATAGTTTGATTTGTTTTTAAATGTTTCTTCAAACTTTTTCTTCTTTTTCGCTCCACTTTCAATCACCGACCTTCAACGTAAAACACCCAAGATCGCCTTACTAAGTCTCGTTATCTTGTCAGTAAGACTCCAGTTCATGGAGCAGCTTTAGGCTAAGGGTATCATTAGATCTACAGGTATGAGTTTACTTAAGGCAAGAACGGTTCGAGTTTAAGCGGAATGACAAAAGAAAGAATTTTTGTTTAAACAGTTAACAATTTAGTCTTCTGTTTAGATCAATTGTACTGATAGATCAGAACCAATCGAGTGATCCTTTATTTTAGATTTCAGTCTGATTTGTTTTTAAACAAATTTTTTTTACAAAATCTAAGGAATTTTGAAGATTTTGACCAATTTTCGGTAGAAATTTTTTTTCCTCCTTCTTTATAAACTAAATTTTTGGGGTTGATAGGGTTATTTCCTAGATAAAAATTTTGAGGTGGAAATGTATGGGGATGGTGACTCATCTGAGAAGATGATCAACAAAGACCTTCCCAAGATCCACAGGAGACTTCGGACCAATCAACCAAGAAGACGCCAGAGAGTCTTCAATCATCGAAGCGTGATGGCCCATCATCCATCATCTCTTTTACTTTAGTAAATGTAAAAGTAAAAGTAAAAGAATAACTTTTGCTTTTACTTAAGTTAAATGTTTTTAACTTTAGTTAAATGTTTCTTACATTTACCCATGTAAAAGTAAATGTAAAATGTTTCTTACGTTTTACTTTTACTTTAGTAAATTACTTTTACTTGATTAATGTAATAGTGATTCTCACGTGAATCAAATAGTAATTTACTTTTCAGTTTTCTATTTAAACAACTCGAAGTGTTTAGAGTTGTTTAGGCTTAATTCAGTATAGCCTCAGAGCTTCTCTCTCTAGAAAGCACTTCCGAGGTCCTCTCCCTTCTTTCTTAGTTAGCCGGAGACAAAGCTTTCAGCTTCGATATTCTTAGTTAAAGATGAAGACAAAGTCTTCAATACTTCCTTCTTCCCTTAAACATTTTGTCTAGGAATTAATGTAATCCCTTCCCAAATGTTTATAAATAAAAGAAAGAGATTACTTTACCGATTAACCGGTCATCTTCTTAATCTTTTCTTTTATCTGTTTAAGTTTTTATTTTAAAAACTTAATCACCGCTGTTATTTGGTATCAGAGCCACACGGTTGGTTCTTGATGCTATCGGTGGTTTCGATTAAAAACAGTTTGATTTGTTTTTAAATGTTTCTTCAAACTTTTTCTTCTTTTGCTCCACTTTCAATCGCCTGACTTCTTCAGAAAACACACCTAAGATCGCCTACTAAGTCCCGTTATGCCATCAGAAGACTCCGTGTTGCGAGCGCTTTAGGCTAAGGGTATCATTAGATCTACTGTATGAGTTTACTTAAGGCAAGAAAGGTTCGAGTTTAAGCGGAATGACAAAAGAAAGAATTTTTTGTTTAAACAGCTTAACAATTTAGTCTTCTGCTTAGATCGATTGTCTTCGATAGATCGTAACCAATCGAGTGATCCTTTATTTTAGATTTCACCGATTTGTTTTAAACAATTTTTTTACAAAATCTAAGGAATTTTGAAGATTTTGACCAATTTTCAGAGAAATTTTTTTCCTCCTTCTTTATAAACTAAATTTTTGGGGTTGATAGGGTTATTTCTCGGATAAAAATTTTGAGGTGGAAATGTATGGGGATGGTGACTCATCCGAGAAGATGATCAACAAAGACCTTCCTAATCCACAGAGACGGACCAAGAACCAAGAAGACACCGGAGAAGTCTTCAACATCGACAGTGATGGCCCATCCATCATCTCTTTTTACTTTAGTAAATGTAAAAGTAAAAGTAAAATAATAACTTTTGCTTTTACTTAAGTTAAATGTTTTTAACTTTAGTTAAATGTTTTTTATATTTACCCATGTAAAAGTAAATGTAAAATATTTCTTTACGTTTTACTTTTACTTTAGTAAATTACTTTTACTTGATTAATGTAATAAAGTGATTCCTCACGTGAATCAAATTTAAACAACTAATTTTACTTTTTAGTTTTCTATTTAAACAAAATCTCTTCCAGGTCCTCAAGTGTTTAGAGTTGTTTCAACTTAATTAAAGATGAAGATAGTCTTCAATACTTCTTCTTCCCTCATTTAGTCTAGAAATAAATAAAAGAAAGAGATTACTTTACCGATTAACCTAGGTCATCTTCTTAATCTTTTCTTTTATCTGCTTTAAGTTTTTATTTTAAAAACTTAATCACCATTATATATGGTATCGAGCCACACGGTTGGTTCTTGATGCTATCGGTGGTTTCGATTAAAAATAGCTTTGATTTGTTTTTAAATGTTTCTTCAAACTTTTTCTTCTTTTGCTCCACTTTCAATCGCCTCGACTTGTCAGAAAACACCTAAGATCGCCTTAAGTCCCGTTATGTCGCCAGTAAGACTCAGTGTTGGGAGAGCAAAGGCTAAGGCTAAAGGTATCATTAGATCTACGGTATGAAGTTTACTTAAAGCAAGAAGCGGTTTGAGTTTAGCGGAATGACAAAAGAAAGAATTTTTGTTTAAAGCAGCTAACAATTTAGTCTTCTTGTTTAGATCGATTGTCTTGATAGATCGTGACCAATCGAGTGATCCTTTATTTCGATTTCACCGATTTGTTTTTTTTAACAATTTTTTTTACAAAATCTAAGAAATTTTGAAGATTTTGACCAATTTTCGGTAGAAATTTTTTTCCTCCTTCTTTATAAACTAAATTTTTGGGGTTGATAGGATTATTTCCTAGATAAAAATTTTGAGGTGGAAATGTATGGGGATGGTGACTCATCTGAGAAGATGATCAGCGGCACCTTCCGGTATCCACAGGAGACGGACCAGTCAACCAAGAAGACGCCAGAGGAGTCTTCAGTCACCGACAGGTGATGGCCCACGCCATCATCTCTTTTACTTTAGTAAATGTAAAAGTAAAAGTAAAAGAATAACTTTTGCTTTTACTTAAGTTAAATGTTTTAAACTTTAGTTAAATGTTTCTTACATTTACCCATGTAAAAGTAAATGGAAAATGTTTCTTACGTTTTACTTTTACTTTAGTAAATTACTTTTACTTCAGTTAATGTAATAGTGATTCCTACGTGAATCAAATAGTAATTTACTTTTCAGTTTTCTATTTAAACAACTCGAAGTGTTTAGAGTTGTTTAGGCTTAATTCAGTATAGCCTCAGAGCTTCTCTCTCTAGAAATGTCTTCCGAGGTCCTCTCCCTTCTTTCTTAGTTTGCCGGAGACGAAGCTTTCAACTTCGATCTTCTTAGTTAAAGATGAAGACGAAGTCTTCAATACTTTCTTCTTCCCTTAAACATTTTGTCTAGGAATTAATGTAATCCCTTCCCAAATGTTTATAAATAAAAGAAAGAGATTACTTTACCGATTAACCGGTCATCTTCTTAATCTTTTCTTTTATCTGTTTAAGTTTTTATTTTAAAAACTTAATCACCGCTGTTATATGGTATCAGAGCCACACGGTTGGTTCTTGATGCTATCGGTGGTTTCGATTAAAAACAGTTTGATTTGTTTTTAAATGTTTCTTCAAACTTTTTCTTCTTTTGCTCCACTTTCAATCGCCTGACTTGCTATAAAAACACCTAAGATCGCCATAAGTCCCAAGTATGCCGTTGTAAGACTCGTGTTGGGAGCAAGTTTAGGCTAAGGGTATCATTAGATCTATAGGTATGAGTTTACTTAAGGCAAGAACGGTTTGAGTTTAAGCGGAATGACAAAAGAAAGAATTTTTGTTTAAACAGTTAACAATTTAGTCTTCTGTTTAGATCAATTGTACTGATAGATCAGGACCAATCGAGTGATCCTTTATTTCAGATTTCAGTCTGATTTATTTTTAAACAATTTTTTTTTACAAAATCTAAGAAATTTTGAAGATTTTGACCAATTTTCGGTAGAAAATTTTTTTTCCTCCTTCTTTATAAACTAAATTTTTGGGGTTGATAGGGTTATTTCCTGGATAAAAATTTTGAGGTGGAAATGTATGGGGATGGTGACTCATCTGAGAAGATGATCAACAGCACCTTCCGGAATCCACAGGAGACGGACCAGTCAACCAAGAAGACACCAGAGGAGTCTTCAGTCACCGACAGGTGATGGCCCACGCCATCATCTCTTTTACTTTAGTAAATGTAAAAGTAAAAGTAAAATAATAACTTTTGCTTTTACTTAAGTTAAATGTTTTTAACTTTAGTTAAATGTTTTTTACATTTACCCATGTAAAAGTAAATGTAAAATATTTCTTACGTTTTACTTTTACTTTAGTAAATTATTTTTACTTCAGTTAATGTAATAGTGATTCCTGCGTGAATCAAATATTTAGTAAATTTGACCTGAAGTCAGGATTCTGGAAAGTTGCTATTCATCCAGATGATAATACAAAACTGCGTTTACCACTCAATTTCTCTATTACTTATGAATGGAATGTTCACTATTTGACTTAAAAATGCACCCAAAGAATTTCAGCTTATATATATATATATATATATATATATATATATATATATATATATATCAACATGTGTTTAAATATGATGATTATCCAAGTGAGGACACTTGTATAACCATATTTTGAAATTAACGAACAATATATATATATATATATATATGAGTTATATAATATAATATCATGTTGATAAGCAATGATCGGATATAATATAGACGACAATAGGGTTAATAATCTAGTACAATAATAATATAAATCTGAAACTTTCTTACTCATGTTAATTGCATAAAGGAAATGCAAAGGTAGGATACTTTTTGATCTCACGCTACGAAGACGTGAACTTAGTTTTATCTTTTATACCGAAACCTATCATTAATAAGATCATTTTATTGATTAGAATAATATACTATAACACATAACACTACTTATTGCAGTCAGCACATAACCTAATCACCTTGTCACATATATTCAACAGTCATTGAATCACAAACAATCATTAATATAATCAAAATATCTAAGTCCAGATCAATTTACAAATACGCTAACAATGTCTTAAAAACTTTATCGGTATTTATCGAGTCTAAGACTCTATCGTGTAGTTCAATAGTCGTTTAGATATTTTAAATATTAGTCATATTATTTTTATAGCCTTATAATAATTTTTAAATAATTATTATAATTTATCATGAATTTTCAAACACTAAAATCATTATTAAATGATTTAAAGATTAACTAATTCTATTATCATTAATATTTAATTAATATTAAACTATTAATGAAACTATTACCAAAATATTAAAGTTATTTATAATAACTCAAAATATTTTTAAAGTATTAATATTACCCTTAAATGATTTTAAAACATTTTAAATCATTTTAAATAATTACCATTAATATTAGAATATTAATTTATTATTTATCAAAATATTAAAAGTCATTTATTAAAACTTAGAATATTTTTAATTCATTTATTTCCTTTTAAATAATTTTTAATTCAATAAAACCATTTTTAAACTATTTATTTAATATAATTATTAAATAAACTTAATATCATTAATATTAAATTATTAATGAAATTTACCTTTAAATATCAAAAGTTATATTTTATAACTTAAAATATTTTTAAACTATTTATTTTCATTTAAAATGATTTTTATAATATTAAAATCATTTTTAATTAATTTATTTAATATAATTACTAAATAAATCTAATATCATTAATATTAATAATTAATGAAACTTATATTAAAATATTAAAAGTTATGTTTTATAACTTAAAATACTATTAAATACCTTATTATTATTTAAAATGATTTTAATACAATAAAATGATTTTTAATTAATTTATTTAATGCATTTATTAAATAATTTAAATTCCAATAATATCCAAAAAATTATTAATATTTGTGAAAAATATGTCAAATTATTGAAAGTAAATTTTTATAACCTAAAATAATTTTTAAAACTATTTTTGTAATTTTTAGAATTTATTTACTATTTTTAAATGATTTTCAGAATTTTATTTAATTAAAATTAAATAAACTGTAGCTATAGCTTTTAGCGACAGAAAGTGTAGCCTTTGGTGTTCTTGAGCCTCAAGAACATTCAAAGTCAGTGAATAAGTAGCTAGGTTTTACCTTTAATAAATTCTTATGTAATGTGTTTCTGGGTTAGCTAATGATCGAAGCTTGTAGAACTAGTGTAACACTACATGTAACAACCAATAAACAGGTTATACATCATCACAATCAAAAGTTATTAAGCTTTGAACTAGCTGTCAGGCGTGTTCATCATATTTCTGGGCTACCCAGAATTTTTAAGTCATGGCCGGTCAACGCTTTTGTTGACCTAATATCTAACAATCTGTTCATGTTATGGGTGTTCTAGATGTCGGGCTGTGTAGAATAACTAGTAGGGTACATGAATCAAGCACGTATCAGGTTTAACAATCATCAAGCTAAAAGATCCGGGTCATTAAAAAGGTTGTCAGAACTGTTCTTGATTTTCTGGAATTTCCAGAAAACGCATTTCATGCTCATACTGCCTACTTTGACTAACCACTGTAACCAACACGTTTGATGACTAGGAGTTAAACTACCATAAATCTATTGTCCATCTACTAAACTACAAACTAAATACAACTACAAACATAAATCAATAACATAATGAAAGATCTTGGGTCATAAACTTACTGTCAGACAGTTCCTGGGTTTTTTGGGTAACCCAGAAACCCAGGCAGTGTCATGGTGCCACTTTCAAGCTCATTTAATCATTTGTTCTGGTCATTAGTAAAGTGTTCTTATGGTCGAAGTATGTAGTACACATGATAAGGAACATATGGTTACCAACAGATCAGCTTAACAATAACAAGATCACTAGTTATGAATCGGTCAAAGGCTATCAGAAAACTTATCCATACAGTTTCTGGGTTTTCCAAAAACTCAATCCGTGACCGAGTGACCTAGTTTGACTGTCCATTACTCTGATCTTGCTTATCTTTTAGGTGATCAAACATCATAAGAATAGATTCCATATAACATAAAACAAGTGTGTTACTGTGATTGCCCCGAATCAAGGTCCTAAATCACCTCGGATCCGGTTCGATCATTCTATACAACTATTACTATTTTTGCGGAAGATATAAACATAAATTGTTTATACATTAAACTTACACATAATCCCTAAGGTCGAGTAACCTTGACTTAATACACATTTCATAACTTATCTAACATATAACAACATTAATATCATACAATACAAATCTAACTGCACGCGTCTACTAAAGTTGGAACTCTCTTGGACCTTTCCTTGTATCCGACGTATTCGCCTCAATCTGCAATGTATTATCATGATATAGCAAGGGTGAGCATGAAAGTTGCCCAGCAAGTTTAAATTCAACAATATAACGATATATCATGATTGAAATGATTTGAATAATTGACTTACTATAATTCAACAATATAATTGTGAACTAGCAGGAACAAATTTATGACTGAACAAGTATTATACATGAACAAATATATCTGAACCAACTTGTAATGAAGGTGATCAGCCTTTCATAACTGACTTATACATGCAATATGTACAGAGTACAATTCATGGCAATCAGCAATGATTAACCATAAGCTTATCCGAATAAAACACTCTTAATAAAGTTAAGTAAAACAAAACTTGCGTGAACCGTTGATTATTGCAATGCAATTTATAACGCTTTATCCGAAGACCTAATATTAGTAATATAGATCTCCAATATTAGAATAATATCATCACAATATAATACTATTATATATATAGATATACACAGAATAACCTAAACACGTAACACATAACCCTATCAGTCTATAACACACATAGACTTGGTATCAAGTCAAACTATTGCAGTCTGAGTTGAACCCGGCACAAATCTGACATCCCGACAGTCTAGTCGGACAATATCAAGTTTAAGTTCAGTTAAACTCTGCCTAACACTTAACAATTAACTCAGATAATTTTAATAACCGTCGAAATATTTTTTGTAAGCTCGTAATAATTTTTAAATAATTATTACTATTTATCTTGAATTTTCAATCATTAAAATTGTATTTAAATGAATTAAATACCACATAATTCTTTTATCATTAATATTTATTTAATACTAAATATTAATGAAAATTATAACATAATATTATAATATAATTATAATATATCAAAGTATTTTAATACCTTAAAATCATTTAAATATGATTTTAAAACACTTAAATTCTTTATCCGATATTTGCTTTTAATGTTAAAATATTAATATTTTCATGACAAAATATCAAAAGTTATATTTTATAACTTAAAATATTTTTATATCACTTAAATCATTTTTATATAATTTATAAAGCATTAATTCCATTTTTTCTTAATTTATTAAATATAGTTATTAAATAAACTAATTATCATTAATATTGATTAATTAATAAAATTCCTCACAAAATATTAAAAGTCACTAAAAATAACTTAAAATATTTTCTTTTACCATAATATTATTTTTCATGATTTTTCATGTATTTAAATCATTTTAAATCGTTTATTTAATATTATAATTAAATAAATTAAATACCATTTATATTCTAAAAATATTAAATATTTATGAAATATACTTAAAATAATTAAAAACTATTTTTCAGAATTTAAAATAATTTTTCGGAATTTATTAAGTATTTTTAATAATTAAAAACTATTTATTTAATTAAAATAATTATTTTTGGAAAATAATAAGTAATTTTTGAAATTAAGTGTATTAGCTAAAGGGCTATAGCTGCTTGCATCTAATTCGTCATTATAGGTGTTCTTGAACATAAACCCAGAAAACCATGTCAGTGCACAACGTGGGTAGTTTGACCGGTTTTAGATTATAGGTTATCAAGCTTCTGAGTTTGTAATCTTGTTAGAATTGTAGTATTCATGCAACACTACAATCTAGATTCAATTTCATGCCCAAACAACAATAGATCTATGAGATAAAAGCCTTACAAAATCATGTCAGAGCTGTTCTTCATCAACCTAGAAACTCATCGCCAGTTGACAGGGTGCCTACTTAGACCGGTTCTTATTTCCAATCCATTCATGTTCTTAGCTAAATAATGATTTTAGATCGTAGTACTAATGTAGTATTACATGTTCCAACAACAATATAGGTTATACAACATCACACTTAGCAGATTTGAGTCTTTAAAAACTCTGACAACGATGTTCTTCATTTCTGGGTTTTCCAGAAATGAAGAACAGTTCAAGGATGCTACTTTAGATCCTTGTATCTTTCAGTGTAAGTATTGTTTGTGTAACATAAAGGCTCATTCATGTAGATTAAATATCAGAGTACAATTATATAACCTTAACTCAACTTAAAAACATCAAAAACGCAAAATCTGGACATGTCAAACTAAGGGTCACGAACTGTTCTTGAAGATTCTGGGTTTTCCAGAATCTTCATCCAACCAGTTGGTTAACGTGGTTTTGACCACGATTAATTTTCAATATACTAAGTCTCTGAGTAATATAAGGGCATATATATGTAGTCCATATGTCAGGCTACTAAGATCCACCAACAACATGGCCTAACTACTAACACACAGCAAGATCAAGCCCCTGCAAATTGTTGTCAGACGGTTTCTGGGTAAATCTGGGTTACCCAGAACAGTTGGTCAATTCGGATCAACGACCTTTGATCCTTCATAAATTACGATCTAGACATGATCTGGCCTTGCTTCAAGTACCAGATCAAAGACCATACAACATACAACACGTTCCAACAGTTAAAACACAAATACAAATAACAGACACCGATCTATGAGGTCTGACATTTGACTGTCAGACACTAATTTTCCAGATTTCCAGATTTGAGAAATCTTTAAATTCGAGCATCAAGATGATATGGATTTGAGTTTTGACAATCCAGATCATCAAATGACACTCTACTACACAACTTAAAACAATAAATTACATCAGCTAACAAGATCTAGCGAATTAGGGTTCATACCACTTTGAAGCTTTGATCTTTAATTCTAACTTTTGGATCCTGTTCTTGGAAAGTTAATAACTGATAATGGTTTTGTTTATCACTCCCTCTCACCCTAAGTTCTGAATTTTTAGAGAGAGAAAGGCTTTGGCAAGTATGAGAAATAAAGTTAGTTTTCTCTCTCCCTTTAATCTATATAATTGCTTACATGTAATGAAATGCCTGAGCTCTAGCTGCTGGATTGCTGTGAAATAAGTCATAAGCTAGGGCTAGGGTAGTTCACCAACTCAAATAGGGCAACTCTTGGAAGTTATGTTCAATAATACAACAAAGGACACTTTGGTGTTTTTGATTTTTATTTTAATGGTATTCTTGTAATTGGCCAAACCATTAGGGTTTAGGGTTTGGTTAGGGTTTAGGGTTTGGAAAATTTAGGGTTTAGGGTTTAACCCATAATTTTGCAATTTAATTTTTAACATTTCCGAATTTCGGTTTTCAAAATAGAAAATTAATATTTCTAAATTTTAATTAGAATTTTCTAATTATATTAAAATTTCTTAATCATAATTTAAATATTGCTAATTAGGATTAATAATTCCTAATTAAAATTGCTAATTAAGCAATTAGGTTCAAAATCACGGATTAGGGTTTATAACCCACGAATTAGGGTTTCTAATAGAAAAATAATTTTCGAAAATAGAAATTAGATTTTATAATTCGATTAGGGTTTTCTAATTACTTAACTTGAAAATTAGAATTAATATATCCTAATTAACATTAAATTACTAAATTAACACTTAGGTTTCCCTAATTATAAAATTAGGGTTTTTAATACCGAAATTAGGGTTTAATATTTGGAATTATGGTTTTGTAACCAATTTGTTAAGATTAACCCTAATTAATCCTATAATTATTTACACTTACGCCATTAACTTCCCGATTTAGGGTTTCATGCACCGAATTAGGGTTTCGGATTCCCGAAACTGAAATTAGGGTTTCCAGAACCGGTTTTAGGGTTTCTTGTCAAACGCTAGGGTTTTCTAACCGAACGTTGACGTTCTTAATATATACTTAGGGTTTGTTACAGATATCGTTTATGTGGTCAACCCTTGACCCTTAACCACATCATGCACACATATACACAGAACATAAACGCTTATTCCCTTAATCCTGAATAATTCACCTAAATCCTTTACAGAATTTTGAAATCCTCAAAATTTCATCTTAAAAATATCAATCGCATACACTTATTTTCTGTTTAGGTTCTAATATTGAACCTTAAATTAATTAATAAATTTTTTAAAAATATTCAAAATTCTCGGGTTGTCACATTCACCCCTTCTTCTAAAAATTTCGTCCCTGAAATTTACCTTACACTTTAAACCATTCTGCTTACACCATACTCCATACATACACAGCATCACATGCTACCCAATACACCACTCACCAGAGTAAAGGTTTTCAAATTGTGTTGAGGGGTCATATAGACCATGAACACATAGTTTTAACGGTTTTGATCATACCGCAAAATAATACATTACTGGGTATGTTTACAATCACAAAGAAGGTAAACTACCGTTGTTAGTACTTTAGGTGATCAGCCTATCGTACTCTTACGTCATGCATAACGTATTAATTATGTATAGCGAATATTTACGCTACTTGATTGGATTATTTATCCAAACAACATAGTTCACCTCAGTCTTATCATAGGATTCCGTACCAAAGCAATTTGGTTCGGGAAATTTCTTTCAATGAACACTTTAGAGTTTTCATAACATTAGTCTAACTGAATCGAATAGCATAGACTCATATCAATAATTCAATTCAATCGAATTATTTAAGTGTAGCCAAACCCCGTTGGCAAATTAAAATTTTTGAAAATATTTTCGAGAATGACGTTATGATGTCATACTGTATTAACAGTCCGTTTGAGGATGCCGTCATTGTATGACTTTGTCATAACACATCATACAATAGTGGAACAACGATTTTAGATCAAATTCACACTAAGTATTCCTGTATTGACAACTCCATCAAATTTTTATCATCTCTGCACCAGGTTACATGGTACATGAGTGATAAATAAAATAAATTTTGATATTTCAAATCATTTGCGTCTAGCTGAAATAAGTAGCATAGACTATACTTTAAACCGTTTCAAAAATGATTAGGAGTTTACATTTTTTTTAAAAGCACATAGTGCGTATTTAGCTTGATGTCAACATTTCGAAGTCTAGTATAGCTAGGAGTTTCGGAAAACTTATGTCTCCACTAATAATCATTTGCTTAACAATATATCTGCTCCTATTATCCTTAATACTTCATTTACACACAACTATACCCAGTTCGTAAAATCACACTTATGAGTCCATAAATTGCCATAATCATATGAGTTTAAGAACTTATCCTAGTCTGACCTTTGGCGTCCGTTCGCTGAGGGGTTCATAAAAATTTCATATAACTATGTGACCGGATTTTTGGAACCAAGAGTGCCACGCCGCAGCGCGAGGTACAGAACAAAATCTGGCGCCGCAACGCCAGTACTAGGTAATAGATAGAGAAGAAAGGTTTTGAATGTAAAGAGAAGGAGAAGTGTATGAATAGTGAATTAAATTCTTAATTAACTTAATGCAACATCATTAAGGGTGTTATAAACCTTAAGTAATATACTAAAGGTTGAAGATAAGTCGAATGTGAACAAGAACGATGTACAATAAGTGTACTTAATCAATGACAATCGAGTTTTGATTAAATAACGTAAGGACGTTAGTAAGCCGTGAGGAAGGAGAATTAACTTGAACCGAGTTGTATTAATAAAATAATTTCAATTAAGTTATAGAAAAGAACGAAGTGGGTAAGAATGATGTAAAAGAATGACGAAAAGCCGGAACCAATAAATAACAAATCTAATACGGGGTTAGATTGAGAAGAAGGGTAAGATTCTTTAGGAACTATGTCTGTTCATTCATGACCTAATGTGGTATGTTATGTGATTATGTGTTGTAGAGACTATAAAGACTCAAAGGAAACATAATTATACTGTAGCAGACGCTGAAGGCAAGTTTTTCTTAAACGCTTGTCTAACCTTCGTGTTAGCCAGGTTTTCAAATGATTCACATTATGAGATGCATGTATGGTTTTGAAGAAAGATTCGATGCCAGTTTTAGCTAGGGTAGACTAATCTTGATAGATTGATTGAACTGTTTACAAGTCTTTCAATATAGAATTGCTAACGCTATCCTACGCCAACTAATTGGTACGGATTCAAGGTAAGCCTGAATATGAATTAACAAATGTATTTTCATCGAGTATTCGATGGGCACGTGAGGTTGCCACAACTTAAATGTACACACGTTTAATGGATGTAGTGTTGATCAACATGGAGTACTATAGGCTGATCACCTAGAAGTGCTTGTAAGATATGCCGGACTTACGGACTTCATGCCGGGTTGTCCTTTTCAAAGAAACTATAAGACGTTCACGTCTTGAACCAGAATTGATGAATATTGTTATTGTAAAATGTTTTGAAGGAAAAGGAAAGCTATTTTGAATAATTGATAGTACTTCGTAACTATCATCCAGTTATTGAAGATATACGATTCCTATGTTTCAAGCATGCTTTTAAAAATGAAATTGTTGTACTTGTCGAGCTTTTTATGCTCACACTTGCTTGAACCATATGATTGCAACTTAGATTTATATAACCAAAGGATTCGACAAGGATAAAGTGAAGGCTAAAGCGAACTTGTAGCGCATCTATGTAATAGTATAGGTTTTTAATGATAATATTTGATATTATGACAAGAACAAATGTAACGGTTATAAAGAACTTGGGGAATGGTAGTATTGTTTTGGAATATATATAAGACAAATTCGTTCTTTTGAGGCTTTTTCAATTGAATGTTTGTGTGAACTGTAGCACCGTGGAGCACCATCTGTTGGGTTGAAAGAGACCCAAATTTGGGGGCGTCACAGTTGGTATCAAAGCATTAGGTTATAAAACTTAAAGGGGGAAGAACCTTAGGCTAATAACCTCATTAAGGAAGAGAAGTTCGAAGGAAGTAAACTCGAGCTTTACTTAAGTTGAATGAGTCAATAAGGTATTGAGGAAACTCAGTACCGAAAGATTTAAAAGATGGAAAGTAACCCTAAATAAATTAAATGTGATTTGTGCTTATACTATTGTGTGTTATGTATTAATCAACATATGTGTTATTGTAGGATGTCGATCGATAGCTTGATGTATAGAGAGATATACACGCGGTGAGCGAAGAGCTTGTGAACCGAGTAGAGCCTGTACCTATGCCGGTGGTGGAGGTACCATTAGTGATTCTAGCGGAGTCGGAGGCAGAGGATTACTTTTCCGAAGAAGACTACTCAGAGGGAGAGATAGATATATCGTCATACCTTAGTATGATGAATGATATGGAGGAAGAAAGAGAGGTAACATCGGTTATTACTATGGTACCTACATTGAGTCATCACCTCCGATGCAATGGAAACAGATGTATCTGGCAAATAACTGACAAGAATGTGCAAATCGAAAAGTGCGATTGTGTAAAACAGAATGAAGAGATTAGTGCTTTTTATGTAGCGAAGGAGTCTGTAGAAGCAGATTTTGAGTCAGAGCATGATGAGAAGGTGCTCATGATAAATAAGGCTAGGGATTTTAAGAAGGAGGCCGATGAGCTTCGTAGAAAACTAGGGGAGAAGGACCAGAAGATAGCACAGATGTCTTACATCCATGAGAGTACACATAAGGATTTCAAGCTGAAGGTTGCTTGTTATTCCAATGAGTCAAGATAAACCCGTCATACTATTAGTCGGGATACTGTAGCAGCGATTGCGAATGAGAAGCACGAGGATGCTGTTATGCATTATTAGAAGTCTAGAGTTATAAAACCCTCTTTTAAAGGGTAGTCTTTTTGTAAATCCCAACTTTTGTGAAGTTCAATTGCGGAATAGAAAATGTAATATCTTTTGTCTATGAAAACAAATTGTAAATAGTTTCAAACTATGAAGAAGCATATGAATATAATGAAGTTTTCATGGAAATGATTTGTTATGATGCGATTTGGTACGTGGCGATTAATATTAAAGTAAGTATATATATAATAATGAAATTTTATTTAATCTAAAAATGTCGCCAGGGAGAAGATAACGTAATAAGGAAGCGGAATCACATAATGATAATTAATGGGGTCAAAACAACCCTATGCAAGAGTTCGTTAAGTTATTAACGGCTGCATTTACCCAAACCAGGGGTAGAGTACCCGCAAAACCTAAGGTAGCTAGAATGATTACCTTTAAAGAGTTTAAAAGCATAGGTCCGCCGAAGTTCAAAGGAACGACGGACCCAATCGAGGCCCATACCGGGGTAAAAGAAATAGAGAAGGCGTTTGTTATTACAAGCGTAGGTGAGATGCATAAGTTTTCTTTTGTGACTTACATGAAGAAGAGTGAAGCCAACTTTTGGTAGAAGGCTCACCAGGGTGGGGTTAGAACAGATGCGGTAACGTGGAAACAATTCAAGAAGGTTTTCTTTGAGAATTATTTCCCTACAAATATGTGAGGGAGGATAGAGATTGAATTCTTAGAACTTAAGCAAGGGGATATGATATTTCCCTAGTACGCGACCAAATTCAAATGAATTGGCAAGGTTTGTTTCACATCAAGTGGACACGGAGGAGGTGAAGAATCGTAGGTTGGAGCAGAGCCTGAAACCCTAGTTCTATAGTGGGATTTTGGTGATCTAGAGTGTTTCCTATGGGATCATTCTGGAGAAGGTGATTATAGCATAAGGTGATAGTGAGTTGTAGACTCAATACCACAAAGAGGGAAAAGATGAGACCAAGAGAGAGTGAGGAACCAAGGTAGAGAATGGTAGTGGCGGTATGCCAAAGAGACATAAATTTTTAACTCCGGGAATACTGAAGTGGGACAAGAGGATCCTAAGTGAAGGATCGAGGTGTGTAAGACATGTGGAAAGACTTATCTAGGAGTCTTTCTGGAAGGGATTATAAATACCTTTAAAACATTAAGATAGAGGAGGAGGGATTAATTTTCGTTAATTATATTCATGGAAATGGTTTCATGAATAATAGAAGTAAGCAAGTATCGGTAGATAAGTTTCGATTAATGTCGAGAGGATTTGAGGAAATTCTCGGTATGAATGGGTTGATTAACCATAGAACTATAATAAAATTGTTATAAGAAAAGTTTGAACCTTTAGTTTTCTCAGAAAATCTAAGGTAGTAAATTACGGTAATAAAATACCGCGACTTTATTATTGTCGAACCATGACGCAAGTTAGGTTGGTGTTAAGAAGAGGAGGAGTCGTTACGGTTGCGTATCAACTATTGCAGGAGGAATAAGTTAGCAGTTAATAATAAATACCCATGGCCCTGGATCGATGATCTATTTGGTCAGTTGAGAGGGGGCAAAGAATTTTTTTTTTCCAAAGATAGATTTGTGTACGAGGTATAGTCGGTTGGAAGTAAGAAAGAAAGAGGAGGTACCATTAACGTCACATGATTTAAGAGAAAGGTTAATTGCGGCACCTGTATTGTCTTTATCAGATGATACAGGGAATTTTGTAATGTATCTTGATGTTCACATAGATGACATGATTGCGTGCTCTTATAGCATGGCAATGTCATTGTGTATGCATCACGCCAGTTAGAGGATTATGAGGAGGTCTATCCTACTTATGATCTAGAATTGGCAGTTGTAGTTTTTGAATTAAAAATCTGAAGATAGTAATTATACGGGGAGAAAAGTGAGATATACAAGGACTCTAAGAGTCTGAGATATATCTCCAAATAGAAGGAGTTGAATATGCAGTAGAGAGAGGACTAGGATATCTTATATCATTCAAGGAAGGTAAACGTAGAAGCCGACGCGTTAAGTAGGAAGGGTAAGGAAAACTATCGATGTTAACGACTCAGAATGAGTTAATAATGGAGATGGAGGGAGTGGAGTTAGAATTGAAATTACAGAATGAAACGATAGAAATGTTATTCAAAACATAGACTCAATCCACAATAATGGACCGAGTCAATTAAGTACAATTAGGTAACGAGGAGTACAAGTGAATGATGAAGATGATGCATGATAAGTAGAAGACTAAGTATAGTCTTATTTTGAGGGAGGAATTTGAGTTCCATATAAGTCCGAGTTAAAAGGATAACTGAGATGATATAAAGATAGCAAAATGTGTTAGTAAGTGTTTAACTTCCAACTTAAATTGTTAACAGGAAGTGATAAGTCATGTGTGCAAAAGATAATACCTTCGATGAAGGTGAAATGGAAGAACCCCAATGTCGAAGAAGCATTGTGGGAACACGAGATTAAAATATTGAGGGAAGAATGTAACGCCCGAGAAAAATCGGATTTTTGAGAATTAAATTTTTATTTTTATTAAATGAATTTAATTGATTATTGTTGGAGCAAGCTAATCGAAGGTCATTCTATTACCTAGAAATGTCAGAACATCGTAGGATTTTGGCTACGTGATAGAATTAAAGTGTTTGAATTTTTAAGAGGAAAATAAAAGCTTTCCGAGAAATTTTCTGAAAAACACTATTCACGCATTTCTGCTCGAGAATTATTTTTGAACTTCCGAGAAATATGTAATGATAGAATATCGATGTGAGATGGAATATCCAATAATATTTCAGTTATGGAAAATTTAATATTTCGCCTGTGGACTTAAAACCTAACGCTTAGGGAAAGTGACTTTACGAGAAGAAAATGTACGACGAGTAATGAATTAAAACAATGATCGTATAATACTTAGGTATTATACGAAGTAATGAATACGAGTATAATACGAAGTATTATACGAATGTGTATGAATGATAGTATATCGTATATGATGAATAGTATACGAGTTAAAATATGAGATTAGTACGTATAATATATGTTATAAGGCTTTAAGCCAAAAGAAAGGAATTGGTATAATTTGTTAAGTATTATGTGAGCCCAAGTATTGGATGGTTAAGTCCAATGTGAGTTTATATAAACAAGCCCAATGATTGTTTAATTACAAGCCCAAAGTAAAATAATGTGCAAGCCCAAATAATTAAGTAGAAGTTAACTTAATTAACCTAAGCCTAAGTAAGTATCCAATGGGTAAGAACCATGGAGCAACCCATGGATGATCCAAGGTGATGAACAAGCAAACTTAGAGGTTAAGTAAGTGTGGTGACCAAGTGTTGTGGTGAGCAAGTAGACTTAGTGGCCAAGTTTACTTAAGCCTTAAGTTAGGAATAGTAAGGAGGTGATTAAGGAGGTGGGATGACCTAATGACCAAACTACCCTAACCTTAGAAATCCTATAAATAGCAAGCTTTGTTTTCATTTGTTGGTTGTTAGTTTTTCATCCAATAAACACATAAGTTGAAAGCTTATTTGGTTGAGAGAATAATCACTTATAAAGTTAGACTTCTATTATTAGATTTTCCACCAATAACTTATAGCTTATTGGTTAGAGAGAGTAAGTGAGAATAAGCTAGCAAGTTAACCTTTGAAGTTCAAGAATCAAGAAGAAGATTAAAGATTTACCAAGTGTTATTCAAAAAAGTAAGTGATCTTAAACCATGTTTCTTTCTCTCTTCCATTGATAGAGAAGGGGGTATTGGTAGAACAAGCATGCTAATAAGAGGTTGGAATAATGAATCAAAGGGCTTAAGTCTTAATAAGCCAGATAAGTCAGGAATAAGAAATTCATTCGTAAATAAGTTATGAACTTATAATGAAAGTATAAGAATTTGTAACATGTTTACATTAATAAAATTAGTATGATTAATAAGATGTAAGAATAATGATTAAAGGACTTAACTCATTAATAAGTCATATGAAAATAAGACATAAATCATGAAATGGAAATATACGTATTTTATACTTTAATAAGTTGCAAAATCATCAAGAACAGGTAATAACTTATCATGAATATAAGTTAATGAAGTATGTATGTCAAGATATTAGTATGACAGATTAAATCCAATTGGAATGGTTTAAAAATCTCAAGTAACGAAGTTTCGCCGGAATTCACACGCTTAGACGACAATCGTCGAATTCGTGAAATTCTCGGAATGGAAGTCGAATTTTGATATTTAGCTTGGAAACGTTGGTTTCCAATGGAGACAAGTCTTATTTGGCATTATAGAGTTGCGAACTCAAAAATGGTCGGATTCAGACTTAGAACGAAGAAACGAGCATTGAACGTTCACGAATGTTTATCGTTTTTGTTAATAATGGACTAATAGGTGAATTTTTAGCAAACGAAGTCGAATAGATAAAATTCTTGCATTAATGCATAGAGTATGTAATTTATGAATCGTAGGCTCTTGAACGAGAAAATTCGGACTTATAACGAAGAAGTTGCGAAGCCGGGAATCTCACTAAAAGAAAAATCTATCAAAATTGTTTGATACACGTGTCGGCCAAGGCAACAAGACGACTCAAGGCGAGAATGGCCGCTTGCCAAGCCTTGAAACCGGACATTAGCCCCATTAGTTAGTCACATGAAGACATGGCCGAATGCACTAGGCATGGTAATACATGTACGAGACCGGATTTTTGGAACCAAGAGTGCCACTGCACCGCAGCATGTAGGAACAAAATAAAAAGTATGGCCAATGCCAAAAGATTAGGTAATAGATAGAGAAGAAAGGTTTTAAATGTAAAGAGAAGGAGAAGTGTATGAATAGTGAATTAAATTCTTAATTAACTTAACGCAACATCATTAAGGGTGTTATAAACCTTAAGTAATATACTAAAGGTTGAAGATAAGTCGAATGTGAACAAGAATGATGTACAATAAGTGTACTTAATCAATGACAATAGAGTTTCGATTAAATAACGTAAGGACGTTAGTAAGCCCTGAGGAAGGAGAATTAACTTGAACCGAGTTGTATTAATGAAATAATTTTAATTAAGTTATAGAAAGGAACGAAGTGGTAAGAATGATGTAAAAGAATGACGGAAAGCCGGAACCAATAAATAACAAATCTAATACGGGGTTAGATTGAGAAGAAGGGTAAGATTCTTTAGGAACTATGTATGTTCATTCATGACCTAATGTGGTATGTTATGTGATTATGTGTTGTAGAGACTGTAAAGACTCAAAGGAAACGTAATTATACTGTAACAGACGCTGAAGGCAAGTTTTTCTTAAACGCTTGTCTAACCTTTGTGTTAGCCAGGTTTTCAAATGATTCACCTTATGATATGCATGTATGGTTTTGAAGAAAGAGTCGATGCCAGTTTTAGCTCGGCTAGACTAATCTTGATAGATTGATTGAACTATTTACAAGTCTTTCAATATAGAATTGCTAACATTATCCTACGCCAACTAATTGGTACGGATTCAAGGTAAGCCTGAATATGAATAAACAAATATATTTTCATCGAGTATTCGATGGGTACGTGAGGTTGCCACAACTTAAACATACACACGTTTAATGGATATAGTGTTGATCAACATAGAGTACTATAGGCTGATCACCTAGAAGTGCTCGTAAGATATGCCGAACTTACAGACTTCGTGTCGGGTTGTCCTTTTTAAAGAAACTATAAGACGTTCACGTCTTGAACCAGAATTGATGAATATTGTTATTGTAAAATGTTTTGAAGGAAAAGGAAAGATATTTTGAATTATTGATAGTACTTCATAACTATCATCCAGTTATTGAAGATATACGATTCCTATATTTCAAGCATGCTTTTAAAAATGAAATTGTTGTACTTGCTAAGCTTGTTATGCTCACACTTGCTTGAACCATATGATTGCAGCTTAGACGATATGACCAAAGGATTCGACAAGGATAAAGTGAAGGCTAAAGCGAACTTGTAGCGTACCTATGTAATAATATAGGTTTGTAATGATAATATTTGATATTATGGCAATAACAAATGTAATGGTTATAAAGAACCTGGGGAATGGTAGTATTATTTTGGAATATATATAAGACAGATTCGTTCTTTTGAGGCTTTTTCAATTGAATGTTTGTGTGAACTGTAGCACCATGGAGCACCATCTGTTGGGTTGAAAGAGACCCGGATTTGGGGGCATCACAGTCCTGCCCTTGAGCGCCTCAGCCGGAACTCCCAACAAGGATCTAACGGTAGTCAGGGTAATATTCGTCATCCATGGCACTGAAACCCCTCCAAAATCCATACCGGTGATAAATCACCAATCCATCGGCGTCATTATCACCTCACAGTCCAACAAATAGAGAGACTGAGTTTGGTGAAACCAGCGCTCAGACAATTCCCTAAGGTAACCCCAGGGACAACGATGGGGTAGAATGGAAAAGAACACCCCAAAGCTCCAATCATGCACTATACCTCAGTAATCTGGATGCAGAGCCCGATCACAGTGTAGTTGAACCGAACCGCCTCGAAGTCGTGTAAAGCCGGAACACGCATCACATGCAAATCAATGTCAAAATCCTTGCTCCTCCTCAATAAGAAAAAGGAAGATCAAATCCATCTTTTACCTCATTTGCATGTAAGTAAACTGAGATGTGGCGACTTAAATCACCTAGAAGATCTGGAATAGCTACCTGAATGCCTGGAAAATCCCTACAGGAAATATGATCAGTAGGAGCTGGAGCCGCTACCAGTATATCCTCCTCCTCGTCCTCGACATCTGGCACATCAACCCAGACATGATGTATCATTGCCTCTGCCAGACGACGAGACTGTCTAACAGAATGGGGTCGAGGCACTTCAGAAGCCCTCCTTCGCACACCTGAAGTGGTCCTGTGGGAACTACTCGGCTGATCCGGATCCATAATATCTAGACAACAAGTCTCCAAATCACCTTAGAAAGGGTGTGGTATTTTCTAAACTTGAGCTTTTCAAAATGCATTTTATGACTACATGTATGCATGCATTATTTTAACATACGTCTACAGTAGAGTTAAAAATGCATGACTACCCAATGCCTACATTTTGGAAATTTTTTGCCATAGTTTCCTCTATAAATGGGACTATCCACATGCACATAAGCATGACTAGGTGGCCATTCAGTAGCACACCTGCCCACAGTCATATACATACTATATGTATTAAAAAGTCAAAGTCGTCAATCCATAAGGGTAACCTAATTACCAGGATTACTTTGTATTACCACCTTTGCTTATTTGTCCTCAAATAGGATAAGAAATAGCAGAAAAAGGTGTCAATTTGACTTTGTCAAAAGTCAAATTTTTTTACATCATTATGTTCAGCATGGTTTAATACTAACATGTACTATGTTGAATATTTTTTATCAAGTCATACGAGCATGCATATTCACTACTATGTGTTTAAATGCATTTTATATAAAAATTCATTTTCCAACGGACAAAAATTGGAAAAGAAGATATGCAAACGTTACTAGGGCAGTGTAGAACACTTGTACGATGACAGAATTTTCAGAAAGACGCCCGAACTCAGTGAATCTGAAGAAGAGCTCTCGGATTTCCTGTGCGGCACAACATAAAATGACTTGAGAAAGCAACCTGCAGCCTTTAAAGCCATCCACGGCTGGCCACAGGTCTATATGCGGCTGTTGTGACGCCCCCAAATTCACGATACCATTTCTATGAGTGGAATAATACTAAATTTATATAAATCAGAGTCTAAATCCCTATGTTTCCAATCTTTAATACATTACATTTCATGATAATAATAAATATTGTTGTCTTAATAAAGTCTAGCTATTACATAAGAGAAAACAAATTTATTCTACCATCTTTCCCTTCCCTTTGTTCTTGCCTGGACCTTCTGGTTGATCAAGCTTAGCTGAAAACATTTTAATTTAAAGCAAGGATGAGCATTTGATTGCCCAACAAGTAATAACAACAATAATTTTTAGCTGAAAGAAGTAAATATTTTCTTTGAATAATACTCCTACAACGAATAAACAGTTGTGAAGTAAGCTGAACTAATAATAACGACATATATATTCTATATCAAATTTTTGAAACTACGTACTGACTATAACTGGAGAGATCAGTCGACAGACTATGAACATTGTTTTTAATTTTTGATAAGGTTTAATAGAACTTCATCTGCAAATCGTCACAACTTACAGGCACAAGGGGTGATCAGCCCGTTATGCCCTGTATTGATCAATACTACATGCAAGAACGAGATTATCGTTTATCTTATCCGCCTTTGGCACACAAAAGTTTTCCCATAATCGGGATGTTCATACTTAGTCGGGAATCCAAACCAAAACATCTCGGTTGGATATAATAAAGTTCTATCTTGTTCAACAATATTTTTAAGTTTATGTCTAGATGAATCAAATAGCTTAGATGACTTTTTAAGTCAACGTATACATACTGGAAACCAATAAGTATGTATCAACATGTGATTAAATACAATGATTATCCAAGTGAGGACACTTGTCTAACCATATTTAGAAATTAACGAACAGAATAAATATTTGGATTAAATAATAACACTATGTTGATAAACAATGATCGAATAGTTTGAGAACTTGTATGAATACAAACGATTGGATACAAAATCGATAACAATTGAGTTAATAATCTGGCACAATGATAATACAATTCTGAAATTTTCTTACTCATGTCCATTGCATAAAGTAAATGCAAAGTTAAGATACTTGCCTGAGCTGCTGCTTATAATAACGTAACTTAGTTTTATCTTTTATATCGAAACCTATCATTAATAAGATCATTCGTTCAGTTAGAATAATATATCATATCACGTAGTACTATTATTTGCAGTCAGCACATAACCTAATCACATTGTCACATATGTTTAGCAGTCATTGGATCACAAACAAACACGTATCTAGTCCAATTATCTAAGTCCGGATCAATTTCTGAAACATTTTGGTGTACCGACGGCTTTATCGGGTAATTATCGAGTCTAAAACTCTATCCTGTATTTAAATAAATATAAATATCAGTCATATTATTTTTCATAGCCTTATAATAATTTTTAAATAATTATTATAATTTATCATGATTTTTCAAACATTGGAATTATTTTTAAATGATTTAAATATTAAATAATTCTATTATCATTAATACTTAATTAATATTAAATTATTAATGAAACCATTGCCAAAATATTAAGGTTTTTATAATAACTCAAAATATTTTTAAAACATTTTTATTACCACTTAAATGATTTTTAAAATATTTAAAATCATTTTTAAATAATTACTATTAATATTTAAATATTAATGTATTATTCACCAAAATATTAAAAGTCATTTATTATTCCTTAAAATATTTTTAATTCATTTATTTCCTTTTAAATGATTTTTAAATCAATAAAACCATTTTTAAATTATTTGTTTAATATAATTATTAAATAAAAATAATATCATTTAATATTAAATAATTAATGAAATTTGTCTTAAAATATTAAAAGTTATATTTTATAACTTAAAATATTATTAAATACCTTTTATCATTTAAAATGATTTTTAATATAATAAAATGATTTTTAATCAATTTATTTAATACATTTATTAAATAAATTAAATATTAATAATATCCAAATAAATATTAGTATTTATGAAAAATATGTCAAATTATTAAAAGTTAAATTTTTATAACTTAAAATAATTTTTAAAACTATTTTTGGAATTTTTATTAATTAATTTCTATTTTTAAATGATTTTTAGAAAATAAATTAATTAAAATAAATATAACTGTCGCCTTTAGCGACATAATCTGTCGCCTTAGGTGTTCTTAAGGCTTAAGAACATTCATATGCCAGTATCGAGTTAGCTACTTTGACCAAACATTAAACACTGATCATGTTGTTTCTGGGAAAGCTAATGATTAGAGGTTGTAGTACTAATGTCAGACTACATGATCCAACAAGAAACATGACCAACAAGCATAAAACTAGAGAGATCTAGGCCCACAAAGTAGTTATTGAAGTCGTTTTCTTCATTTACTAGGTTACCCGTAAAAGAAGAAATTCGAGGCCTCTCCTTCCTAACTTTCTCGTTAATGTAATGGTTTTGTGATTTAAAAGTTCATTGTATCTCATGTAATGCTACATGGATCCATTACATAAAAATAGTATAACAACATTACCATAACCAGATCTAAGCTGGTCAAACTATGTCAGAGACCATAACCATAGGTTTTCTGGGATGCCCAGAAAAGCGAAGTCGTATTCTTATTATGTGACGCCCCCAAAATTAGGTATACGTCACCCATCTTGGGTCGCCACTTACATGGTACATAAATTCAAATACAACTTACTAATATAACTGTCGTGTACATTACGACATAAACCGTGAGTTTGAATACAAATATTGTCTACTAGATATTATACAAACTCAAAAGGAGTCCTCATTACAACTATTATCACACTATTTCACGAATAGTGAGGACTACTAATGCTATCCTCTCGACCATTACTCTGCTCCCGACTCGTCCCAAATATATGTTCTCATTTCAAGAGAATAAAGGAAAGAAAGGGTGAGCTCAACTAGCCCAAAGAAGAAATATTATGACTAAGATAATGCGAATAAATTATCATTAGCCTTCAATGTTGTTAAACCGATAAAATACAATAGACAACCGGTTTAATCTGCGGTGAGTATGCAATCCATTAAAAGAGTAAAGTAGAAAATAAAGTCTACTATCTTTTAGGTTTTAAAAGGTTTTCATCAATTTTTTATCACGAGACTCAGCTTAATAAATAAACCACCACATCTAATCATTCATGTACCACGGTCAAGGATTTTCATCAAATTATCAATGGTCATGACTATACCGAATCACCCCGGTCATAATCATACCAAAAACTATCCATCAACGCATTACAAAGCCACCGAGGACTTTTATCACATCATTTATAACAAGCCATGATTATACCGAATGATCCCTGGTCATAATCATACTAAGTTCATCTATGCACGTAAGCCAAAGATAACATAATATAACATGAGGATGATGACAATGACATAATAATTCAATAAAACAAGTTCAAGAATTATTTAATTCATGAATTATTAACGTCCAAATTGTCAACATGATCTCAAGCTTTAGAGTAAGTAAAATTCAAGAATGATCAGAAGAATATTTCCATGAAAAGATACTGGATGAAACGCAAATATCAAGGATATTCTACTAATTTCATGGAGTATAGAAGTCAAAGTTTTAACCAACTGGGTATAATAAAGAATGGAATAACAAAAGAAATCACCATGCATGCGGTACTTGCGCAGACAAAGTTATTCCAACAGAATAATAATAACGGAACTAGGTCGTGAAATTCACAAAGCGGTGATGTTCCAACAGAATAATAAAGATGGAACCCGGATCCGGTGTAAAACACATGATAGGATATTCCAATAGAATGATAAAGATTTTAACCAGTCCGGTAAAACACACAGACGCAGGATGTTCCAACGAATAATAAAAAAGCGGAACCAGTCCGTGTAAAACACACGCATGTGGATGTTCCAATGTAATAATAAAAGAATGTCACCAAGTATAGGGTAAATCACATATCAAAGTTATTCCAATAGAATAATAAGCAATGGAATAACATAAGTATTTCACCAAGTATAGGGTATCTGCCGTGATCATGAGTTATGTATAGGGTATGCCACTTTTTACAAAGTTATTCCAATGTAATAATAGTGAATGGAATAATGTAAGTTCTCTTCAAGAAGAAAGAATAACACCCCTTACCGTAAAAGAACCTGAATATAGAAGTAGTGAAGTAGCGAATACTCTTCTTCTTTCTATAATTTTCTCTCTATAGCTTCTCTCTATAATTTTTCTCTAGAGTTTCAATGAATTAAGTAAGAAAATAATGAAGGAATGAGCTTCTATTTATAGGAAAATGGAATGCATAGTAACTAATCCATGAATCCGGTCCAGATTGATTTACTTTAATCGACGGTCCATATTTAAAGAAAATCTTTTAAATAAAATATAATATATTCTATTTATATAAAAACATTTTACTATGCAAACACTATATGCAATACTATGCAAAACACTATGCAACACTATGCATAATAAAATATAATATATTCTATTTATAGAATAACTTTAATAAAGTATTCTATTTTATATAAAAAATGTTTCGCTTTTATTACGTTAATAATACTTTAATAAAACAAAACGTCATTATCGCTATAATAATTCATATTATTAATTGACAATAATGGAATCAAACCGAGTGACTTCTCACATAGGCATCAATAATTAATACCGTGTACTACTATGCAACCACACGACATCGTATTTTTACTACCGAAAGTAGTTCAACAATGATCAACCAGTAAAACTTCCTACGTTATTTTAATAAAATATTTTTGTCGTTTTCTCAATCCGACAATAATTACATTATGGGGTCCACCAATGATTGAGTAGTTATCTAATATTCCCCGCTAAACCAAATATTCCCCACCAATCGAATATAATATAACCACTTGCATACTTTTGCAAAATTTATAAATACTACCCACAACTATAATATTATCTCAAATTCACACCATAATATTAAAAAATTATTTCGACCAAATTTAAATCTTTATTAATAAAATCTGGGGTCTCACAATCTCCCCTCCTTATGGAATTTCGCCCTCGAAATTAGGGTACGTACCTGGTATGATAAAGAGATGAGGATACCTTGAATACCTTTATCGTTTAAAAATATTAAATTCATCTTTGAAATATGCCAAAGCTATTCATTAACAATTCATCTTTTTGCACTACAAAAGTTAAAGATATACAACTGTAAAACCAATAATGCTAAGACGCAGCTTAATAGTATCACGACCACGAATTATCCATGCACCACTGGCCAAGGATATTCGTGTTTTCAATTACGGTTATGATTATACCGAACAATCCCTGGTCATAATCATACCAAGTCCATCTATGCACGTAAGCCACAGATGACTTTGAACGCATCCATGAATTAATATTTCATTCTTTGAGACTCACTCAATAATTAATCCACATCATCGAATCATCCCCGCTTTTACAGCCAAGGATATTCATTAGTATCACGACCACAAATTATCCATGCACTACTACCAAAGATAATTGTGTTTTCAATTACTGGTTATGATTATACCGAACAATCCACAGTCATAATCATACCAAGTCCATCTATGCACGTAAGCCCAAGATGACTTTGAACGCATCCATGAATTAATATTTCATTCTTTGAGACTCATTTCAATAATTAATCCACATCATCGAATCATCCCCGCACTACGAAAGCCAAGGATATTCATTAGTATCACGACCACAAATTATCCATGCACTACTGGCCAAGAAATAATTGTGTTTTCAATTACTGGTTATGATTATGCCAACAATCCTCGGTCATAATCATACCAAGTCCATCTATGCACGTAAAAATGGCAATGATGACTTTCAACATAATATAAACATGAGGATAATGATATAAAGAATCAATCAAATGAGATAAAGGATAAATATTAAACATTTATAATATAATTTATCCGAGATTCAAGAATATCCCCATGTTATCAATCATTTAATAATCTCATAATCTAATAACATTAATATTATAATAATATTTTAATCACTTCTTAAATTTATAAACAATTTATCTTAATTGTTTACACTTTACCATATAATGCATTTAATCATTCAAAATGTCATACTCATAAGATATCATCACCAATTATCAAATCTCTCAAAAATATGCATATACTCTATATAGGATTCTCTAGCCATAAAATCCTATTTTCAACTTTGTTACTTCACATAACATATTTAACTCATATGTTCGTAACTAAACTATTTTCATGAAAATATCAAATCAGTCCCAAAAATATTTTTTTCTGGAATTTAGCATAATATAGTCCCATGATGAAAATATATTTTCTCTGGAATTTTAAAAATTCATTTACTATTTTTCAAAAATCAATTTCCAATAAATTCCTTAAGAAATTAGCTACCTCAAGTTTAACTCCAAAATTCCCAAATCTTGGCAGGACCTCACACATGTTAACGTGAGCTTCTAGTTTAAATTTCATGGTCATCGGAGTTATAGAACTCCTAAGATAGCATTTTTCAAATGGGAAAAACCTAAATATTGAAATAGTCATAACTTGCTCATTTTAAGTCAGAATGAGCTCATTTTTGGATAGGAGGTACTTTATACCATATAACTTCATGTCCCAAAAGGCCAGAATTTTTCTCATAATTTAAGTGGCCGAACCAGTCCTTTAAAGTTTCTGGGCAGTAGCATTTTTGAAATTTACAACTTTGGCCTCCCTTGCTAAAATCAGTCCACACAAAAATTTAAAACACGTTTTCCAGTAATTCCACTTGGATTAGTTAGGTAACTCATAGATCTAACTCTAGGACTTGATCATACTCAAAAATTCAAAATATAATAGGAGATATGGTCAATTGAATTTCATGTTACGTTTTTCACCAAAATCTGATTTTCAACTCTTTGTGATTTCTAAGAAACTTTCATGTTTTCACATACTAACCAACATAACTCATCTTAAAACTTACTAATACTTCATATACCCATGATTTTCATCATTTCTATGCTTTTATTATGACTTTCATCATAAACCACGTAAAGCTGCTTCATTTTAGTTGAAGAAATATTTGAGGGTTTAAGAAATGGGTTTTGTCTTTGAATTCAATACAAAATTCGATTTCACGTTCTAGGGTAGGCTAGGAAGTCTTCAAGAATACGCCAAGAAATTTATTAATGATAGAAATATCATTCAAAATCATTACTCTCGTCCAAGACTTGGATAGTACGTCACATTAATACCAACTGTGACTTCTATCCCTTAACCTAGATAGCACCTCACAATGATACCTATAAACTTGCCATCTTCATTCACGACGATGTCGTCTCTGAAAAGCCCGGCTTGGTGCATTCCACACAAAGAAGTCAACAACGAAAGGATCGGGCTCTTTACTTATGGCTTGATATAACAAAGTGATTAACTTTAGGGTTTGGTTACTTTGAATTAGATAATAACGAGTTGGTTATGAATATAAAAGCTAACAACCTTTAAAAGCATGATGAGTAGTTAACCAATTGATTCCTAAAATCACATCAAAGGCAAGTATTTTCAAAAGATAAGATCGACGAATTAGCGTGAAAGTGTTTTTTGAATCAAACAAGATTTAAAAATAGTAGCGATAACGAAGGCTCCTACTAACGAAGTTTCAACCAATAAGTCAAAGTCTAAATTCTCCGGAGTCAAATTTAAACGTTGAACGCAACTAGGTGAAATAAAAGAGTGGGTAGAACTGGTATCTAACACGGTATAGACTTCGCAAGAGCTTATGATTACTTACCCGTGATAATCTTATTCAGGTTCCTCGTCACGAGAAAAAAAACGCTCTCTCTTAAACTACCGGCTTTGGTTTGTCTGGGACAGCCTTTGGTGCCACTATCCCAGCTGGACTTGACTTCACTATACGACAAAATCGAGCTAAATGACCTTCTCTTCTTGAAATTTCCACTTCTATTATCTTTGCCATGATTACCACCGAAGTGGTTACCATTCTTAGCATGATAATTTCCCCCACGATGGTTATCATTGTTCTGATAGCCGTTGCCACCAGTATGATTATTATCGTGTTGTTGGTCGTTACCTTTTGTTTGAACTGAATCAACACTCTCATGTGCTTCATTGCTTATCTCAGCATTTTCAGATGCCATTCTCAAACACTGTCACAAAACAAGGGTTAATTAACATATCACATATTATTCCTATACTCTGACCGACCAATTAAATACCAAATAAATTTAGGTAGGTCATACTAGTGAAGGAATTCCCCGTCTCTCCCTCCTAGTTCTTATCTCACATCTCGGCCGGGATCATATCCTAAGCTCGATACTGTTGTGGCGACGCCCAAAATTAGGTATACGTCACCCCATCTTGGGTCGCCACTTACATGGTACATAAATTCAAATACAACTTACTAATATAACTCATAAAGTACATTACGACATAAAGCGTGAGTTTGAATACAAATATTGTCTACTAGATATTATACAAACTCAAAAGGAGTCCTCATTACAACTATTATCACACTATTTCACGCGAATAGTGAGGACTACTAATGCTATCCTCTCGGACCATTACTCCGCTCCCCGACTCGTCCCAAATATGTTCTCATTTCACGAAGAGAACGGTGAAAGAAAGGTGAGCTCAACTAGCCCAAAGAAGAAATATTATGACTAAGATAATGCGTAATAAATTATCATTAGCCTTCAATGATGTTAAACCGATAAAATACAATAGACAACCGGTTTAAGCTGCGGTGAGTATGCAATCCATTAAAAGAGTAAAGTAGAAAATAAAGTCTACTATCTTTTAGGTTTTAAAAGGTTTTCATCAATTTTATCAATGAGACTCGACAATAAATAAACCACCACATCTAATCATTCCTGTACTACGGTCAAGGATTTTCATCAAATTATCAATGGTCATGACTATATTAGAATCACCCACGGGTCATAATCATACCAAAACTATCCATCAACGCATTACACGCCACCGAGGACTTTTATCACATCATTTATAACAAGCCATGATTATACCGAATGATCCTCGGTCATAATCATACTAAGTTCATCTATGCACGTAAGCCAAAGATAACATAATATAACATGAGGATGATGACAATGACATAATAATTCAATAAAACAAGTTCAAGAATTATTTAATTCATAAATTATTAACGTCCAAATTGTCAACATGATCTTGTTTTCAGAGAGTAAAATTCAAGAATGATCGGAAGAATATTTCCATGAAAAGATCTTTGGATGAAACGCAAATATCAAGGATATTCTACTAATTTCATGGAGTATAGAAGTCAAAGTTTTAACCAACTGGGTATAATAAAGAATGGAATAACAAAAGAAATCACCATGCATGCGGTACTTAGCATGACGGGTTATTCCAATGAAATAATAATAACGGAACCGGTCGTGAAATTCACACCGCAAGCGGATGTTCCAACAGAATAATAAAGATGGAACCGGATCCGGTGTAAAACACACGAGATAGGATATTCCAATAGAATGATAAAGATTTTAACCGAGTCCTGTAAAACACATGACATGATGTTCCAATGAGAATAATAAAAAAGCGGAACCAGTCCTGTAAAACACACGATGTGATGTTCCAATGTAATAATAAAAGAATGTCACCAAGTATAGGTAAAACCACAGTATACAAAAGTTATTCCAATGTAATAATAAGCAATGGAATAACATAAGGATTTCACCAAGTATAGGGTATGCCATGACATACAAAGTTATGTATAGGGTATGCCACTTTTACAAAAGTTATTCCAATGAATAATAGTGAATGGAATAATGTAAGTTCTCTTCAAGAAGAAAGAATAACACCCTTTACCGTAAAAGAACCGAATATAGAAGTAGTGAAGTAGCGGTAATACTCTTCTTCTTTCTATAATTTTCTCTCTATAGCTTCTCTCTATAATTTTTCTCTCTAGAGTTTCAATGAATTAAGTAAGAAAATAATGAATGAATGAGCTTCTATTTATAGGAAAATGGAATGCATAGTAACTAATCCATGAACAGGTCAGATTGATTTACTTTAATCTGACGGTCCATATTTAAAGAAAAATCTTTTAAATAAAATATAATATATTCTATTTATATAAAAACATTTTACTATGCAAACACTATGCAATACTATATAAAACACTATATGCAACACTATGCATAATAAAATATAATATATTCTATTTATAGAATAACTTTAATAAAGTATTCTATTTTATATAAAAAATGTTTCGCATTTTATTACGTTAATAATACGAATAAAACAAAACGTCATTATCGCTATAATAATTCATATTATTAATCGACAATAATGGAATCAAACTGAGTGACTTCTCACATAAGCATCAATAATCAATACCGTGTGCTACTATGCAACCACACGTATTACTGTACTTTTACTACCGAGTAGTTCAATAGTAACCACGGTAAAATTTATAAATATAACCACTTGCATACTTTGCAAAACCAATGATTGAGCCGTTGTACGAATATTCCCTGCTAAACCGAATATTCCCCGACCAATCGAATATAATATAACCACTTGCATACTTTGCAAAATTTATAAATACTACCCACAACTATAATATTATCTCAAATTCACACCATAATATTAAAAAATTATTTCGACCAAATTTAAATCTTTATTAATAAAATCTGGGGTCTCACATATTACCTACTTTGACCAGACACTGCAATCGACTTGTTTGATGTTTAGAAGATTTTAAAGCATAAACATGTAGTCCATATAACATACTATAACCTAGATACAAAACTAAAAACATATAATCAAACCACTGTCAGATCCAAGCCCATCAAGATCCTGTCAGAACTTTCTGGGCACGTTCTGGGTTACCCAGAAACGTTCGGTCAATGTCGGTTAACGTGGTTTGACCACATATACCTAACAATTTGTACACGATCTGGACTTGATTCAAGTTCCAGATCCAAGATCTCATATCATACTACATATTCAAACCTTAAAAAAACCAAATACATAAACAGGATGAGATCTAGAAGGTCTGACATTTGGTTGTCAGATGACTTTTAAAAAAATTTCCAAATTTTGAAAAAAGTGTAATCCGAGCCTATAGATGTTATGGATCTAACATCTATCAACCCAGATCATCAATATACACTACATATAACATGTTTAACACAAAAAAACTAACATCAAATAGAGGATCAAGGTTAGATTTTTTGATTAGGGTTTTATACCTTTATGAACCATTCTTGATTATAGGTTACTGATCTGTTAATGGAATTTGTGGGGCTTGATTTGGGAACTGATTTACTAATGTATTTCGTAGGTTAGAGAGAGAGATGGGGGGTCTTGGATAAGTGTTGGTGATCAAATGAGCTAAATAAAGCACTTTCTCTCTCTAATGCTATATATATAATGTTGTAGTGAAGGGGCTGAGATGTTGAGGCTTACTTGTTGGAGTTTATTTAGTCAAATGGAAGTCAAGAGTTGGCCAACAACTCCAATTATTGCTAGAAATACAAGTAAGCTTCAATAATGCACGTACAAAAAGGTAAAATGGTCTTTTGGCTTAGGATTTTAATGGCACAAATGTACTCTTGGCAAACCCTTAGGGTTTTACCCTTAGGGTTTAACCCTAAGGTTTTCCAAAAATTGAATTTCTAAGATTTCATTTAGGGTTTAAAATAAAATAAAAATATTAGTTTCTAAAAACGAAATCTATGGTTTCTTGATTAGTTTAGGTTTTCAAATACTTAGACCCACAAATTAGATTTAAGAATTACAAATTATCATTAAGCGTGCCAAGTTAATGATTAGGGTTTATAATTAGTAATTAGGGTTACTAATTTAGAAATTAGGGTTTCTAGTTAATCAGGGTTTCAAAAAATTAATTAGGGTTTTCCTAATTAACAATTAAATCCTATAATACACAACATAAATCATATAACAAAATTACTGAACATTGTTGAACTCGTATTTAAGTTTTGAACTGAGGTCGAACAAATTAATATTAGGATTTTTACATGCTACACCATAATTGACCAACCATTATCAATACGTACATATAGTACATATTTATAGTACTGAAATAAAATTAATATTATATTATTATTCTCATTCCTTGATCAAATCCAAAATTAGGGTTTGGATTCCATATCTGATTTATCTTTCATATACATACCATTATTAATTAAGTTATAATAATTAACTTAATTAATCTAAAATAAATTCATATAACAAAATAATTATTATAATAATTCTATAACCATCTCATATATTATTTAAATAATATAATAATCATATTTTCATTGAAAAAATAAATAATAAAATATTTCTACTATAAAATTAATTACTATAAGAATATAATTTATAATTATTACTAATTCCAAAAAATTATTTATAATTATTCAGGTAATAAATAATTTTCATTTATCACAAATATGCATACACATTACCTGGCACATATTCCCACCTTTAAAATAAAAAAAATGTTTATATGCAAAATTTCTTATTTATTTATATAAAAAATATCGGGTTATTACAGCTATTGCTGGTGTACCTGTGGCTTCCCTGAGTGGGGCCCACCCCTCATGCTCAGTCCAATTTGAGTTGTAAAGGAGTTCTCACAAGCTGAAAAGGTAAAATCAGGGATAAAAATGCTACGCGATTGAGCAGAATAGCCTGAAATTCTGGTTTTTCTTGGCCGAACTGTGGCTTTCATATCATTCATTGGTATTAGCCCAAATATAGGGTATACTATATTGATGATCTCAGCAGTTGCAAATCACATTCGGCAATACCTCACAAAGGTCCAATGCCGTTAGTTTGGGGTCATAATTCCAAAGTATAGATTCCCCAGCGGGGGCATCACGCATTCTAAAGTATAGATTCCCCGGCGAGAGCATCACGCATTCTAAAGTATAGATCCCCGGCAGGGGTATCATACATGTTCATCTGTCCAAATACAGATTCCCCAGCTAGGGTATCACGATTTTTTATCTGTCCAAATATAGATTCCCGACGGGGGTATCATGCATTTGCATTCGTTGATGCACATGTCAACGAAGGTCAAGAAACCTTGACATCACTTCAGCCATTGACAAGAAAATCCAACGAAGCATCGGAAGCCATTTGATGATTTCAGTCGTTGACGCACACGTTAGCGAAGATCAAACAGTTTCCCTAGTGGGGGTATCACGCATGTTCATCTGTTGATGCACATACCAATGAAGGTCAAGCAACCTTGACGTTACTTCAGCTGATGGCAGTTTAACCCATCGAAGCGTCGGAAGCCATCCGATGATTTCATCAGTTGATGTACACGTCAACAAAAGTCAAACAGCCTTGGCATTTATCCCCAGCAGGGATTTTATCAGTTGATGTACATGTCAGCGAGGGTCAGACAATCCTGACAACACAGACTGTTGGAAGTAACTCCAACAGAGCAATCTCATCGGGGAGGACCGATGATGGAATATGTTATACACATCCTCAACAGATCAAATTCATCCCCACAGAGTCTCTTGTACATGAGAGATACGTCTGTTCCCGGTAAAAGTCAAGGGGGAGCCGACAATCATCCCACCATGTTGAAGAACAATCCAACAAACCACAAACATTTGCATCATGTTGTTGTACATTGCATCATGATTATCTTGTTACATTTCAAGTGTCTAGGATTCTATATCCTATCCATGCCATTGCATTACATGAATATGATAAAGAGGGTCATATGTAGACACTCAAAATTTTCTGCATACCTGTTACTAACATTGTAGGGGCAAAATCATCTTTTAGTGATAACCCCGAAGATAAGTTTTAACTTCAATCCTCGAGAGACAATCCTCGGGATATTCAAGATACCATCTCTCTGAGAGAGACCCCGATTTTATCAATAAAGATTTAAATTTTGTCAAATAATTTTTAATATTATGGTGAATTTCGAGATAATATTATAGTCAGGGTAGATTTATAAATTTTGCAAAGTATGCAAGTGGTTATATTATATTCGATTGGGTCTGGAAATATCTTCATACATTAGCAGGAATATTCGCATAACTACTCAATCATCAGGTGACCCCACAATAAAGATTTAAATTTAGTAATTATATTATTTGATCGAGAAAACGAGTAAAAAAATATTTTATCAAAATAACTTTAAAGTTTTACCGTGGTTACCGCTTGAACTACTATTTTATTAAAATAAAAAAGTACAAAGAATAAAAGTACGGTGTCGTGTATGCATAGTAAGACACCAGATTGATTATCGATGCTTATGTGAGAAGTCACTCACTTTGATTCCATTATCACGATTAATAATATGAATTATTATAATGATATAATGACGCTTTTGTTTTATTCAGTATTATTAACGTAATAAAATGTAAAACATCTTTTATATAAAATAGAATACTTTATTAAAGTTATTCTATAAATAATATATTATATTTTATTACGCATAAAGTTGCATAGTGTTTTGATATATAGTTTTTGCATAGTATTGCATAGTGTTTGCATAGTAAAATGTTTTTATATAAATAGAATATATTATATTTTATTTAAAAGATTTTTCTTTAAATATGGACCGCCGATTAAAGTAAATCAATCTGACCGCTCATGGATTAGTTACTATGCATTCCATTTTCCTATAAATAAAGCTCATTCCTTCATTATTTTCTTACTTAATTCATCAAACTCTAGAGAGAAAATATAGAGAGAAGCTATAGAGAGAAAAAATTATAGAAAGAAGAAGAGTATTCTCGCTACTTCACTACTTCTATATTCAGCCTTTTTTTTGTAGTAGTGGGTGTTATTCTTTCTTCAAGAGAACTTCATTATTCCATTCATTATTATTCCGCTGAATAACTCGTAAAAGTGGCATACCCTATACATAACTCAGAGATGCTGCCAGATACCCTATATACTGGTGAAATCCTTATGTTATTCCATTGCTTATTATTCTCGCTGAATAACTCAGATACGCTGGTTTACCCTATACTTGGTGACATTCTTCTATTATTCTCGCTGGAACATCCTGTCTGTGGTTTTACACCGACCGGTTCCGCTTTTTATTATTCTCTGAACATCCTGTCTCGTGTTTTACACCGACCGGGTTCCGCCTTTTTATCATTCTGTTGAATATCCTATCTCGTGTGTTTTTACACCGGATCCGGTTCCATCTTTATTATTCTCGTTGAACATCCCGCTTGCAGAATTTCACCGACCCGGTTCCGTTATTATTATTCTCGCTGAATAACCTCGCCTATGCGGGTACCGCATGCACGGTGATTTCTTTTGTTATTCCATTCTTTATTATACCCAAATTGGTTAAAACTTTGACTTCTATACTCCATGAAATTAGTAGAATATCCTCGATATTTGCGCTTCATCCAAAGATCTTTCATGGAAATATTCTTCCGATCATTCTTGAATTTTACTCTACGAAACAAAGATTATGTCGACAATTGACGTTAATAATTCATGGATTAAATAATTCTTGAACTTGTTTTATTGAATTATTATGTCATTGTCATCATCCTCATGTTATATTATGTTATCTTCGCTTACGTGCATAGATGAACTTAGTATGATTATGACTGTGGATCATTCTAAGATAATCACGACTTGATATAAATGATGTGACAAAAGTCCTCAAAGGGCCTCGTAATGCAAATGATGGATAGTTTTTGGTATGATTATGACCAGTGGGTGATTCTAGATAGTCATGACCATCGATAATTTGATGAAAATCCTCGACCGCGGTACGTGGATGATTAGATGTGGTGGTTTATTTATTGTCGAGTCTCAAATATAAAAATTGATGAAAACCTTTAAAACCTAAAAGATAGTAGACTTTATTCTCTACTCGACTTTTTAATGATTGCTTTATTCCGCCGCAGCTTAAACCGGTTGTCTATTGTATTTTATCGCTTAACATCATTGAAGGCTAATGATAATTTATTCTCGCATTATCTTAGTCATAATATTTCTTATCGGGCTAGTTGAGCTCACCTTTCTTTCACCGTTTCTCTCGTGAAATGAGAACATAGCCGGGACGAGCCTGGGAACGTAAGTAATGGTCCGTGAGGATAAGATTAGTAGTCCTCACTATTCTGTGAAATAGTGTGATAATAGTTGTAATGAGGACTCTTTTGAGTTTGTATAATATCTAGTAGACAATATTTGTATTCAAACTCACGCTTTATGTCGATTGCATACCTACGCTTATATTAGTAAGTTGTATTTGAATTTATGTACCATGTAAGTGGCGACCCAAGATGGGTGACGATACCTAATTTTGGGGGCGCCATAACAGTATCGAGCTAGGATACGATCCCCGCCTCTCATGTGAGACTAGTACTAGGGGAGGGGTAGAGACGGGAATTTTCTTCGCTAGTATTTACCTACCTAAGTTTATTTGGTATTTAATTGGCTCACGAGCTTAGGATATGATCCTATGTGAGAATATTAATTAACCCTTGTTTTCGTGACATAACCTACCTAAGTTTATTTGGTATTTGATGGCTCACGAGTATAGTGATAATATGTTGCATGTTAATTAACCCTTGAGACGATAATTTAGATGTTGTGAATAGGGCCGGTTATTGAGCGTGAAATGAGTCAAAACCAAAAGGTAACGACCAACAACACGATAATAATCATACCGGGGCAGAATTTACCATCTAACAATGATGACCATCGTGGGAGAAATTATCATGCCAAGAATGGTAACCACTTCTGGGGTAATCATGGCAAAGATAATAGAAGTGGAAATTTCAAGAAGAGAAGGTCATTTAGCTCGATTTTGTCGCGCACCAAAGTCAAGTCCAAATTGACTATGGCACCAAAGGCGATACGGATAAAACAAAGCTCTGTGGTTTCATGAAGAGCGCTTTTTCACGACTTCTTAAAAGCAAGTGACTCGAACGGTTAGCACGGTTAGTTAATTATAAATTCTTGCAAGTCTATACCTTATAAGATACCGGCTTCTACCCATTATTTTATCTCGCTTGCTTATGCTCAACATTTAAATTTGACTCGAGAAGTTAGACTTTAACTTATCGGTTGAAACTTCGCTGGGAGAAACCTTCGCTACTCTCCACTTTATTAATCTTGTTGTTTCAAATAAACACTTTCACGCTACTTCGTCGATATTATCTCTTTGAAAATATTTGCCTTTGATGGTATTTTTAGAATCAATTGTTAACTACTCATCATTCTTTTCGTAAGGTTGTTAGCTTATTCCTAACCAAACCAATACTAATTCAAAGTAACCAAACCCTAAAGTTAATCATCCGTTATATCAAGCCATAAGTAAAGAGCCCCGAACCTTTCGTTGTTGACTTCCTTGTGTGGAATGCACCGCTTTACTTTTCTCAGAGGCGACATCGTGAATGAAGATGGCAAGTTTATAGGTATCATTGTGAGGTGCTATCTAGGTTAAGGGATGTAAGTCACAAATTGGTATCAATGTGACGACTCATCCAAGTCTTGGATGAGAGTCACGCTTTTGAATGATATTTCTATTATTAATAAATTTCATGATTCTTGAAGACTTCTTAGCCTACTTAGAGCGTGAAATCGAATTTTGTATCGACCCCAAAGATAAAAACCCATTTCTTAAACCTCAAATATTTCTTCAACTAAATGAACAAATATTACGTGGTTTATGATGAAAGTCATAATAAAAGCATTGGACTAATGAAAATCATGGGTATTCGTGGTATTAGTAAGTTTTATGATGAGTTATGTTGGTTAGTATGTGAAAAACATGAAAGTTTCTTAGAAATCACAAAGAGTTGAAAATCGATTTTGGTGAAAAACGAATATGAAATTCAATTGACCATATCTCCTATTATATTTTGAATTTTTGAATGTGGTCAAGTCCTAGAGTTAGATCTATGAGTTACCTAACTAATCCAAGTGGAATTACTGGAAAAGGTGTTGTAGATTTTGTGTGGACTGATTTTAGCAAAGGAGGCCAAAGCTGCAAATTTCAAAAAAAGCTACTGCCATGATTTTAGAGGGGCTGTTTCGGCCACTTAAATTATGAGAAAAATTCTGGCCTTTTGGGACATGAAAGTATATGGTATAAAGTATCTCCTGTCCAAAAATGAGCTCATTCTCGACTTAAAATGAGCAAGTTATGACTATTTCAATATTTAGGTTTTTCCGATTTAAAAACGCTATAACCGAGTTCTATAACTCCGATGACCATGAAATTTAAACTAGAAGCTCACGTTAACATGTGTAAGGTCCTGCCAAGATTTGGGAATTTTGGAGTTAAACTTGAGGTAGCTAATTTCTTAAGGAATTAATTAGAAATTGATTTTTGAAAAATAGTAAATGAATTTTAAAATTCCGAGAAAAATATATTTTCATTATGGGACTATATTATGCTAAATCCCAGAAAAAGAAATATTTTTGGGACTGATTTGGTATTTTTCATGAAAATAGTTTAGTTACTTAACATATGAGTTAAATATGTTATGTGAAGTAACAAAGTTGAAAATAGGATTTTATGGCTAGAGAATCCTATATAGAGTATATGCATATTTTTTTGAGAGATTTGATAATTGGTGATGATATCTTATGAGTATGGCATTTTTGAATGATTAAATGCATTATATGGTAAAGCGTAAAAATTAAGATAAATTGTTTATAAATTTAAGAAGTGATTAAAATATTGTTATAATATTAATGATATTAGATTATGAGATTATTAAGTGATTGATAACATGGGGATATTCTTGAATCTCGGATAAATTATATTATAAATGTTTAATATTTATCCTTTATCTCATTTGATTGATTCTTTATATCATTATCCTCACGCTTATATTATGTTGAAAGTCATCTCGTGGGCTCAGTAGTATGCATAGATGGACTTGGTATGATTATGACTGTGGATTGTTCTAGATAATCATAACCAGAAATTGAAAACACAATTATCTTCGGTCAGTAGTGCATGGATAATTTGTGGTCGTGATACTAATGAATACACAATTATCTTTAGTCAATGGATAATTTGTGGTCGCGATATTAATGAATACATAATTATCTTGGTCGTAGATATAATTTGTGGTCGTGATACAATGAATACACAATTATCTTCGCCAGTAGTGCATGGATAATTTGTGGTCGTGATACTAATGAATACACATTATTTCGCCAGAATCTATATAATGAATACACAATAATTTGTGGTCGTGATACTAATGAATACACAATTATTCTTCGTCAGTAGTGCATGGATAATTTGTGGTCGTGATACTAATGAATACACAATTATCTTCGTCAGTAGTGTATGGATAATTTGTGGTCGTGATACTAATGAATACACAATTATCTTCGTCAGTAGTGTATGGATAATTTGTGGTCGTGATACTAATGAATACACAATTATCTTTCAGGTCAGAAGTGCATGGATAATTTGTGGTCGTGATACTAATGAATACACAATTATCTTCGGGTCAGTAGTGCATGGATAATTTGTGGTCGTGATACTAATGAATACACAATTATCTTTCGTCAGTAGTGCATGGATAATTCGTGGTCGTGATACTAATGAATATCCTCGGCCCGTAGTGTGGATGATTCGATGATATGGATTAATTATCGAAATGAGTCTCAAAGAATGAAATATTAATTCATGGATGTGGTAAAAGTCATCTTCGTCAGAGTGCATTGATAGACTTGGTATGATTACGACCACGGATTATTCTTGTATAATCATGATCAGATTGAAAACACGAATATCCTTGGCCAAGAAGGCATGGATAATTCGTGGTCGTGATACTATTAAGTCGAAGTCTCAAAGATTATTGGTTTTACAAATTGTATATCTTTAGCCCAGAAAAAGCAAAGATGAATTGTTAATGAATATCTTCGCCGGATTGCAAAATGAATTTAATGTTTTCAACGATAAAGGTATTCAAGGTATCCTCATCTCTTTATCATATCAGTATCGCACTTCTAATTTCGAGGGCTAAATTCCATAAGGAGGGGAGATCAGAGACCCCGTGATTTTATCAATAAAGATTTAAATTTTGTCAAAATAATTTTTAATATTATGGTGTGAATTTGAGATAATATTATAGTTGTGGGTAGTATTTATAAATTTTGCAAAGTATGCAAGTGGTTATATTATATTCGATTGGCTCTGGGAATATTCTTGGCTTAGCAGGAATATTCGCATAACTACTCAATCATCGTGGACCCCACAAATGTAATTATTGCCTTGATCGAGAAAACGACAAAAATATTTTATTAAATAACTACGGAAGTTTTACCGTGGTTACCGCTGAACTACTCTTAGTAGTAAAAGTACAAAGAATACGTGTGGTCGCATAAGAAAGACACCAGTATTGATTATCGATGCTTATGTGAGAAGTCACTCATTGATTCCATTATCATTTATTATTAATAATATGAATTATTATAATGATAATGACGCTTTTGTTTTATTCAGATTATTAACGTAATAAAATGTAAACATCTTTTATATAAAATAGAATACTTTATTAAAGTTATTCTATAAATAGTAATATATTATATTTTATTACGCATAAGTGTCAGATAAGTTTTGCATATAAGTTTTTTGCATAGTATTGCATAAAGGTTTTTGTATAGTAAAATGTTTTTATATAAATAGAATATATTATATTTTATTTAAAAGATTTTTCTTTAAATATGGACCGCCGATTAAAGTAAATCAATCTGACCGCTCATGGATTAGTTACTATGCATTCCATTTTCCTATAAATAAGCTCATTCCTTCATTATTTTCTTACTTAATTCATTGAAACTCTAGAGAGAGAAATTATAGAGAGAAGCTATAGAGAGAAAATTATAGAAAGAAGAAGAGTATTCTCGCTACTTCACTACTTCTATATTCAGCTTTTTTTACTTGTAGTGGGTGTTATTCTTTCTTCTTGAAGAGAACTTCATATTCCATTCATTATTATTCTATTGAATAACTCGTAAAAGTGGCATACCCTATACATAACCTCATATACGCCAGATACCCTATACTTGGTGAAATCCTTATGTTATTCCATCGCTTATTATTCTCGCTGAATAACTCAGATACGCTGGCTTTACCCTATACTTGGTGACATTCTTCTATTATTCTGCTTGAACATCCTCGCTCATGTGTTTTTACACCTAACCGGTTCCGCTTTTTTATTATTCTCGCTGAACATCCTCGTCTGTGTTTTACACCGACCGGTTCCGCCTTTTTTATCATTCTCGCTGGAATATCCTATCTCGTGTTTTTACACCGGATCCGGTTCCATCTTTATTATTCTCGTTGAACATCCCGCTTGCAGAATTTCACCGACCGTTCCGTTATTATTATTCTCGCTGAATAACCTCGCCTATGCGGCACCGCATGCATGGTGATTTCTTTTGTTATTCCATTCTTTATTATACCCAAATGGTTAAAACTTTGACTTCTATACTCCATGAAATTAGTAGAATATCCTCGATATTTGCGCTTCATCCAAAGATCTTTTTCATGGAAATATTCTTCCGATCATTCTTGAATTTTACTCTACGTAAACAAAGATTATGTCGACAATTTGACGTTAATAATTCATGGATTAAATAATTCTTGAACTTGTTTTATTGAATTATTATGTCATCATTATCATCCTCATGTTATATTATGTTATCTTCGCTTACGCAAGAGATGAACTTAGTATGATTATGACCAGTGATCATTCTAAGATAATCACGACTTGATATAAATGATGTGACAAAAGTCCTCAAAGGGCCTCGTAATGCAAAGATGGATAGTTTTTGGTATGATTATGACCAGGGGTGATTCTAGAGATAGTCATGACCATCGATAATTTGATGAAAATCCTCGACCGTGGTACAGTGGATGATTAGATGTGGTGGTTTATTTATTGTCGAGTCTCAAATGATAAAAATTGATGAAAACCTTTTAAAACCTAAAAGATAGTAGACTTTATTCTCTACTTGACTTTTTTAATGGATTGTTTATTCCGCCGCAGCTTAAACCGTTGTTTATTGTATTTTATCGCTTAACATCATGTCAAGGCTAATGATAATTTATTCTCGCATTATCTTAGTCATAATATTTCATCGGGCTAGTTGAGCTCACCTTTTCTTTCACCGTTTCTCGTGAAATGAGAACATAGCCGGGACGAAGCCTGGGAACGTAAGTAATGGTCCGTAGGATAGCATTAGTAGTCCTCACTATTCTGTGAAATAGTGTGATAATAGTTGTAATGAGGACTCCTTTTGAGTTTGTATAATATCTAGTAGACAATATTTGTATTCAAACTCACGCTTTATGTCGATTGCATACCTACGCTTATATTAGTAAGTTGTATTTGAATTTATGTACCATGTAAGTGGCGCACCCAAGATGGGTGACGATACCTAATTTTGGGGCGCCACACAAAACCATTTTAAAAGAGAAAAAAGGCGAGGAAGAAGCTCTGTCCAATTTGCTCTGTACACACTATAAATTTAGTGCTCTCTCATTTTAAACACTTGTGAGCTTTGATAAGTGGATTTTATATCCACGAATCGGTTCCTAATCCAAGCTTAATCGGTGTGAATTTCTCGTGTTTATGTTTGATTTTACTTGTTTATTGTTGATTGATGTGTATGTGTGGTGGTGTGGTGTTTGAGCATAAAAGGAGTGATTTTGTGGCCATAAAGTAGCAAAAGGATAGCTAGAAAAGAGAAAACAAAGTTCAGTCAAAATTCCTTACCCCCGCTGGGGCGGGGAGTCTTCAGCTATGCGTGATAGGGCCTGAGCCCGCCGGGGCGGGCTATTCCTATATAACTACCCCCGCCGGGGCGGGGGGTGCTGAATATGGACAATAATGGTGGTTTTCGAACACTGCTGGAAAGAGGATTTGATGACTTTGCATGGCATATGGACTCTATTTTACATGGGATTTCGGCCAGAACTCTGGGATGGATATATAGTGCTCAACAAACAACAAAATTATGAGGATGCAATGCAATTAATAGCAATTAATCATAGATTTTCATATTGAGCAACAGAAAGAAGATTTTGAAGAACATTCATATCAATTACGGATAAAGACTAAAGTGAAGGGTGTTCTGAATTATTTGTGACGCCCCCAAAATAGGTATACATCACCCATTCTGAGTCGCCAAATACATGGTATAGAAACAAATACAACTTCAGTAATAAAATTGTCGTGAAAAGTACGACAACCCATATACTGTGAGTTTGAATACAACTATTGTCTAATAGAGAGTATACAAACTCAAAAGGAGTTCTCATTACAATTATTGATACACTATTTTACAAAATAGTGAGGACTACTAAAACAACTATCTTGAATCATCACTCCATACCCCGGCTAGTTCCTGCTAAATTCTCTCCTCCTGAGAAGAACAATGGAACAAAAAGGAAAAGGGTGAGCTCAACTAGTCCAGCAAAGAATATTATGACTAAGATAATATACAACAAATTATCATTAGTCTTCAACAGGGAATAATCTGATAAAATATAATAGACAACAAGTTTTAGATCAACAACTGCAGCGGAAACAACAATCCATTAGAAGAGTCAAGTAGAGAATGAGTTCTAATATCTTCTAAGATTTAAATGTCTATCATCAATATTTTATCTCTGTAACAACAATCAATATATATCTTGAATCAAATATTCATCTTTTTACTACAGGCCAAAGATATTCATTTGTATCACCAGTTGGTCATGTTCATCTCAACACTTGTTCATCTTTGCACTACGGGCCAAAGATATTCATTAGGTAATCATTCATCTTTGCACTACAGGCCAAAGATATTCATTTCTATCACCATTTAGGACTGAGGATGATGAAAAATATCTTAAAGAAAACGAATCCAGTGAGATAAAAGAACAAATATTAGGAATTCGTATTACAGTTTTATCCAAGTTCAATAATACTCCATAATAACCAATTTTGAAACATAATTCAAAAATAAAGATCAAAACATGGATACAATCAAAGATAGTAACCATAATAGACATCTTGGATAAAAAAGGAAAATTTTATTTTTCGATGATTAGTGCCGTATTCGTGAATAGTGCCGTAGACGTGAATAGTAATCCTAACACAAAAAGTTCCAAATTTGATAAAAAGTTCAGACCAATATTTCGGCATAATGATATTGAAAGAAATAATATCATTTACGAAGAAAATAACATCCCTTACCTCAAAATAACAGTATTTCTGATCAGAATATCGGATGTAAAGCCGAAGGCAACTTGCACTGAATAGCAACTCTCAAAGTATCTAAATACTTACAAAAATATGCTCGACAATATAGAGAGAAAGAAAACTTGTTTCTGGTGTGATTTTCAATTCAAACTTAAGCGCCTATTTATAGGAAAATGCTAGAACGCCAAAGAAGACAAAAATAATAAAATAATAATATTTGTTTTCTTTTCTTCTACGCACCAACCATGGAAAAATCAAAGCCAGCCATCTTGAAAAATTTTCAGCAGCCCACATGTTTTAAAAACAAAAGTGGGTCCCACCCATAATTTAATAAAAATTATTTTATTTTTCGAAACTTCAATAATTCATAGAAAATAGCTCGCTTATCAGAAAAATACGAATTTTATGTCCTTTCCACACGAAATCGAATTCTCTACAACTCTGTAGCTTTGAGTTTTTCCAAATTCCAAACAGAAAATATCTAAAATCCATAAACGGATGATTTTTAATACCTCCATTCTGACAAAATACTGATAAAACACCTCAGCATTAATTCCTTCATTATAACCACATAAAATAAATATATCCATCATTTATATCCACATAAAATAAATATTTCCTTATTATATAAATCAATAATTAATTATTCACAAATAATATTACAGAATCACAATAATGATAACCAGGCAGTTCATAGGAAAGAGGGGGCTTTCCGATAAGGATTTCTCCTTACTGGCACGCAATTAGGTGACCAAACCTCTCCTTGACAGAACTTTCTAGACATTGCTAATAATGTTATCTAATAATATTATTCAAATAATATGAATTATTGATCTGATAATGGAAAATACTGTGCAGTGACAATTATTGAAACAACAATAATATAAATTATCAACGCATCAATTATTGAATAAAATAAAATATTGAACAGTAATTACTATAACAATTATTGAATAGTGTCTTCTTACGTAAAAATCAATAATTCAAAATATCGCAATACCGCAGAGGTATCTTCTTGTAAACCACGCACAGACATTCAGTTTTTTAACCACCAGGTATTCCAACAGTGTTAACGATAACAATTACGCCGTTATTTATAAAACTTAAACTTTGTCATTTTTTTCTTCTGACAGTTATCCGTTATGGGGCCCACAAATGGTTGCGCCGTCGTACGAATATTTCCCGATAGAAAGAATATTCCACGACCAAACGAATATTCCCCGACACAATGAATATTTAATAAGCACTTGCTTATTTTGTAAAATTTGCACATTTCACCCATAACCAAAGTATTATATCAAATTAACACCTTATTATTCACAATAATAAATAGAGGAAATTTGATTTTATTTATAATAAGTTGGGGTCTTACATTATTCTTCTACTTTCGTTTTATATTTATAATGGAGAAGATCTTATCTTTAATTTATTTAGTTATTCTTTCATTCATTATGAACTAATTTCTTTTTAGGCTTAAGACGGATCTTTAAGTGGAACGATAATTATGTAATCTTTACATTCAGTTTAATAAGCTATTATCTGGTTTATCTATATTAATTTGAGCGTGAATTTAAGAATTGCCTGATCAACGATTCTTTGTGAACTTGTATGAACTCGAGAGATGAAATATGAGTCTAGACTTAGTTAATATAGCATGTGTTCTTGATTTATATGAATAAACAGAATCTTGATGAATGTTAGGGTAGAGATATGCTTGACATCGCATGTAATCAGATAAAGAACTTGAACTTAAACCTTCTTTAATTGTAATTCACATAGAGATATAGTGAGTTAGTTAATTAAGGTGTTTAACTTAATTCTATCTTGATTGTGGATTTGGGTTAATACGATATTAGTGCATCGAGAGGTGGCTAGTGAAAGTAGTATGCACACAAGCCAATCATGTTTGATGATAAAGCATACACTTTGTAACAATCTTATTCATTTATTAATAAAAAGTATTAATTTATTAAATGTTTTTAATTATCTACATGATGCTATTTTATAATATGTGATAAACTCATAGTTTTAAGCAATGCTTTTAGAATAATGATGATGATCATTCTAATGAAGTATAAATTCTTAGAAAGCTTAAAAATAAAATAGTTCCTAATCATTTGATTACTAAATTGGGGATTAGTGAATCCGGATAGATTGGTACATACGTTGCTTGCTCATTGGATGAGGATGATTGATCTCATGATCATTTGTGTGGAGACACTAAAGCAAGTATGTTGGTGCTTATTAGAGACCTAATGGAGTTTTACTTGCCTGTCAATAGGAATTCCTGTAGTGATAGTAGTACAAGTGATCCTTGTACTTGAGATCATCATAGTATCTTGTGTATGATGAGTTATACTTTGACTTATTCCTTAAGACCCTTAGGGTATATCAAAAGGTATGCTTGGGTATAATAAGTTGTACATGGAGATAATGTATGATCAATAAAGAATCTACCGCTTCTAGTAAACGAAGAGAAATGTCCTATGTGATTCGATAAATGACAACCAAGTAGTCCTTGGCAGGTAGGTCAATGAAATTAGAAAGGAGTTTCTAATTTGTATTATTTGGTGTTGTGCATTTAAGAGTCGAAATACATATAATTAAATAAAATAAGACTTGACAGTAATTCAATGTCTTATATTTAATTGGGACATTGTATGGTGGAAGGATTGAATTGTACGGTAACTATTTACTCAAAGGTTCTTTTATGATTAATGTTAAAATTTATATTAACTGGAAAGTCGTTGATCGCTACGGAGGTTTATCCCTATTGTAGGATAAATATTATTTATTTAAATAAATAAATTATTTAATTTATTTATTTAAATAAGATTAGAATTGTTCTAATTGATTTATTCACAACCGGTTTAATATGGAGAACCTAAAGGGTCACACCATAAAAGGAAGAATAATTATTTAAGAAGTTAATGGCATAATCGTAATAATATGTTAAGTATATTTAATTTAATCTATTGTGATAAAATAAATTAAATAGCTTAATATTTATTATTTAATATTTTAAAATATTAAATATAAATTAATAAGAGGAGTCTTATTAATATTATACCATTATTATTATTTTAATTTCTAAAAGAGTTTAGGAATTAATTTAATATAAGTACTCTCATTTATTTTTAATAGAATTAGGAGAAAAAATTAGTTAAAGGAGTTTAATTAATTATCTCTAATAAGATTAGGGAGCCCATTTAATTAAAAGAGTTTAATTAAATAAATAATACCTTATTTTTAATTAAATAGGGCTACCTGATATCTTTATAAGAGCAGTCTTATATCAGATATCAATATACGTAATTGCAACAGTTGGGAGAGTACGCTCTTTTTCTATGAGAGATAGAAAAACTAAGGTTTTGCCAAACACCAATCTTTTTGGATCTTTCTTCTTCCTTGGTGGATCACCTCTAGAGGCCAAACACTTGGGTGACTAACGTTGATCAAAGGAAGGAACCAAACCCAGTGGATTCAAGTTGAACGCGAAAAGGATTGGAGGTGAACTCTTACCTGAGGAAGCTCGAATCTTCAAGGGTATGATTCTTGTTTTTCATATCTTTTCGTTTAATTAATAATTGTGCATAAAGGATGATCCAGGTATACGATTTGTAAAATTTTAAACTCTGATTTTTACACGTTTCTGCTTATTTTGTGCAATTTGATTGCGTTCAAAAAAATTACAAACCTAACAGTGGCATCAAAGCCAAACCTTTATGTGAATTATTAATTATTTTAAATTTGATATATGTTTAAAATAATTTAATTGGGCATAATTTTGTTGTATAATATTTAAAAAAAGAATGGCGAAATCTCAATCCGTTTTTTTTAAAACAAGGAGCTTCGCCAATTACGTGATCTACGAACTGGTTTTGATGTCTTAATCTTCAAGGGAGATTCAGGATATATTTACGTTATATATATATATATATATATATATATATATATATATATATATATATATATACAGTTAGTATAATATATTATAATTTTGGTAGTAAGCATTCTTTAGTACTTGTGATTCATTCTTGGTAGTAATCAATATAGTTACGTTATATATATATATATATTATATAGATATTAACTGCATATATATATATATATATATATATATATATATATATATATATATTTTTAATAAATTTAATTTTAAAATAAAATGTTTATTTTAATCTTAAAATAAAAGGTTTATTTTAATTTTAAAATTAGATTTCATGCTAACTAATTAGAGTTGGAATTGGATTCTATGATAACTAATTGAAGTTGAAAAAGTATTCCATGTTTTCTTAAATAAAGGAGTTTATTTAGAGTTTATTTTATGAATAGGAAAGAAAATCCGTGTTTCCTTAAATAAAAGAGTTTATTTAAGATATGAAATAAGATTTCATATTACGCAAAAATAAAGGAGTTTATTTTGACTTGGAATTGGATTCCATAATTAATTAAAATAAATGAGTGTATTTTGATTAAAATAAAATAGTTTATTTTATTCAAAATGGGATAAATTAAAATAAAAAGAGTTTTATTTTGATTTAAATTTGGATTAAAATAAAGTAGTTTATTTTAATTCAAAATTAGATTTTATACTAACTAAATTTGCCTATTAAATGATATCAATATATATATATATATATATATATATATATATATTGAATATTTATTATTCATGAGATGAATATTATTTATTGATGCATATGATGATGTGCATGATAATAAATGGGATTGATTATGGACTATCACCAATGTGATTGGATTTTATTTTAGTTGGATGCATGAATGTATGGGTTTTATTAAATGGGGTCTCATGCCTTCGCCTTCTCTAATTTTTTCTTAATGTAAATTCTATTTCCTCCTATGTATTTCCCTCGATCACGATCAAGGTTTCTATTTATTTTAAATAACTTAGTAATAGGAATAGTTAGAATTATTTTGAAGAATTGGAGATCAAGAAATAAGGAGCACGTAAAGACCCGTTTGTAATGGAGCCCGGGTTTAAATATAATAGTTATATTTAAATATTAAATCTTGCACCCCTAGGGTTTGACCTTTTGGTTCACTTGGTAGCTCTAGTGAACCAAACTAGAATTAAAGTCCATAATCAATCCGGGTAGAATATAGTATTCTATATGTGCATGCTTATACTATATATATTATATATTATGCAAACATGCTTCGCATGTTAATTAATATGACGTGTATTTTATATATATATGTGCATGTACGCTAAACAAGATGAGACAAATTAATAACAAACCCCTCAAATATTTTATATTAAATCCTAAGCGTTCAAAGATATTTGGAATATCGAACGCCGCCTTCTAGCATGATAAAATTAATAGAGTATTAAATATTTAATATGAGTTTGTTGTGTCACCACAAGACAAGTATTAAGTATTTAAGATGTTAATTTATCACATTTGATGTTTATAAAGAAAATTGAATAATATTATTTTGTTGTGTCACTACAAGGACAATATTTTTCTTTTTTGAATATATGGAGTGCTATGTTGGACTTAACTTGGATAATTTTGATTCGGATGTGCCACCACTTGATCAAAATAATCTAAGAGGAAAAATACAAGGAGTTTCATAGTTGATGTAATTGACAAGAGTTGTCTACCTATTTATGAATATATAGTTTGTTATGTCACCACAAGGCTATATACATTTGAAATGAGATCTTTATTCTCACTAGCAAATCTTTAATTAGATTTTGTCGAACTATATAAGTGAGGGTAATATAGTTTGATAAAAATAGTGGGAAATACCAATTTAAACAAGACCTAATTTATTTTGGTAATTAATAAAAGAATGTATGCTAAAATGTTGTTAATTACAAATTCTTTTATAGAATCTTACAATGTCTAAATTACTATCACTGCGAAGCATATTAGATGCTATTTAACCGGACCGTATTAAGCGGATTGGTTAAGAAAATTGAGAAAAGTTCTCACGGCTGAAAAGCTATCTTATGTCCTTAATACGCCTATCCCTGCAATGGTTGCAGACAATGCCTCTAAGGAAGACATTGCTACTTTTAGAAAGTGGCAAGATGATGCACAGTTGGCTCAATGCATCATGCTCGTATCCATGAGTAACGAGCTTCAACGTCAGCATGAAACTATGGATGCTCCTACTATATTCCTGTAAATCAAGTAGTTGATGGTGAGGAAAGTATGACTGATAGATATCAGATATCTAAGGAACTCTTTCGATCTAGAATGACCGATGACACTACAGTACAGATAAAAGTTCTTAGCATAATCAATTTGATTGATCAATTAGGACAACGGGTTTTGTCATGGATGGATAGTTGAGCCAAGATTTGATCTTGCACTCACTCCCGGACTCCTTTCATAATTATTGTGAATTTTTCATATGAACAAGCTAGATATCAGCCTCGCTGATTTAGTTAACATATTGAAAATGCTGAGTCATTTTCCACCAAGAAAGACCATGTCTTACTGGTAGGGGCCAAAGGATCTTCTAAAAGGAAGAACGATTCATAGAAGGTAAATAGTAAGGCAAAAACAAAGGATAATAAGAACAAAACTGATAAGGATAGCAAATGAGTTTGCTTCCACTGCAATAAGCCTGGACACTGGAAAGAAACTGCGGGAAACATCTTGCAGAGGCTAACCAAAGAAGCTTAGTGAAGTTTCTTGCCATAATACATGCTTTTTGTTCTTTTGTTCATGATTGAAATAATTTTTTCTTAAAGTTAATGTTCTACTTGGGTATTGGATACCGACTTTGGTTATCATAAATATAGATTTATGAAGAGACCAAGGAGAAGTAGAAAGCTAAACAAATATAAGTAATCCTATGTGTGGGAAATGAAGCAAAGGTTGCTACATTAACCATATAAACTAAACTTATAGTTTAGCAATGCCTACGGGCAAATCTATTAAGTCAATAAGTGAAAGTAGTATGCACACAAGCCAATCATGTTTGATGAAAAAGCATATACTTTGTAACAATCTTATTCATTTATTAATAAAAAGTATTAATTTATTAAAGGCTTTTAATTATCTACATGATGTTGTTTTATAATATGTGATAAACCCATAGTTTTAAGCAATGCTTTTAGAATAATGATGATGATCATTCTAATGAGATCTAAATTCTTAGAAAGCTTAAAACTAAAATAGTTCCCAATCATTGGATTACTAAATTGGGGATTAGTGAATCCAGATAGATTGGTACATACGTTGCTTGCTCATTGGATGAGGATGATTGATCTCATGATCATTTGTGTGGAGACACTAAAGCAAGTATGTAGGTGCTTATTAGAGAATAAGTTCACTGAACGTGGCTCGCTAAGGAATACCTAATGGAGTTTTATTTGTCAATATCAATAGAATTCATGTAGTGATAGTAGTACAAGTAATCCTTGGACTTGAGATCATCATAGTATCTTATGTATGATGAGTTATACTTTGACTTATTCCTTAAGACCCTTAGGGTATATCAAAGGGTATGCTTGGGTATAATAAGTTATACATGGAGATAATGTATGATCAATAAAGAATCTACCACTTCTAATAAAAGAAGAGAAATGTCCTATGTGATTCGATAAATGACAACCCAAAGAGTCCTTGGCTAAGGCGTAATGAAATTAGAAAGGAGTTTCTAATTGGCATTATTTGGAGTTGTGCATTTAAGGATCGAAATACATATAATTAAATAAAATAAGACTTGATGAAGAATTCCATGTCTTATATTTAATTGGGACATCAGATGGTGGAAGGATTGAATTGTATTTTAGTAACTATTTACTCAAAAGTTCTTTAATGATTAATGTTGAAATCTATATTATCCGGAAAGTCGCTGATCGCTAGGGAGGCTTATCCCTATTGTAGAATAAATATTATTTATTTAAATAAATTAATTATTTAATTTATTTATTTAAATAAGATTAAAATTGTTCTAATTGATTTATTCACAACCTATTTAATATGGAGAACCTAAAGGGTCACACCATAAAAGGAAGAATAATTATTTAAGAAGTTAATGGCATAATCGTAATAATATATTTATATATATTTAATTTAATCTATGATGATAGAATAAATTAAATAGCTTAATATTTATTATTTAATATTTTAGAAATATTAAATATATAAATTAATAAGAGGAGTCTTATTAATATTATTACAATTATTATTATTTTAATTTCTAAAAGAGTTTAGGAATTAATTTAATATAAGTACTCTCATTTATTCCTAATTGAATTAGGAAGGAAAATTAGTTAAAAGAGTTTAATTAATTATCCCTAATAAGATTAGGGAGCTTAATTAATTAAAAGAATTTAATTAATTAAATAAAACCCAATTCCTTAATTGTTAAGGTGGGTTGCCCACATCTATAAATAAGAGGAGTCTTATTATGGGTGGTGGGGGTTGTTGACTTTTTCAACATACGACATAATTCCAATTTGTTGGAGAGTACACATTTTCTATAGAGATAGAAAAACTAGGGTTTAGCCAACCACCCTTCTTCTTGAATTTTCTTCTTCCTCGGTGGATCACCTCAGAGGCCAAACATTTGGGTGGCTAACGCCGATCAAAGGAAGGAACCAAACCCGATGGATTCAAGATTGAACGCGAAAAGATTTGGAGGTGAACTTGTACCTGAGGAAGCTCGATCTTCAAGGGTATGATTTATTCTTTATCTTTTCGTTTAATTAATAATTGTGCATAAAGGGTGATCCGGGTATATGGTTTGTAAATTTTTAAACTCTGATTTTTACACGCTTCCGCTTAATTTTATGCAATTTGATTGCGCCATGAAATATTACAAACCCGATAAAGGGCATCGAGCCAAACCTTTATGCGAATTATTAATTGTTCGATTTGATATGTATATTGATATGTGTTAAGAACAATTTAATTGGGTATAATTTTGTTATATAAAATTTATTTAAAATAAAAAAAAAAACGCTTAATTATTGCGCTTAATTAGTTAGTTCACGTGGCATCTCACTTGTTATGATTTTTAAACCTAATGTGTTTTTAAAAAAAAAAAAACCGAAAAATGATTTTTAAAATAAAAAAAAATAAACGTGAACTACTTTTTTTCTAAGTAATCAAAGGTTGCAATGCACGGTTTTTTTAAAAAAAGACCACGTGAATTTTATTTTTTTTAAAGGAAGGAAATTGTAGCAAGATATTGCAATATGGTTGCAATATATAACCATGTTATATATATTCTACATGTGCTTTAACTAACTAATTTATTATTATATATATATATATATATATATATATATGTATATATTATATATATAATATAAAAAGTAATATATATTACATAGTTACTTTAATATATATATATATATATATATATATATATATATATATATATATATATATATTTTTTTATTATTTTATAATTAAAATAAAAGTTTATTTTAATTTTAAATAAAACGTTTATTTTAATCTTAAAATAAAAGGTTATTTTAATTTTAAAATTAAATTTCATACTAACTAATTAGAGTTGGAATTTGATTCCATGATAACTAATTAGAGTTGAAATTGGATTTTATTTTTCCTAAAATAAAGGAGTTTATTTGTGAATAGGAAGTAAATCCATCTTTCCTTAAATAAAGGAGTTTATTTAGATATGAAATAGATTTCATATTATTCAAAATAAAAGAGTTTATTTGTGAATAGGAAAGAGAATCCATGTTTCCTTAAATAAAAGAGTTTATTTAAATATGAAATAAGATTTCATATTATTCAAAATAAAAGTGTTTATTTGTGAATAGGAAAGAATATCCGTGTTTCCTTTAATAAAAGATTTTTATATATATGGAATTGATTCCATAATTAATTAAAATAAAGGAGTTTATTTTGATTAAGATTTTGATTAAAATAAAATAGTTTATTTTATTCAAAATTGGATAAATTAAAATAAAATAGTTTTATTTTGATTTAAATTTGGATTGAAATAAAGGAGTTTATTTGAATTCAAAATTAGATTTTATACTAACTAAATTTGCCCATTAAATGATATCAATATATATATATTAAATGTTTATTATTCATGAGATGAATGTTATTTATCGATGCATATGGTGATGTGTATGATAATAAATGGGATTGATTATGGACTATCGACCAATATGATTGGATTTTATTTTAGTTGGATGCATGAATGTATGGGTTTTATTAAATGGGGTCTCATACTCGCCTTCTCTAATTTTTCTTAATGTAAATTCTATCTCCTCCTATGTACTTCCCTCGATCACGATCAAGGTTTCTATTTATTTTAAAATAGTTTTGTAATAGGAATATTTAGAATTAATTTTGAAGAATTAGAGATCAAGGAAAAAGAAGCGCTTGAAGACCCGTTTGTAATAGGAGCCCGTTTAAATGTAATAGTTATATTTAAATATTATTTCTTCGCACCCTTGGGTTTGACCTTTTTGTTCACTTGGTGGCTCTAGTGAACCAAACTAGAATAAAAGTCCATAATCAATCCGTAGAATATAGTATTCTATATGCATGCTTATATATATATATTATATAAACATGCTTCGCATGTTTATTAATATATACGCCGTATTTTATATATATATATGTGTATGCTGCTAAACAAGATGAGACAAATTAATAACAAACCCTCAATTTTTATATTAAGTCCTAAGCGCTCAAAGATATTTGGAATATCGAACGTCGCTTTCTAGCATGATAAAATTAATAGAGTATTAAATATTTAATATGAGTTTGTTGTGTCACCACAAGGCAAGTATTAAGTATTTAAGATGTTAATTTATCACATTTGATGCTTATAAAGAAAATTGAACAATATTGTTTTGTTGTGTCACCACAAGGATGATATTTTTCTTTTTTGAATATATGGAGTGCTAGGTCTGACTTAACTTGGATAATTTTGATTCTCGGATGTGTGCCACCACTGATCAAAATAATCTAAGAGGCAAAATACAAGGAGTTGCATAGTTGATGTAATTGACAAAAGTTGTCTACCTATTTATTTATATATAGTTTGTTGTGTCACCACAAGGCTATATACATTTGAAATGGGATCCTTATTCTCACTAGCAAATCTTTAATTAGATTTTGCCGAACTATATAAGTGAGGGTAATATAGTTTGAAGAAAATAGTGGGAGATACCAATTTAAAACAAGACCTAAATTATTTTGGTAATTAATAAAAGAATGTATGTTAAAATGTTGTTAATTACAAATTCATTTACGAATTTTACAATGTCTAAAATTACTATCATCATGTGAAGCATATTAGATGCTAAATTAACCAAACCAAATTAAATGATTGGTTAAGGAATATGAGAATAGTTCTCACAAATTTAAAAGCTATCTTATATCCTTAATATGCATATCCTCGCAATGGTTGCGCATAATGCCTCCGAGGAAGAGATTGCTACTTTTAGAAAGTGGCAAGATGATGCATGCGCTAGCTCAATGCATCATGCTCAGATCCATGAGTAACGAGCTTCAAATCGATGAAACTATGGATGCTCTTACTATATTCCTCGCACATCAAGTAGTTGATGGTGAGGAAAGTAGGACCGATAGATATCGATATCTAAGGAGCTCTTCCGATCTAGAATGGCCAATGGCACTATAAATATGCATAAAAATTTCTTAACATAATCATTTTGATTGATCAATTAGGACAACAGTTTTTTGTCATGGATGGAGAGTTGAGCCAAGATTTGATCTTGCCCTCACTCCCTGACTCCTTTCATTAATTATTGTGAATTTTCATATGAACAAGCTAGATATCAGCCTCGCTGATTTGCTTAACATATTGAAAAATGTTGTGAGTCACTTTCCAACCAAGAAAGATCAAGTCTTACTGGTAGGGGCCAAAGGATCTTCTGAAAAGAAGAACGATTCAAAGAAGGTAAATAGAAAGGCATAAACAAAGGATAATAAGAACAAAACTGATATGGATAGCAAAGGAGTTTGCTTCCACTGCAATAAGCCTGGACACTGGAAAGAAACTGTGAGAAGTATCTTGCAGAGGCTAACCAAGGAAGCTTAGTGAAGTTTCGGTTATAAATACAAATTTTGTTCATGATTGAAATAAATTTTTCTTTAAGTCAAGGTTCTACTTGGGTATTGGATACCGACTTTGGTTATCATAAATATAGATTTATGAAGGACCAAGGTAAGTAGAAAGTTAAACAAAGATAAGTAATCCTATGTGTGGAAAATGAAGCAAAGGTTGTTGCATTAGCTATAGAAACTTATAGTTTAGCATCGCTTACGGGCAAATCTATTAAGTCAATAAGTTGTTATTGTATTCCAGCTTCTTGTTAAAAATATTATTTCCATTTTATTGTTGGACAATGAAATCTTTGGTATTATAATTAAGAACAATTGTTGTTCTATTTATAATAATAATGTTTTGTATAGAATCGAATATTACTTAATAAATTTTGTATACTGACTTACATGAAAATAATTTTGCATATTGAACAAATTAGTATAAGAAAAGGAGATGATCATTCAAAGAGTTGAATGTATGTATTTGTTGAATACAAGTATGAATTATTTGAAAGGTTCAAAGAATTCGTAAGTGAAACAAATTTGCAAAGTATTAAGACTCTTTGATTAGATCAAGGAATAAATATTTGTGCAATAAGTTTCTAGATCATCTCAAATGGTTTTTCATAATGGACACCTCATGATACGTAATAATTGATTGATGTATCCGAAAGGAAAAATCGTACCTTGTTGGACATGGTGCGGTCCATAATGATTTTACCAACATTCCAAAGATCCTTCAGGATCATGTCCTAGAAATGGTCGCATATATCTACGAAAAGGTAATCTCTAAATCCATTTCAAAGACTCCATAAAAGTTATGGATGGGGAGGATTCCTAATCTTAAGTTTGTTAAGATAAGGGGTTCCAACTTATGTGAAAAGGTTTCAAAAGGATAAGCTTGGGACAAGATTTGACAAGTGTCGATTTGTGGGACATCCTAAAGTAAGTTTAGGGTATATGTTCTATAATTTTACTTAGCAAAAGGTGTTTGTTACGAAACACGCCCTTTCTAAGATAAAGGCGTTTATCATTGAAGGGGCTAGTGGAGGATAATAGATCTTGAAAAGTTCAAGAACCACAAAACACTATAAATCAATTAAGAGGAACTCAGATAGATACACCTATTGTACCACAACCTAATCGTAAATTGAATAGTACCGAAGATACCTGGGAGGTATGGATTCATCATAGATGATGATGATGAGGTACACATCATAGAAGATGATGATGCAGTTACATACGATGAGGTAAGAGTTCTAATGTGTACAAAAGGGACAGTGGGAGCGCCGTGACATTCCTAGTATTATATGTTGATATACTACGGATGAGGAATAACATACCAATGCTACAATCAGTAAAGATAAAGTTGTCTAAACATTCCTCCATGAATGATTTGGAAGAGTATCTTAATTGGGGATATAAATCAATATAGATAGATACAACAGGATGCTCGACTTAACCCAAGGAACGTATATTCATTTGATGCTAAAGTCGTTTAGCATGGCAAACTCCATGGGATGTCTCATGTTGATGAGCCCTTGGAGTGTATCTCTCCTAATAGTCCCCACAGACTCCTGAAATGAGAGGTCGCATGAGTGACAATCATGTATGCAATGAAATATACGAGACCTGATGTTGATCAGTCATGTTATGGAGAAGTTCACTATGAGTCAGTGAAAAACATCTTAAAGTGCTTAACCGACACTAAGGATGTGATCATATTCATGGTGGGTCTGAATTAAAACTAGAGGGCTTAACACTCAAGTTTTTCGCATGCACAAAGACGACGAGAAAAGTCCACTTTAAGGTAAAGGGTTACCTTGAACAATTGGTGTAGTGAATTGAAAGGTTCCAAACAAAGAAAGAGTTGTTGGTTTAGTGATAAAGACAAAGTATATAGCTATAAATGAAGCTACAAGTTGATTGTTTGGATTAAAAGTTCATTACGTAACTAGAATAGTTCCTAAGTCTCATCTTGGATCTAAACATGTGTTGTGGCACTTTCATTTGATTATTAGAATCATTGAAATATGGGAAATCACTATAGAGATAGTGGACTCTCATGAACAACATTACATATCCATTAATTAAAGCTTATCCAATGTTGGGATAATCGCCACTTAGAGAAGAAGAGTATGAGATACCATGACGATTGGCTTTAGTGCAAGTGGGAGATTGAAAGTAGTATGCACACAAGCCAATCATGTTTGATGATAAAGCATATACTTTGTAACAATCTTATTTATTTATTAATAAAAGTATTAATTTATTAAAGGCTTTTAATTATCTACATGATGCTGTTTTATAATATGTAATAAACCCATAGTTTTAAGCAATGCTTTTAGAATAATGATGATGATCATTCTAATGAGATCTAAATTCTTAGAAAGCTTAAAACTAAAATAGTTCCCAATCATTGATTACTAAATTGGGGATTAGTGAATCCGGATAGATTGGTACATACGCTGCTTGCCCATTGGATGAGGATGATTGATCTCATGATCATTTGTGTGGAGACACTAAAGCAAGTATGTAGGTGCTTATTAGAGAATAAGTACACTGAACGTGGCTCGCTAAGGAATACCTAATGGAGTTTTATTTGCTCGTCAATAGGAATTCTCAGTGAGTGATAGTAGTACAAGTAATCCTTGGACTTGAGATCATCATAGTATCTTATGTATGATGAGTTATACTTTGACTTATTCCTTAAGACCCTTAGGGTATATCAAAGGGTATGCTTGGGTATAATAAGTTATACATGGAGATAATGTATGATCAATAAAGAATCTACCACTTCTAATAAAAGAAGAGAAATGTCCTATGTGATTCGATAAATGACAACCCAAGAGTCCTTGGCCAAGGCGTAATGAAATTAGAAAGGAGTTTCTAATTTGTATTATTTGAGTTGTGCATTTAAGGATCGAAATATATATAATTAAATAAAATAAGACTTGACAAGAATTCCATGTCTTATATTTAATTTGGACATTGTATGGTGGAAGGATTGAATTGTACTTTAACTATTTACTCAAAGGTTCTTTAATGATTAATGTTGAAATCTATATTATCCGGAAAGTCGTTGATCGCTAGGGAGGCTTATCCTTATTGTAGAATAAATATTATTTATTTAAATAAATTAATTATTTAATTTATTTATTTAAATAAGATTAGAATTGTTCTAATTGATTTATTCACAACCTTTTAATATGGAGAACCTAAAGGGTCACACCATATAAGGAAGAATAATTATTTAAGAAGTTAATGGCATAATCGTAATAATATAGTTATGTATATTTAATTTAATCTATGGTGATAGAATAAATTAAATAGCTTAATATTTATTATTTAATATTTTAGAAATATTAAATATATAAATTAATAAGAGGAGTCTTATTAATATTATTATAATTATTATTATTTTAATTTCTAAAAGAGTTTAGGAATTAATTTAATATAAGTACTTCATTTATTCCTAATTGAATTAGGAAGGAAAATTAGTTAAAAGAGTTTAATTAATTATCCCTAATAAGATTAGGGAGCTTAATTAATTAAAAGAATTTAATTAATTAAATAAAACCCAATTCCTTAATTGTTAAGGTGGGTTGCCCACATCTATAAATAAGAGGAGTCTTATTATGGGTGGTGGGGGTTGTTGACTTTTTCAACATACGACATAATTCCAATTTGTTGGAGAGTACACCTTTTCTATAGAGATAGAAAAACTAGGGTTTAGCCAACCACCATTCTTCTTGAATTTTCTTCTTCCTTGGTGGATCACCTCTAGAGGCCAAACATTTGGGTGGCTAACGTTGATCAAAGGAAGGAACCAAACCCGATGGATTCAAGATTGAACGCGAAAAGATTTGGAGGTGAACTTGTACCTGAGGAAGCTCGATCTTCAAGGGTATGATTTATTCTTTATCTTTTCGTTTAATTAATAATTGTGCATAAAGGGTGATCCGGGTATATGGTTTGTAAATTTTTAAACTCTGATTTTTACACGCTTCCGCTAATTTTATGCAATTTGATTGCGCCCATGACTATTACAAACCTGACAATAAGTTGTTATTGTATTCCAGTTCGAATTAGAAACATTATTTCCATTTTATTATTGAACAATAAAATCTTTGGTATTATAATTAAGAACAATTGTTGTTCTATTTATAATAATAATGTTTTGTATAGAACTAAAATATTACTTAATAGATTTTGTGTACTTGACTTACGTGAAAATATATTTTGCAAATTAAACAAACTAGTATAAGAAAAGGAGATGATCATTCAAAGAGTTTAATGTGTGTATTTTTTGAAATACAAGTGTGAATTATTTGAAAGGTTCAAAGAATTCAGAAGTGAAACAAATTAGCAAAGTATTAGGATTCTTTGATCTGATCCATGAAGGAATACTTGTGCAATAAGTTTCTAGATCATCTCAAATGGTTTTCTCATAATGGACGCCTCTTGATACACAATAATTTATTTATGTATCTGAAAGGAAAAATCGTACCTTATTGGACATGGTGCATCCATAATGATTTTACCAACATTCCAGTATCCTTCTAGGATAATGTCCTAGAAATGGCTACATATCTATAAAAGGTAACCTCAAAATTCGGCCCCAAGACTCCATAAAAGTTATGGACATGAAGGATTCCTAATTTTAAGTAAGTTAAGATAATGGGTTGTCCAGCTTATGTGAAAAGGTTTCAAAGGATAAGCTTGTGACAAGATTTGACAAATACAGATTTGTGGGACATCCTAAAGTAAGTTTAGGGTATATGTTCTATAATCTTACTTAGCAAAAAGGTGTTTAATGCGAAACACGTTTCCTTCTAAGATAAAGATGTTTATCATTGAAGGAGCTAGTGGGAGGATAATAGATCTTGAAGAGTTCAAGAACCACAAATCACTATAAGTTAAATAAGAGGAACTTGTAGATGTCTTGTACCACAACCGAATTGTAAATCTAAAATAGTACCGAAGATACCTGGGAGGTATGGATTCATCATAGATGATGATGATGAGGTACGCATCATAGAAGATGATGATCCAGTTATATACAATGAGGTAAGAGTTGTAGACACTCAGAGAAATGGATTGAAGCAAGCTTCTCAAAAATGGAACATTCGTTTTGATGAAATAAATCAAAAGAGTTTGATTTTATCACAAATAAGAATGAACCTAGTGTGTACAAAAGGGTTAGTGGGAGCGCCGTGACATTCCTAATATTATATGTTGATATACTATGGATAAAGAATGACATACTAATGCTATAATCAGTAAAGATAAGGTTGTCTAAACATTCCTCCATGAATGATTTAGGAAGAGTATCGTAATTGGGGATAAAAGTCTATATAGATAGATTTAAAAGGATGCTCGACTTAACCCAAGGAACGTATATTCATTTGATGCTAAAGTCGTTTAGCATGGCAAACTCCAAGAGATGTCTCATGTTGATGAGACATGGAGTGTATCTCTCTTAATAGTCCCCATAGACTCCAAAAAGAGAGATCGCATGAGTAACTATCATGCATGTAATGAAATGCATGAGACCTGATGTTGATCAGTCATATTCTGGAGAAGTTCATTGTGAGAGAGTGAAAAATATCTTAAAGTACTTAACTGGAACTAAGAATGTGATCATATTTGTGACGCCCCCAAAATTAGGTATACGTCACCCATCTTGGGTCGCCACTTACATGGTACATAAATTCAAAAACAACTTACTAACATAACTGTCGTGTACAATACGACATAAACTGTGAGTTTGAATACAAATATTGTCTACTAGATATTATACAAACTCAAAAGGAGTCCTTATTACAACTATTATCACAATATTTCACAGAATAGTGAGGACTACTAATGCTATCCTCTGGACCATTACTTCGTTCCCCGACTCTGTCCCTAGCTATGTTCTCATTTCACAAGAGAACAAAGGAAAGAAAGGGTGAGCTCAACTAGCCCAATAAGAAATATTATGACTAAGATAATGCAGAATAAATTATCATTAGCCTTCAACAGTGTTAAACTGATAAAATACAATAGACAACAAGTTTAACTGCAGCGGAATAAGCAATCCATTAAAAGAGTCAAGTAGAGAATAAAGTCTACTATCTTTTAGGTTTTAAAAGGTTTTTCATCACTGCTATAAATTTGAGACTCGACTTTTAATAAATAATCCACATCATCGAATCACCCCTGCACTACGGCCAAGGATATTCATCAAATTATCAATGGTCATGACTATACCGAATCACCCCTAGTCATAATCATACCAAAAACTATCCATCACTGGCATTACAGCCACTGAGGACTTTTATCACATCATTTATAACAAGCCATGATTATACCGAATGATCCCTTGTCATAATCATACTAAGTTCATCTATGCACGTAAGCCAAAGATAACATAATATAACATGAGGATGATGACAATGACATAATAATTCAATAAAACAAGTTCAAGAATTATTTAATCCAGGAATTATTAACGTCCAAATTGCCAACATGATCTTTGTTTTGTAGAGTAAAATTCAAGAATGATCGGGAAGAATATTTCCATGAAAAGATCTCGGATGAAACGCAAATATCAAGGATATTCTACTAATTTCATGGAGTATAAAAGTCAAAGTTTTAACTAACTGGGTATAATAAAGAATGGAATAACAAAAGAAATCACCATGCATGCGGTTGTGATAGACAAAGTTATTCAACGTAATAATAATAACGGAACCAGTCGTGTGAAATTCACAATCGATGATGTTCCAACGTAATAATAAAGATGGAACTGGATCCTGTAAAACACACACGATAGGATATTCCAACGTAATGATAAAGACGGAACCAGTCCTTAAAAACACACGCATGTGATATTCCAATGAATAATAAAGAATGGAATAACAAAAAGAAGATCACCAAGTATAGGGGATTCCAGCGATATCAAAGTTATTCAATGAGAATAAATAAGAATGGAATAACATAAGGATTTCACCAAGTATAGGGTATGCCGCATATACAAAGTTATGTATAGGGTATACCACTTTTACAAAAGTTATTCCAATGTAATAATAACGAATGGAATAATGTAAGTTCTCTTCATGAATAAGAAAGAATAACACCCCTTACGGGTACAACAAATAATACCCTTACCTTTAGAAGAACCTGAATATTGGCAAGGTGAAGTAGCCAATACTTTTCTTCTTTCTCTCTATAGTTTCTCTCTATACTTTCTCTCTCTATAGCTTGAATGAATTCGTGAAAAATAATGAAGCACTAGGCCTCTATTTATAGAAGATTTCTAGCTTAGCACCTGCCATGTGAAAAGGCAAGTGGCTTGACGACTGGTGATGTGAAAAGAAAAGTGGTTTGACGCCTGTAATGTGAAACGACAAGTGGTTCGACGCCTGTAATGTGAAACGACAAGTGGTTCGACGCCTGTAATGTGAAACGACAAGTGGTTCGACGTCTGGTAAAGGTAATTACTATTGACGAAGGTAATTACTATTCACAAGGGTAATTACTATTGACGAATGTAATTACTATTGACGAAGGTAAATACTATTGACGAAGGTAATTACTATTCACAAAGGTAATTACTATTGACGAAGGTAATTACTATTGACGAAGGTAAATACTATTGACGAAGGTAAGTACTATTGACGAAGGTAATTACTATTCACAAAGGTAATTACTATTGACAAAGAGACTCTTAGATAATGACATATGGGCCCCCCATAAAACAATCAAACTTACCACAAACGTCTCATAACAGACTCTTTATATACATTAAGGATTGAATAAATATTACCACAAATCATTTTATTTTTAATCAACACATTTTTTAATCTTTCAACAATTATTAATCATTTATAACTTATCGCCTCAATTAATAATATAACATATTATACGATGATATTGTGACAATAATTGAATCAATAATATAAGAGATATGATGCGTAAAATTCTTTGTAGCAATAATTTAGCATATAGTGAGTGACTTCTCACGTAAGCATCAATAATCAATACCGTGGTGCTACTACGCAACTACGCCAGACATCGTATTTCTTTACTTTACCGTAGGGTAGTTCAACAGTTTTAACGGTAACACCTCCGCCGTTATTTTTATAAAATATTTTTGTCGCTTTCTCGAATCCGACAATAATTTCATTGTGGGGTCCACCAATGATTGAGTAGTTGTATCGAATATTCCCTAACAAAAAGAATATTCCCCGACCAAACGAATATTTTATAACAACTTGCATACTTTGCAAAATTTATAAATATTACCCATAAAATATGGGGTCTCAAAATCTCCCCTCCTTATGGAATTTCGCCCTCGAAATTAGGGTACGTACCTGGTATGATAAAGAGGTGAGGATACCTTGAATACCTTTATCGTTGAAAACATTAAATTCATCTTTGCAATCCGGCCAAAGATATTTATTCACAATTCATCTTTGCACTACAGGCCAAAGATATACAACTGTAAAACCAATAATGCTGAGACGCAGCTTAATAGTATCACGACCACGAATTATCCATGCACCACTGGCCAAGGATATTCGTGTTTTCATTCTTACTACGCATGATTATACCGAATAATCCTTGGTCATAATCATACCAAGTCTACTACTACCAAAGATGACTTTTACCACATCCATGAATTAATATTTCATTCACGAGACTCACTTTCAATAATTAATCCATATCATCAAATCATCCCCGCACTACGGGCCAAGGATATTCATTAGTATCACGACCACGACCTAATTATCCATGCACTACTACTGACAAAGATAATCGTGTATTCATTAGTATCACGACCACAAATTATCCATGCACTACGGCCAAAGATAATCGTGTATTCATTAGTATCACGACCACAAATTATCCATGCACTACGGCCACAGATGACTTTCAACATAATATAAACATGAGGATAACGATATAAAGAATCAATCAAATGAGATAAAGGATAAATATTAAACATTTATAATATAATTTATCCAGGATTCAAGACTATCCCCATGTTATCAATCACTTAATAATCTCATAATCTAATATCATTAATATTATAACAATATTTTAATCACTTCTTAAATTTTTAAACAATTTATCTCAATTGTTTACGCTTTACCATATAATGCATTTAATCATCCAAAAATGCCATACTCATAAGATATCATCACCAATTATCAAATCCTCATCAAAAAATATGCATATATTCTATATAGGATTCTCTAGCCATAAAATCCTATTTTCAACTTTGTTACTTCACATAACATATTTAACTCATATGTTCAGAATTAAACTATTTTCATGAAAAATACCAAATCAGTCCCAAAAATATTTCTTTTCTAGGTTTTAGCATAATATAGTCCCATAATGAAAATATATTTTCTCGAATTTTAAAATTCATTTACTATTTTTCAAAATTAATTTCTAATTAATTCCTTAAGAAATTAGCTACCTCAAGTTTAACTCCAAAAATTCCCAAATTTTGGCAGGACCTTACACATGTTAACGTGAGCTTCCAATTTAAATTTCATGGTCATCGGAGTTATAGAACTCCAGTTATAGCATTTTTCGTCAGAAAAACCTAAATATTGAAATAGTCATAACTTGCTCATTTTAAGTCAGAATGAGCTCATTTTTGGACAAGAGGTACTTTATACCATATACCTTCATGTCCCAAAAGGCAAGAATTTTTCTCATAATTTAAGTGGCCGAAACAGCCCGTCTAAAATCATGGCAGCATCTTTTTCGATATTTTTTTTTTTTGCAGTTTTGCACTCCTTTGCTAAAATCAATCCACACAAAAATATACAACACCTTTTCCAGTAATTCCACTTAGATTAGTTAGGTAACTCATAGATCTAACTCTAGGACTTGACCACACTCAAAAATTCAAAATATAATAGGAGATATGGTCAATTGAATTTCATGTTACGTTTTTCACCAAAATCTGATTTTCAACTCTTTGTGATTTCTAAGAAACTTTCATGTTTTCACATACTAACCAACATAACTCACCTTAAAATTTACTAACACTTCATATACCCATGATTTTCATCGCCTTCTATCCTTTTATTATGACTTTCATCATAATCCACGTAAATGCATCCTTTTAGTTGAAGAAATATTTGAGGGTTTAAGAAATGGGTTTTTATAATCGGGGTCAATACAAAATTCGATTTCACGTTCTAGGGCACGCTTAGGAAGACTTCAAGAATACGCCAAGAAATTTATTAATGATAGAAATATCATTCAAAACCGTTATTCTCGCCCAAGACTTGGATAAGACGTCACATTAATACCAACTGTGACTTCTATCCCATAACTCGGATAAAGCACCTCACAATGATACCTATCAACTTGCCATCTTCATCCACGACGTCGCCTCTGTAAAAGTCCGGCTTGGTGCATTTCACACAAGGAAGTCAACAACGAAAGGATCGGGGCTCTTTACTTATGGCTTGATATAACAAAGTGATTAACTTTAGGGTTTGGTTACTTTGAATTCAGATATAACGAAGTTGGTTAGGAATATGAAAGCTAACAACCTTACAAAAAGAATAATGAGTAGTTAATCAATCATTTTCAAAATTACCTCAAAGGCAAGTATTTTCAAAGAGATAAGATCGTGAAAGTGTTTATTTGAAACAACAAGATTAATAAACAGTGGAGGTAACAAAGGTTTCTCCCAACGAAGTTTCAATAGAAAAATTAAAGTCTAATTTTTCCGGAGTCAATTTAAACATTGAACACAACTAGGTAGAATAAAAGAGTGGGTAGAACTTGTATTGAATAAAGTATAGACTTCGTAATAATTTATAATTAATTTATCCATAATAACTTCGCTCGGTTTTTCTTCTCGACAAAACGCCTCGCTTAAATTACCTAGTTTGACTTTACTATAGGGTACATTCCACCCTTAAGTGCTTCTTCACATTCCTGATCCATGATTTGAATCATTATTCTCCGATCCATATCGAATTCGGGTTGACCGCTATATGCGGGTAATTCGAATTCGATGTTGGGTTTCCCAATTCTTTCCAAAAAGCAAAGTCCATTTCATCTATTTTGGCTTTATTGGATCTGGACGCCTTTTTCTACACTATCAACGCGTTGTGCAACTTTTTACCCATGCATCGCCTATTCTCCTTCATTTAGTTGTTTCTTCTTTCACCGATCTTTGATTTTTAAATTCTCGATTCCAACTTTAATATCTTACACCTCCCCAAAGCGTGATTTTGTTCGAGCATCACATATCGGAAACCCAATTTTGAATTATTGTATCCCTTTGTTCCACGACCGCTTGCCGTTCTTCAACTCGTTCTTCTAGCTCACGAACACGATTTTGTAATTCTAAGTTTTGATCATAAACTTCTTCTAACCAATTCTCCTCAGGTTCCTCTTCTTCCTCTTCTTCCTCTTCTTCCTCACTCTCAGCTGCTACCTCTGCAACTAGCTCGGGTGCAACAATTAGTTCTTCATTCACTACATGGATATCTCTAATTTGTTCCTCGTCTGACACTGCATTAACCTGATTAGTGATTAAAGGTGTCACAACGGTCACATTCATTCCATTGTGAATATTTTCAGCTGCCATTTCCAAACACTGCCACAAAATAAGGGTTAATTGACATGCAACATATTATCACTATACTCTGACCAACCAATCAAATACCAAATAAACTTAGGTAGGTCATACTAGCGAAGGTATTCCCGCCTCTCCCTCCTAGTACTATTCTCACATCTTAGCCGTAGATCATATCCCTAAGCTCGATACCAACCGTGACGCCCCCAAAATTAGGTATACGTCCACCCATCTTGGGTCGCCACTTACATGGTACATAAATTCAAAACAACTTACTAACATAACGTAAGTATGTACAATACGACATAAACTGTGAGTTTGAATACAAATATTGTCTACTAGATATTATACAAACTCAAAAGGAGTCCTTATTACAACTATTATCACACTATTTCACATAATAGTGAGGACTACTAATGCTATCCTCTCGACCATTACTCTGTTCCCCGACTCGTCCCAAATTTATGTTCTCATTTCAAGAGAATAAAGGAAAGAAAGGGTGAGCTCAACTAGCCCAAGAAGAAATATTATGACTAAGATAATGCAGAATAAATTATCATTAGCCTTCAACAGTGTTAAACTGATAAAATACAATAGACAACAAGTTTAACTGCAGCGGAATAAGCAATCCATTAAAAGAGTCAAGTAGAGAATAAAGTCTACTATCTTTTAGGTTTTAAAAGGTTTTCATCATCATTATATCTCGAGACTCACTTTTAATAAATAATCCACATCATCGAATCACTCCCCGCACTACTACCAAGGATATTCATCAAATTATCAATGGTCATGACTATACCGAATCACCCCTAGTCATAATCATACCAAAACTATCCATCAACGCATTACGTGCCACATTGAGGACTTTTATCACATCATTTATAACAAGCCATGATTATACCGATTGATTCCCTTGTCATAATCATACTAAGTTCATCTATGCACGTAAGCCAAAGATAACATAATATAACATGAGGATGATGACAATGACATAATAATTCAATAAAACAAGTTCAAGAATTATTTAATCCAGGAATTATTAACGTCCAAATTGTCAACATGATACTTTGTTTTGTAGAGAGTAAAATTCAAGAATGATCGTAAGAATATTTCCATGAAAAGATATGGATGAAACGCAAATATCAAGGATATTCTACTAATTTCATGGAGTATAAAAGTCAAAGTTTTAACCAACCGGGTATAATAAAGAATGGAATAACAAAAGAAATCACCATGCATGCGGTTGCCGATAGACAAAGTTATTCCAATGTAATAATAATAACGGAACCAAAAGTCGGTGAAATTCACACCGCTGTGATGTTCCAACAGTAATAATAAAGATGGAACCAGATCCGGTGTAAAAAACATGAATAGGATATTCCAATGTAATGATAAAGATTTTAACCAGTCCTGTAAAACACACGCATGTGATATTCCAATGTAATAATAAAGAATGGAATAATGTAAGAAGATCACCAAGTATAGGGGATTCCATGATACAGTTATTCCAATGTAATAAATAAGAATGGAATAACATAAGATTTCACCAAGTATAGGTATGCCGCATATATAAAGAGTTATGTATAGGGTATACCACTTTTACAAAAGTTATTCCAATGTAATAATAACGAATGGAATAATGTAAGTTCTCTTCATGAATAAGAAAGAATAACACCCTTACGGCACAACAAATAATACCCCTTACCTTTAGAAGAACCGAATATTGGCAAGGTGAAGTAATAGAATACTTTTCTTCTTTCTCTCTATAGTTTCTCTCTATACTTTCTCTCTATAGCTTGAATGAATTCGTGAAAAATAATGAAGCACTAGGCCTCTATTTATAGAAGATTTCTAGCTTAAGACCGCCATGTGAAAAGGCAAGTGGCTCGACGAATTCGGTGATGTGAAAAGAAAAGTGGTTTGACGCTCAGAATGTGAAACGAAAAGTGGTTCGACGCTCGTAATGTGAAACGACAAGTGGTTCGACGCTTTGTAATGTGAAACGACAAGTGGTTCGACATCCGGTAAAGGTAATTACTATCGACGAAGGTAATTACTATTCACAAGGGTAATTACTATTGACGAAGGTAATTACTATCGATGAAGGTAAATACTATTGACGAAGGTAATTACTATTCACAAAGGTAATTACTATCGACGAAAGTAATTACTATTATTGAAGGTAAATACTATCGACGAAGGTAAGTACTTATCGACGAAGGTAATTACTATTCATAAAGGTAATTACTATTGACGAAGAGACTCTTAGATAATGACATATGGGCCCCCCATAAAACAATCAAACTTACCACAAACGCCTCATAATGTACTTTTATATACATTAAGGATTGAATAAATATTACCACAAATCATTTTATTTTTAATCAACACATTTTTTTAATCTTTCAACAATTATTAATCATTTATAACTTGTCGCCTCAATTAATAATATAACATATTATACGTATGATATTGTGACAATAATTGAATCAATAATATAAGAGATATGATGCAAGAATTATCGTAGTAATAATTTAGCATAATTGGATGACTTCTCACGTAAGCATCAATAATCAATACCGTAACTACTACTATGCAACCACGCCAGACATCGCACTTTTTACCACCGGTAGTTCAACAGCTTTAATTCGGAACGGTAACACCTCATAGTTATTTTTATAAAATATTTTTGTCGCTTTCTCAATCCGACAATAATTACATTGCTGGGGTCCACCAATGATTGAGTAGTTGTATCGAATATTCCCTAACAAAAAGAATATTCCCCAACCAAACGAATATTTTATAACAACTTGCATACTTTGCAAAATTTATAAATATTACCCATAAAATATGGGGTCTCACAATCTCCCCTCCTTATGGAATTTCGCCCTTGAAATTAGGGTACGTACCTGGTATGATAAAGAGGTGAGGATACCTTGAATACCTTTATCGTTGAAAACATTAAATTCATCTTTGCAATCCTACCAAAGATATTTATTCACAATTCATCTTTACACTACAGTGCCAAAGATATACAATCAGAAAACCAATAATGTCAGACGCAGCGACTTAATAGTATCACGACCACGAATTATCCATGCACCAATCGCCAAGGATATTCGTGTTTTCATTCTACTCATGATTATACCGAATAATCCTTGGTCATAATCATACCAAGTCTACTACTGACCAAAGATGACTTTTACCACATCCATGAATTAATATTTCATTCTTTGAGACTCATTTCAATAATTAATCCATATCATCAAATCATCCCCGCACTACGTGCCAAGGATATTCATTAGTATCACGACCACGAATTATCCATGCACTACTACCAAAGATAATCGTGTATTCATTAGTATCATGACCACAAAATTATCCATGCACTACTACCAAAGATAATCGTGTATTCATTAGTATCACGACCACAAATTATCCATGCACTACTACTACCATGTATGACTTTCAACATAATATAAAACATGAGGATAACGATATAAAGAATCAATCAAATGAGATAAAGGATAAATATTAAACATTTATAATATAATTTATCCAGGATTCAAGACTATCCCCATGTTATCAATCACTTAATAATCTCATAATCTAATATCATTAATATTATAACAATATTTTAATCACTTCTTAAATTTTTAAACAATTTATCTCAATTGTTTACGCTTTACCATATAATGCATTTAATCATCCAAAAATGCCATACTCATAAGATATCATCACCAATTATCAAATCCCTCATCAAAAAAATATGCATATATTCTATATAGGATTCTCTAGCCATAAAATCCTATATTCAACTTTGTTACTTCACATAACATATTTAACTCATATGTTCGTAACTAAACTATTTTTATGAAAAATACCAAATCAGTCCCAAAAATATTTCTTTTCTGGGTTTTAGCATAATATAGTCCCATAATGAAAATATATTTTCTCGAATTTTTAAAATTCATTTACTATTTTTCAAAAATTAATTTCTAATTAATTCCTTAAGAAATTAGCTACCTCAAGTTTAACTCCAAAATTCCCAAATCTTGGCAGGACCTTACACATGTTAACGTGAGCTTCCAGTTTAAATTTCATGGTCATCTGAGTTATAGAACTCGATTATAGCGTTTTAAATCGAAAAAACCTAAATATTGAAATAGTCATAACTTGCTCATTTTAAGTCAAAATGAGCTCATTTTTGGACAAGAGGTACTTTATACCATATACCTTCATGTCCCAAAAGGCCAGAATTTTTCTCATAATTTAAGTGGCCAAAACAGCCCGTCTAAAATCATGGCAGCAGCTTTTTCGATTTTTTTTTTGCAGCTTTGCACTCCTTTGCTAAAATCGGTCCACACAAAAATCTTCAACACCTTTTCCAGTAATTCCACTTAGATTAGTTAGGTAACTCATAAATCTAACTCTAGGACTTGACCACACTCAAAAATTCAAAATATAATAGGAGATATGGTCAATTGAATTTCATGTTACGTTTTTCACCAAAATCTGATTTTCAACTCTTTGTGATTTCTAAGAAACTTTCATGTTTTCACATACTAACCAACATAACTCACCTTAAAATTTACTAACACTTCATATACCCATGATTTTCATTAGTTCTATCCTTTTATTATGACTTTCATCATAATCCACGTAAACAGATCCTTTTAGTTGAAGAAATATTTGAGGGTTTAAGAAATGGGTTTTTGTACTGGGGTCAATACAAAATTCGATTTCACGTTCTAGGGTACGCTAGGAAGACTTCAAGAATATGCCAAGAAATTTATTAATGATAGAAATATCATTCAAAACTGTTATTCTCGTCCAAGACTTGGATAGTACGTCACATTAATACCAACTGTGACTTCTATCCCTTAACCTAGATAACACCTCACAATGATACCTATCAACTTGCCATCTTCAGTCACGACGTCGCCTACAGAAAGTCTGGCTTCGGTGCATTTCACACAAGAAAGTCAATAGACTCAAGTTTTTCAGACAGACTAAGACGACAGAAAATCCACTTTAAGGTAAATCGTTACCTTGAATTGTGGTGCAAAGGTGGAAAGGTTTCAAAACAAAGAAAGAGTTGTGGGTTTAGTGATAAAGACAAAGTATATAGCTATAAATGAAGCTGCAAGTTGATTGTTTGGATGAAAAGTTCATTACAGAACTAGGAATAGGTCCTAAGTCTCATCTTGGATCTAAACATGTGTTGTGGCACTTTCTTTTGATTATGGAATCATTGAAAGATGGAAAATCACTATAGAGATAGTGGACTCTCAAGAACAACATTACATATCCATTAACTAAAGCTTATCCAACAGCAAGATAATCGTCACTTAGAGAAGAAGGGTATGAGATACCATGACTATTGGCTTTAGTGCAAGTGGGAGATTGAAAGTAGTATGCACACAAGCCAATCAAGTTTGATGATAAAGCATACACTTTGTAACAATCTTATTCATTTATTAATAAAAAGTATCTACATGATGTTGTTTTATAATATGTGATAAACCCATAGTTTTAAGCAATGCTTTTAGAATAATGATGATGATCATTCTAATGAGATATAAATTCTTAGAAAGCTTAAAACTAAAATAGTTCCCAATCGTTGGATTACTAAATTGGGGATTTGTGAATCCGGATAGATTGGTACATACGTTGCTTGCTTATTGGATGAGGATGATTGATCTCATGATCATTTGTGTGGAGACACTAAAGCAAGTATATAGGTGCTTATTAGAGAATAAGTTCACTGAACGTGGCTCGCTAAGGAATACCTAATAGAGTTTTACTTGACTGTCAATAAGAATTCCTGTAGTGATAGTAGTACAAGTGATCCTTGGACTTGAGATCATCATAGTATCTTGTGTATGATGAGTTATACTTTGACTTATTCCTTAAGACCCTTAGGGTATATCAAAGGGTATGCTTGGGTATAATAAGTTGTATATGGAGATAATGTATGATCAATAAAAAATCTACCGCTTCTAGTAAACGAATAGAAATGTCTTATGTGATTCGATAAATGATAACCAAGTAGTCCTTGGCCAAGACAGAATGAAATTAGAAAGGAGTTTCTAATTTGTATTATTTGGTGTTGTGCATTTAAGAGTTGAAATACATATAATTAAATAAAATAAGACTTGACAGTAATTCCATGTCTTATATTTAATTGGGACATTGTATGGTGGAAGGCTTGAATTGTACGGTAACTATTTACTCAAAGGTTCTTTTATGATTAATGTTGAAATCTATATTATCTGGAAAGTCGTTGATCGCTAGAGAGGCTTATCCTTATTGTAGGATAAATATTATTTATTTAAATAAATAAATTATTTAATTTATTTATTTAAATAAGATTAGAATTGTTCTAATTGATTTATTCATTATCCCGGTTTAATATGGAGAACCTAAAGGGTCACACCATAAAAGGAAGAATAATTATTTAAGAAGTTAATGGCATAATCGTAATATTATGTTAAGTATATTTAATTTAATCTATGGTGATAAAATAAATTAAATAGCTTAATATTTATTATTTAATATTTTAAAATATTAAATATAAATTAATAAGAGGAGTCTTATTAATATTATTACAATTATTATTATTTTAATTTCTAAAAGAGTTTAGGAATTAATTTAATATAAGTACTCTCATTTATTCCTAATAGAATTAGGATGGAAAATTAGTTAAAGGAGTTTAATTAATTATCTCTAATAAGATTAGGGAGCCCATTTAATTATAAGAGTTTAATTAAATAAATAATAACTTATTTTTAATTAAATAGGGTTACCTGATATCTTTATAAGAGGAGTCTTATATCAGATATCAATATACGTAATTCCAACAGTTGGGAGAGTACACTCTTTTTCTATGAGAGATAGAAAAACTAGGGTTTTGCCAAATATGACAACCCCAAAATAGGCCCATTCCATCCAACCCATTCTGAGTCGCCAAATACATGGTACAGAAAACAACTATAATTTTATTACAATAATTGTCGTACAAAATACAACAACTCATGTGTTGTGAGTTTTGATACAAATATATATATATATATATATATATATATATATATATCAACTGTGACTCTTGACACCAACTTGGGTAGCACGTCACCATGACATCTTACATAAAGGTATAGTCAAAAACTATTTTAGAAATTAAAATCTTTGAGAAGTGCTCAAGAAAACCTTCGTACATGGGAGGCCATGCGTATAGGTTATGATAGATATCATATGACCACATAATTATCCTTGGGTGACCCAATAGATGTGACGCCCCCAAAATTAGGTATACATCACCCATCTTGGGTTGTCAGATATATGGTATAAAATTCAAATACAACTTACTAATACAACTTTCGTGTATAATACGTGAAAACATAACTGTGAGTTTGAATACAATTATTGTCTACTAGAGATTATACAAACTCAAAAGGAGTCCTCATTACAATTATTAACACACTATTTCACGTAATAGTGAGGACTACTAATGCTATCCTCTGACCGTCAATCCGCTTCCGACTAGTCCTCGTTATGTTCTCATTTCAAAGAGAATAAAGAAAGAAAGGTGAGCTCAACTAGCCCAATAAAGAAATATTACGACTAAGATAATGCAAAATAAATTATCGTTAGCCTTCAACAGTGTTAAACTGATAAAATATAACAACATCAAGTTTAACTGCAGCAGAATAAGTAATCCATTAAAAGAGTCAAGTAGAGAATAAAATCTACTATCTTTTATGATTTAAAAGATTTTTCATTACTTTTATCGCTGGGACTCAGCTTAATAAATAATCCACATCATCGAATAACCCCTGCACTACAGCCAAGGATAGTCTTTAGTATCACGACCACAAATTATCTATGCACTACAGCCAAGGACATTCGTGTATTCATTAATGGTCATGATTATGCCAACAACTGTCCATCAATGCACTACGGCCAATGATAACTTTTACCACATCATTTGTAACATTACGGTCATGATTACAATCGAATAATCCTCGGTTATAATCATACCAAGTCCATCTATGCACTATGTGCCACGATGACTTTCAACATAATATAAACATGAGGATTATGACAATGATATAAGAATTCAATAAAACAAGTTCAAGAATTAATTTATCCAGAACTAATAATGTCCAAATTGTCAACATGATATGACTTTGTAGAGTAAAATTCAAGAATGATCGTAAGAATATTTTCATGAAAAGATATCGGATGAAGCGCAAATATCAAGGATATTCTACTAATTTCATGGAGTATAGAAGTTAAAACTTTAACCAACCGAGTATAATAAAGAATGGAATAACAAAAGAAATCACCATGAATGCGGTGATTGCATGATGCGAAAAGTTATTCCAATGTAATAATTATAATGAGAACCAAAGTCGTGCAAAATTTGCAATCGGCTGGATGTTCTAACAGAATAATAAAGATTTTAACCAGTCCTGTAAAACACATGCATGTGATGTTCCAACAGTATAATAATAAAGATGGAACCAGTCCGTGTAAAACACATGTATGTGATGTTCCAATGTAATAATAATAAAGATTTTAACTAGTCCTAAAACACACGCATGAATGTTCCAATGTAATAATAGAAGAATGTCACCAAGTATAGGGTAAATCACAGATATACAAAGTTATTCCAATGTAATAATAAGCAATGGAATAACAACAAGATTTTCATAAATAAGAAAGAATAACACCCTTACATTAGTAGTAGATTGAATACTGCAGTAGTGTAGTAATGTATACTCTTCTTCTTCTCTCTTCTCTCTAAACTTTCTCTCTCTATAGCTTGAATGAATTCGTGAAAAATAATGAAGCACTAGGCCTCTATTTATAGAAGATTTATAGCTTAGAACTTGAAATGTGAAAAGGCAAGTGGCTTGATGACTGGTGATGTGAAAAGAAAAGTGGTTTTACGCCTGCAATGTGAAACAACAATTGGTTCGACGCATGTAATATGAAACGACAAGTGGTTTGACGTCTGGTAAAGGTAGTTACTATTGACGAAGGTAATTACTATTGATGAAGGTAATTACTATTGACGAAGGTAATTACTATTGACGAAGGTAATTACTATTGACGAAGAGACTCTTAGATGATGACATATGGCCCCCCATAAAAATAACTAAACTTACCACAAACGCCTCATAATAGACTCTTTATATACATCAAGGATTGAATAAATATTACCACAAATCATTTTATTTTAATCAACACATATTTAATCTTTCAACAATTATTAATCATTTATAACTTGTCGCCTCAATTATTGATTTAATAATATAATATATTATACGATGATACCGTGACAATAATTGAATCAATAATATAAGAGATATGATGCAAGAATTATCAGTAGTAATAATCGAGTATAAATGAGTGACTTCTCACGTAAGCATCAATAATAAATACCGTGTGCTACTATGCAACCACGCCAGACATCGTATTTTTTACTACTAGGTAGTTCAACAGCTTTTAACGGTAACACCTCCGCCGTTATTTTCATAAAGTATTTTGTCGCTTTCTCAATCCGACAATAATTCCGCCAGGGGTCCACTAATGATTGTGCTTGCATACAATATTCCCCACGAATATTCCCCACCAAACGAATATTTTATAACAACTTGCTTACTTTGAAAAATTTATAAATATTACCCACAACTATAACATTATATTAAATTTACTCCATAATATTCAAAAATAATATTTATAGAAAATTCATCTTTATTTATAAAAGTCAGGGTCTTACAACCTCCCTTCTTATGAAATTTCGCCCTCGAAATTAGGGTACGTGACTGTATGTCAAGAGGTAAGGATACCTTGATTTTATTCCGATTCTAACTCCCAAGTCATTTCCTCAACATCCTGTTTTTCCACAAAACTTTGACTTGAGGTATAACCTTAGGAGCGTAGAATATGTTCCTTCTTATCCAAGATTTGAACAGGAACCTCTTCATACGTCAAATCTTCCGCTATTTCGTCCGGTTCTAACTCAATAATGTGGTTCGGGTCTTTCACATATTTACGTAACATGGATATGTGAAAAATGTTATGAACACGAGACATACTTGGAGGTAAAGGGAGTCTATAGGCCACAGTTTCTACTCGATCAAGGATTAAAAATGAGCCGATGAATCGAGGATTGAGTTTTCCTCTCTTTCCAAATCTCGTAACTCCTTTCATGGAGCAACACGCAACAACACATGATCTCCTATATCGAATTTCATGTCCTTTTGATGAAGATCAGCATAACTCTTTTGTCGATCTTGTGAGGTTTTTATACGTTGTCGGATCGTTTGAATCTTTTCTGTAGTCATACATACCAACTCTGGTCCCAACAACGTTGTTTCACCCACCTCATCCCAAAGATACGAGAACGACACTTTCTTCCATACAACGCTCAATGGAGCCATGCCAATGCTTGCTTGATAACTGTTGTTGTTGGGAAAACTCTACCAATGGTAAGAACTTGTCCCAACTTCCTTGAAATCAAGGACACAAAGGTCTTAATAGATCTTCAAGAGTTTGAATAGTCCTCTTTGATCGTCCGTCCGTCTGAGGATGATATGCCAAGCTAAATCAGAAAATCTGCGCCCATAGCTTTTTCGTAAACTAACCCAAAATCGTGAAGTGAATCTTGGGTCTCGATCGTAAACAATGGATACCGGCATACCATGCAATCTTACAACCTCGCTTTATGTACATACGAGCAAGACGTTCAAGTGTATAAGTTTCTCAGATTCGGAAAGAAATGAGCAGACTTGGTCAATCTATCAACAATGACCCAAATCGCATCTATGCCTTGAGAAACTTTGGGAAGACCGGTAACGAAATCCATAGTAATGTGCTCCCACTTCCATTCTAGAATTTCAAGTGGTTGCAATGGACCTTTTGGTACTTGATGCTCCACTTTAACTCGTTGACAAGTTAGACACCTTGAGATAAACAACGTTATCTCTCTCTTCATATTGCTCCACCAAAATGTATGACGAATATCATGATACATTTTGGTACTCCCAGGATGGATTGCAAACGGTGTGTTGTGCGCCTCCATCATGATTTTATACTTTAAATTAGGGTTGTTAGGAACACAAAGTCTGGAGTTGACTCAAAGTATTCCTTCTTCATCGATTCTTGCTTCCGGCATAGCACCTTCTTGCACTTTCTTCCTCATACGCATCGCCTCCAGTCTCAGAATTTGAGCGGCTTTTAACTTTATCGATTAAAGTCGGTTCTACTCGTATATTAGCCATCATCATATTGGTCTCTGGAGTCTTTAACTCTATCTCCATCCTTTGCAAGTCACACAAAATGGGCCTTTACGTTGATAATATCGCACTCGTACTTGCATATGATCTTCTACTCAATGCGTCAGCTACCACGTTCGCTTTTCCGTGATGATATTGATGGTATGATCATAATCTTTCAATGCTCAAGCCAACGTCGTTGTCACATGTTGAGTTCCTTTTGAGTAAAGAAATATTTGAGGCTTTTATGATCCGTAAAGATCTCCACCTTCTCCCCATACAAGTAATGCCTCCAAATCTTTAGTGCAAAGACAACAGCTCCCAACTCTAGATCATAAGTAGGATAATTCCTCTCATATTCTTTGAGTTGTCTTGAGGCATAGGCTATGACTTTTCCATGTTGCATGAGAACACATCCCAACCCTTTGCCCGAGGCATCACTATAGATGACAAATCCCTCCGAGCCAGATGGTATTGTCAGAACAGGTGCCGAAATGAGTCTCCTCTTGAGTTCTTGAAAATGCTTCTCACATTCTTCGCTCCAACCAAACTTTGTATCTTTCCGAATCAGCTGAGTCAATGGAGTAGCGATTCGAGAAAATCCTTCCACGAATCTCCGATAATAACCAGCTAAACCGAGAAAGCTACGTACTTCGATCACTGATTTAGGTTGTTCCCAGCTTTGAATTGCTTTAATCTTTGCTGGGTCAACAGATATTCCATGACTTGATACTACGTGCCCAAGGAATGCTACTTCCTCAAGCCAAAATTTGCATTTCTTCAACTTGGAATAAAGCTTGTATTCACGAAGCTTTTGGAGTGTCAGCCTCAAGTGTTGCTCATGATCTTCACGGATTTTGGAATAAATAAGGATGTCATCAATAAAGACGACCACAAAGTGATCCAAATATTCCTTGAATACTCGTTTCATCATATCCATGAAGGTAGCAGGAGCATTAGTTAATCCAAAGGACATGACTAGGAATTCATAATGCCCGTACCGAGTTCTGAAAGCCGTCTTTGGAATGTCATCGGTTCTAATCTTCAATTGGTGATACCTAACGAAGATCAATCTTTGAAAAGAATTTGGCTCCTTGCAACCGGGTCAAACAGTCATCAATACGTGGCAATGGATACCTATTTTGATGGTGACATGATTCAACTCCCGATAATCAATACAAAGTCACATACTCCCATCTTTCTTCTTCGCGAATAGAACAGGAGCACCCCAAGGAGAAGTACTAGGACGAATAAAACCAATGTCTAATAATTCCTATAGTTGGGTCTTTAACTCCTGAAGTTCAATAGGAGCCATTCGATATGGGGCTTTAGAAATGGGTTTTGTACCGGGTTCAAGGTCGATACAAAATTCAATTTCACGCTCAGGGGGTAGGCCAGGAAGTTCTTCGAAGAATACGTCAGGAAATTTATTAACAATAGAAATATCGTTTAAAACTGATGTATTTTTGTTTAAATCTGTGATATGAGCTAAGAAAGCTTGACATCCGTTTTTCAATAAACGAATAGCTTTATGGCTTAAGATGACCGTGATTGATTTTAATGGTTTTGTCGCTTGAATTCGCATAATAGGTTGATTAGGAATATAAAAGCTAACAACCTTACGGAAACAATCAATTTTTGCATGATGAGTAGTTAACCAATCAATCCCTAGAATCACGTCAAATGCAAGTATTTTCAATGAAATAAGATCTACAAGTAATGTGAGGGTAACGATTTGAACCAAACAAGACTTATAAATAGTGGATGTAATGATGGTTTCTCCCAACGGAGTTTCCACAGATAAGTCAAAGTCTAATTCTCTCCGAGTCAAATTTAATCGATGAGCGCAAGTAGGAGAAATAAAAGAATGGGTAGAACCAGATCAAATAAAGTATAGATTTCGTTAGAGTTTATGATAAGCTTACCGTTGATGACCTCATTTGGGTTCCTTGCTTTCGGGAGGTCACAACAAACGCTCTCCTCAGACTACTACCGCTTTGACTTTTCGACGGCCTTTGGTGCCTCCATCCTAGCTTTGAATTTGTCTTCGATGAACGACAAAATCGGCTAAGTGACCTTCTCTTCCACAATTATAACATGCTTTGACTGGCATCGATCGCGCAGCTTGACTAATGTGCTCCTCCCTCCGCATTTGAAACATATGATAGGTGGTCGCTTCCTTCCTTAACGACAGGTCTTTGCCGCCGACGCCTTCCATCATTGTTGAATCTCCTCTTCTTGAAATGTCCATTCTTATTATTTTGGCCCCGATTACCACCGGCGTGGTTACCATTTCGCATGTTGATTCCTCCACGCTTGTTGTCACCGCTTCGATGATCGCTTCTCACCGGTATTATCATTTTGCCACCGCTTCTTTTTAGTCATATTGACTCGTTATCGCTACTTCCACTAATCGAGCCCTATTTACAACATCCTAAATATAAACACGCTTTATGAGAAATAAGATGTCGACGTATCTCCGCTTCTTCAAACCTCTTAAAACATCCGTGTCATTCTCTCTCATTATCCACCAAGTGGGACGAAAACCGAGATAACTCCGTAAATTTAGCCTCGTATTACGAAACGTTCATATTGTTTTATTCCAACTTGATAAACTCCACCTCCTTCATGTGACGAATACTTTCGGGAAAGTATTTGTCGTTGAACAACTCTTAGAACTTCTCCCAAGACATCTTCAGTACGGTAGGTTGAGTACGTTTTACCGATTCCCACCAGTAATCTGCCTCTCCGCGCAACATAAAGGCGGCAAAGGGAACCTTTTGCTCCTCGGAGCATCCCAAGACATCAAATATTTTGGTGATCTGCTTTATCCATGCTTCCGCCATAAGTGGTTTTGGCTCTCCCTTAAACTCCGGTGGTCCCAGCTCCTTGAACTGTTTAGCGGTGACCGCCCGAGAGTTTCCAGTGTTTCCACCTGCATTTTGGATAGGAGCCGCTCTCGCCTGCTGTTGCATGAATTGCATAAAGCCCCTGAACATTTGATCATTCATCATTTGGTCAGTGTTGTTGTTTGCATGAGGATTGTCGCCTTCCTGATGCACATTATCCTGATTATTGATATGTGGTGAATCAACTACGTCACTCAGTGCTCCATTGATATTCTCGACATTCTCGGATGTCATTTTCAGATATTTCCACAAAACAAAGGTTAATTGACATGTAACATATTATCCCTAAATTCTGACCGACCAATTAAATACCACATAAACTTAGGTAGGTCATACTAGCGAAGGAATTCCCGCTCTCCCCTCCTAGTACTATTCTCACATCTTAGCCAGGATCATATCCCTAAGCTTTGATATTAATCGTGACTCCCCAAAATTAGGTATACATCACCAATCTTGGGTCGCCGATACATGGTACAAAATTCAAATACAACTTACTAATACAACTATCGTGGTACAATACGACAAAACATATAACTCGTGAGTTTGAATACAATTATTGTCTACTAGAGATTATACAAACTCAAAAGGAGTCCTCATTACAATTATTAACACACTATTTCACGTAATAGTGAGGACTACTAATGCTATCCTCCGACCGCTACTCCGCTCCCCGACTAGTCCCTCGCTATGTTCTCATTTCAAGAGAATAAAGAAAGAAAGGGTGAGCTCAACTAGCCCAATAAGAAATATTATGACTAAGATAATGCAAAATAAATTATCGTTAGCCTTCAACAAAAAGTTAAACCGATAAAATAAAACAACATCAAGTTTAATCATAATGGAACAAGCAATCCATTAAAAGAGTCAAGTAGAGAATAAAATCTACTATCTTTTATGATTTAAAAGGTTTTTCATGACTTTTATCACTGGGACTCGCTTTAATAAATAATCCACATCATCGAATCACCCCGCACTACTACTACCAAGGATATTCTTTAGTATCACGACCACAAATTATCCATGCACTACAACCAAGGACATTCGTGTATTCATTAATGGTCATGATCATGCCAACAATCGTCCATCAATGCACTACGGGCCAATGATAACTTTTACCACATCATTTGTAACATTACTACCATGATTACAATCAATAATCCTCGGTTATAATCATACCAAGTCCATCTATGCACTACAGCCACGTATGACTTTCAACATAATATAAAATATGAGGATGATGACAATGATATAAGAATTCAATAAAACAAGTTCAAGAATTAATTTATCCAGAACTAATAATGTCCAAATTGTCAACATGATATCGCTTTGTAGAGTAAAATTCAAGAATGATCGTAAGAATATTTCCATGAAAAGATATCGGATGAAGCGCAAATATCAAGGATATTCTACTAATTTCATGGAGTATAGAAGTCAAAACTTTAACCAACCGAGTATAATAAAGAATGGAATAACAAAAGAAATCACCATGCATGCGGTAGATTGACAGATGACATGTGTTATTCCAACAGAATAATAATAACGGAACCGTGTCGTGAAAAATTTTCACCGACGGATGTTCCAACAGAATAATAAAGATTTTAACCAGTCCCATGTAAAACACACACGTATAAGATGTTCCAATAATAATAATAAAGATTTAAACCAGTCCGTGTAAAACACATGCATGTGATGTTCCAATGTAATAATAATAAAGATTTTACAAAGGTCCGGTGTAAAACACATGCATGTGATGTTCCAAATGTAATAATAGAAGAATGTCACCAAGTATAGGGTAAACCACATATACAAAGTTATTCCAATGTAATAATAAGCAATGGAATAACAAAATTTCTTCTTCATGAATAAGAAATAATAACACCCCTTACATTAGTAGTAGATTGAATATCGCAGAGTGTAGTAATGTATACTCTTCTTCTTTCTCTCTTATTCTCTCTATACTTTCTCTCTCCATAGCTTGAATGAATTCGTTAAAAAAATGAAGCACTAGGCCTCTATTTATAGAAGATTTCTATCTTAGCACTTGAAATGTGAAAAGGCAAGTGGCTTGACGACTGGTGATGTGAAAAGAAAAGTGGTTTGAGGCCTACAATGTGAAACGACAATTGGTTCGACGCCTGTAATATGAAACAACAAGTGGTTTGACGTCAGGTAAAGGTAGTTACTATTGATGAAGGTAATTACAATTGATGAAGGTAATTACTATTACGAAGGTAATTACTATTGACTAAGGTAATTACTATTAACGAAGGTAATTACTATTGACAAAGGTAATTACTATTGACGAAGAGACTCTTAGATGATGACATATGGCCCCCCCATAAAATAACCAAACTTACCACAAACGTCTCATAATAGACTCTTTATATACATCAAGGATTGAATAAATATTACCACAAATCATTTTATTTTTAATCAACACATATTTAATCTTTCAACAATTATTAATCATTTATAACTTGTCGCCTCAATTATTGATTTAATAATATAACATATTATACGATGATATCTGATGACAATAATTGAATCAATAATATAAGAGATATGATCAAATTATTATCGAAGCAATAATTGAGTATAAATGAGTGACTTCTCACTTAAGCATCAATAATCAATACCATGTGCTACTATGCAACCAATGCCAGACATCGCACTTTTACTACCGGGTAGTTCAACAGTTTTAAGGTTAACACCTCCTCCGCCGTTATTTTCATAAAGTATTTTTGTCGTTTTCTCAATCCGACAATAATTCCGTTGTGGGATCCACCAATGATTGTGCCGTCGTACGAATATTTCCCGACCAAACGAACATTTTATAACAACTTGCTTACATTGCAAAATTTATAAATAATCCACAACTATAACATTATATCAAATTTACTCCATAATATTCAAAAATAATATTTATAGAAAATTCATCTTTATTTATAAAAGTTGGGGTCTTACAATAGACCCCAAAGAAAAATGAGAAGATTACTATCATATTCCTTCCAATGGTGAGTCTTCTCTTGACATATCATTATCTCCACTGTCCCTAATTGAGAGTTATACTTCAACCAAACACCAAGATTATATGGGTAGTGCTTGTAGATATACTCAGCAAGTGGATGAGCACAAACCTGTCTTATGATGACACGAGGTTGTATGTCATTAGACATCTTGTATGATAGTGGCAAAACACCATTCCAACGTTGGGTTCGCCTCACCCTATTTGATTCACCAAATATTACTACTAAATGATGTATACAACACCTTTCTATACTGCTTAGGGAGAACCTCCACAGCTAGAGACCACCGTTCTATTTCTCCGTTACCCTCGCTCAACCCAGCTACACTCTTATTACCTAAAAAGGAATTGTGAAGCAAAAGGGTGAGCACAACTAGCCCAGTAAAGAATATCATGACTAAAGATAATTAAATTATCAATAGCCTTCATCAGTAATAAATCAGAGATTTAGAACATATGGTAGATGATAAAACTTTTCAACCATAGTTGCAGCGGAACGAGCAATCCATTAGAAGAGTCAAATAGACCATAAAGTCTACTATCTTCTCCACATTAAAAGTCCACCAACAGTGTTTTATCCCTATAACATCACTCAACAGTTGCTTTCCACAATTATATGAATAACTCATAATCATAATTGTGATTCTAAATTCCTCTTCGCACCTGTGATCTAAGATAATTTTCATCACATGTCTTTACCTGAAACATCAAAGATCATGGTTATACCAAATCACAGTTCCTGTTTATAATCATACTAACAATTTCATCTTTGCACTACGGGCCAAAGATATTCATCAACAGACCATCTTTGCATTATAGGCCAAAGATATTCAACAACAGGTCATCTTTGCACTACGGGCCAAAGATATTCATCAACAATTCATCTTTTCACTACAGGCCAAAGATATTCCTCAACAGTTCATATTTGCACTACATGCCAAATATATTCATCAACAGTTCATATTTACACTACAGGCCAAATATATTAATATCTCAAAGAAATATATAATCATTTCAGAATTTATATAAACAATAATTATAACCATGTTGATCAATTCACCTTTGCACTTAAGCTAAAAATATTCAATTGTAAATTCAATGGTCATGATCATACTAGTCAACGATTCAACTTTGCGCTACTGGCCAAAGAGAACCCATAGTCACGATCAGACCAATAATCTACCCATCTTTACACTCAAGTCAAAGAGAAATTTCATCACTAGGATTATAAAAATGTTATATATGATAATAAAAACAATATGACCAAAACATGGATTTAATTTCAAGAGTAAGATTCATAAATCAACGGTAATTTGGTCAGAAAAAGAAACCAATTTTGTCGTGAATAGTACCTGTGAATAGTAACTCGTGAATAGTAACTCATGAATAGTAACTCATGAATAGTAACTCGTGAACAGTAACCCCGACATAAAAAAGGTAGAAATTCCACAATAAAATCCATACCAATATTTTGGTATAATGATATTGAAAGAATACTATTTCTTAAGCTTATAAATAATTTATTTAAATTGTTTACACTTTATTAATTAATGCATTTAATCATCATAAAATGCCAAACTCTTAAGATTTCATCACCAATAACCAAAACCCTCATCAAAAATCTGCATATAACTCATATATGATTCTCAAGCCATAAAATCATATTTTTCAATTTTCGTACTTCACATAACATATTTAATTCATTTATTCATAACTAGTCCATTTTTATGAAAAATACCAAATCAATTCCAAAAATATTTCTTTTCAGGGATTTAGTAGAATATAGTCCTATATTGAACATATATTTTTTTCAGAATTTTTAAAATTCATTTACTATTTTTCATATGGCCAAAACAGCTGAATATTTAGATATTTATCAAAAATTGTACTTTTATCCAAAAATTCCAAAATTTACAGAGTATACTTCTATCATATACATGTACTCCCAATAAAAATTTCACCAATTTTGGAGTTAACCACAAGGAGTTATAAGGGTTTACTTTTAAAATAGTCTTTTCTCATAAACTTCATAACTCATAATCTATACATCCAAAAATCGCCATTTTTGGACAAAATCTAGAAAACTCATCAAATTATCATTTCAAATTTTTTTCAGAATTTTTGAAGGTCAGAAAAATTACGAAACTGAAAAACATAACAACCCTTAAAATCCCTTACTATCCCTTACTTTAAAAGAGCAAAGATTTAACTCGGATATCTGATATAATGATCAAGGAAACTTGCAGATCGATGAATAGCAACTCACCAAGTATCTAAATACTCACAAAATACACTCGATAATATAGAGAGAAAGCTTATGAATTCTGGTGTGATTTTTAATTCTAACTTAGCCCTCTATTTATAGGAAAATGTTAGACGCCAAGCAGACTTGACTCAAGCACCGATGGCTTTACTTCTACTACTATTCCACCCACCAAAATCAGCCATCTTCCCCAACAACCAAAAGTGGGGCCCACCCATTTCTAGAATTTTCCACCAAAATCATTTATAAACCTAATTTCCGAATCAGTCACCTCTTAAAATTCATAACAAAGAATTCGTTCATTTTTAACGGTTCAAAATTTGTGAGCATATACTCAACTTATATATGTATAACATATCCAAAAATCACAACGATCCAACGGTCAGATTAAAAATTATAACTCACACAATAAAGCTATAAGAACACTGATTTGATCTTTTAATACATCCCACCCGACAAAATACTGATAAAATACCTCAACATTAATTCCTTCATTTATAACCACATAAATAAATCCATCATTTATATCCACATCAAATAAATATTTCATTATCATATAAATCAATAATTAATTATTCACAAATAATATTACAGAATCACAATAATGACAACCAGACAGTTCCCAGGGAAGAGGGGGCTTTCCGATAAGGATTTCTCCTTACTGGCACGCAATTAGGTGACCAAACCTCTCCTTGACAGAACTTTCTAGACATTTCCAATAATGATATCTAATAATATTATTCAAATAACATAAATTATTGATCTGATAATGGAGATACTGTGAAGTGACAATTATTGAAACAACAATAATATAAAATATCAACGCAACAATTATTGATTCAATAAAATAAAATATTGAACAGTAATTACTATAATAATTATTGAGTAGTGCCTTCTCACGTAAGAATCAATAATTGAAAAAAATAATGTGCAATACCGTAATACTCTTGTGCAACTACGCCAGACATCGTATTTTATCCAAAGCAGTATTCCAACAAAGTTGTTAACTGTGAATAACTACGCCGTTATTTATAAAAACTCAAATTTGTCATTTTCTTCATCCGACAGTTATTCTGTTATGGGGCCCAGAAATGGCTGCGTCGTCGTACGAATATTCCCCGACAGAAAGAATATTCCACGACTAAACAAATAATCCCCTACAACAATGAATATTTTATAACCACTTGCGTATTTTGAAAAAAAAATTCATATATCACCCTTAACTTTAACCTTTATCAATTTAACCATTTACTGAATAGTAATTATAAGAAAAATTGAATACTTTTATTTCATAAAATTCGGGGTCTTACACCAAACACCCATCTTCTTGGATCTTTCTTCTTCCTTGGTGGATCACCTCTAGAAGCCAAACACTTGGGTGACTAACGTTGATCAAAGGAAGGAACTAAACCCGGTGGATTCAAGTTGAATGCGAAAAGGATTGGAGGTGAACTCTTACCTGAGGAAGCTCCAATCTTCAAGGGTATGATTCTTCTTCTTCTTCATATATTTTCGTTTAATTAATAATTGTGCATAAAGGATGATCCGGGTATATGGTTTGTAAAATTTTAAACTCTGATTTTTACACGTTTCAGCTTATTTTGTGCAATTTAATTGCGTTCAAGAATATTACAAACCTAACAGCTAGTTCTATATACGTGTTCTTGATTAATAAATTTGGATAATGAGTTAAACTGGAATAAAGGTGTAATAATCTGAGTGATGCTTAGCGTGAAGTCGAAAGCCTAATTCTCCATTATTTGTTTGAAAATTCAGTTTTTAGCGTTTATTGATTGTGTGGTGATTTTAATAGTTTTCATACTGTTAGTTACAAACTGGAAATTGATTAATTTAATAAAATTAGGATTAATAGGAAATTAGTAATTGGAGGTAATCTTAACAGGTACAGGTACCTCCTCGTACGTTAAATCTTCGGCTATCTCGTCTGGTTCTAACTCAATAATGTGGTTCAGGTCTTTCACATATTTACGAAGCATAGATATGTGAAAAACATTATGAACACGAGACATGCTTAGAGGTAATGCGAGTCTATAGGCCACATTTCCTATTCGGTCAAGAATCTCAAATGCACCAACAAATCGTGGATTGAGCTTTCCTCTCTTCCCAAATCTTGTAACTCCCTTCCATGGTGCAACACGTAACAACACATGATCCCCAATATTAAATTCCACGTCCTTTCGATGAAGATCCGCATAACTCTTTTATCGATCCTGTGCCGTTTGTATACATTGTTGGATCATTTGGATATTATCTGTAGTTATGCGTACCAATTCTCGTCCCAATAATGTTGCTTCACCCACCTCGTCCCAGCATACTGAAGAACGAAATTTTCTTCCATACAATGCCTCGAATGGAGCCATTCCTACACTTGCCTGATAACTGTTGTTGTAGGAGAATTCCACCAATGGTAGGTACTTATCCCAACTCCCTTTGAAATCTAGGACACAGAGTCTTAATAGATCTTCAAGAGTTTGAATAGTCCTCTCTGATTGCCCATCTGTTTGAGGATGGTATGCGAACTGAATCGTAAATCCGTGCCCATAGCTTTCTGCAAGCTAACCCAAAATCGTGAAGTAAATCTTGGGTCACGATCCGAAACTATGGATACTGGCATGCCATACAATCTTACAATCTCATTCATGTACATACTAGCAAGATGTTCAAGGGAATAAGTCTCCCGTATAGGCAAGAAATGGGCAGACTTGGTTAATCTATCAACAATAACCCAAATCACATCTGTGCCTTGAGAAACCTTGGGAAGACCCATAACAAAATCCATAGTAATGTGTTCCCACTTCCATTTCGGAATCTCAAGTTGTTGCAATGGACCCTTTGGCACTTGATGCTCTGCCTTTACACGTTGACAAGTTAAACACCTCGAGATAAACTCCGCGATCTCTCTCTTCATATTGTTCCACCAAAATGTATGTCGAAGATTATGATACATTTTGGTACTCCCAGGATGGATTGCAAATGGTGTGTTGTGTGCCTTCATCATAATTCTATGCTTCAAGTTAGAATCGTTAGGAACACAAAGTCTGGAGTTGACTCGAAGTATTCCTTCTTCATCAATTCTTGCTTCTGGAATAACACTTTCTTGCACTTTCTTCTTCATACGCATTAGCTCCATGTCCGTAACTTGAGCATTTTTAACTTTATCGATTAAAGTCGGTTCTACTCGTATGTTTAATATCATCACATGGGTACTTGGAGCCTTTACCTCTCTCTCCATCCTTTGCAAGTCATACAAAATAGACCTTTGTGTTAACAACATTGCACTCGTGCCCGCATATAATCTTCTACTCAATGCGTCAGCTACCACGTTTGCTTTTTCAGGATGATATTGGATGGTGTGATCGTAATCTTTCAATAGCTCAAGCCAACGTCATTGCCGCATGTTGAGTTCCTTTTGGGTGAAGAAATATTTGAGGCTTTTATGATCTGTATAGATCTCCACTTTCTCCCCATACAGTTAGTGTCTCCAGATCATTAATGCAAAAATGACTGCTACCAACTCCAAATCATGAGTAGGATAATTCCTCTCATATTTTTTGAGTTGTCGCGAGGCATAGGCTATGACTTTCCCATGTTGCATGAGAACACATCATAACCCTTTGCCTGAAGCATCACTGTAGATAAAAATCCATTCGAACCAGATGGTATTGTCAGAACAGGTGCCGAAATGAGTCTTCTCTTGAGTTCTTGAAAACTCTTTTCACAATCCTCGCTCCAACCAAATTTTGTATCTTTACGAGTCAGCTGAGTTAACGGAGTAGCAATTCGAGAAAATCCTTCCACGAATCTCCGATAGCAACCAGCTAAGCCCAGAAAGCTACGTCCTTTGGTCACCGACTTCAGTTGCTCCTAACTTTATATGGCTTCAATCTTCGCCGGGTCGATAGATACTCCATGTTTTGACACCACGTGCCCAAGGAATGCTACTTCCTCAAGCCAGAACTCGCATTTCTTCAGCTTGGCATATAGCTTGTTATCACGAAGCCTTTGCAGTACTAGCTTCAAATGGCGCTCATGATCTTAATGAATTTTGGAATAGATGAGGATGTCATCAATAAAGACAACAATCTACTGATCCAAAATATTCTTTGAACACACGGTTCATCATATCCATGAAAGCAGCGGGATCATTAGTTAATCCAAAAGGCATGACTAAGAATTCATAATGCCCGTACTGAGTTCTGAAGGCAGTCTTTGGAATATCCTCAGTTTTAATCTTCACCTAATGATATCCAGAACGAAGATCGATATTTGAAAAGAATTGTGCTCTTTGCAACTGGTCAAACAAGTAATCAATGCGAGGTAGTGGATACCTATTCTTGATAGTGACATGGTTCAATTCTCGATAGTCAATACAAAGACGCATACTCCCGTCTTTCTTCTTTACAAATAACATAGGAGCACCCCAAGGAGATGTACTAGGACAAATGAAACCGATGTCCTACAACTCCTGTAGTTGAACCTTTAACTCCTGAAGTTCAATAGGAGCTGTTAGTTCCCAGTAGGCACAATAGATCTAGAAGGGGGGAGGGGGTTGAATAGATCCTTTTTATTTTAAATACTTTTCTCTTTTATTTTGTATTGCTATTACATTAGCAGATGACAAACATAAGAATCTTTTCAAGCACAGTGGAATAAGTAAAAAGATCCCCTTCATTGATATATTCATAATCAAACATACATTGTTCGTAGAGTTAGTTTGGTTGTAAGCAGTTAGAACATACATAGCAGTTATAACAGTTATAGTACATAATGTAAATGACATAATGTAAAAGACACAGTGGGTTTTAAGTGGTTCAGAGACTCAAGCTCCTAATCCACTCTTCTGCTTTCAACTAGCAGGATTTCCACTAAGGAAGGGCAGCACCCTGAATCACTAAGATTCCTTCAAGGCCAGCAGCCTTGGGACTTTAGTTCATTAAGAACTCTTCAAGGCTAGCAGCCTTGGGACTCCTCTAGTTCCCTAGGAACTCTTCAAGCCCAGCAGGCTTGGAACTTCGTTTAGTCCTCCGACAAGGACCCTCAGCCCTCGGCTTCATTTAGTCCTTCAACAAGGACCCATCAGCCCTCGGCTTTGTTGTGTTTATTTGTTTGTTGGTTTGTTGGAGTTGGTGCCGAGTCGCTAAGATGTCTTCATGCTCCGAACATCTTCATGATTAGTGACTTATGTGATCATCCTTGAAGTGCAGCTTGAGTGTTGCATGATGATGCTCAACTTCTTCGCCATTCTCAACCACTTCGGATGATCCCTTGATGACTGCCTTAAAGATCTTTCCTCTTAATACATGATGGTTGCACATGATAGGTTTCCAAGATGACTGTAAGTTCTTCTGCTAGGTACTTAGAAACTTTCTCATGCTTGCCACCATGATGACGTTCGTGATCTCCCTTCTTGATACTTGATGTCTTCTCATGATGGACTTGCTAAGATGATTGTGAGCTCTTCTCAATGGTACTTAGAGTCTTCCCATGATGGACACCAAGATGACATGATGCTCTTCTTTCTCTCGGCAGTTCAGAACACTCTTCTTGTAGTAGAACTCTCACTTCTATATAGTAGAACTCTCACTTCTACTTCTTCTTTTGCATGTATCTGAGTGTTCTTGGTGGATCGTAGAGTGAGCCTTCGGACTCACTATTTCATATGGTTTAGAACAGTCCACCGTTACTCCAAACTCGGCAACTCCAGCAACCTTCGATCTTTGAAGCTCTTCCGGATTTATACTCCTTCCCAATCCTTCTGTTGGAAAGTAGCCGTTGAAGGCTATTCAAATATCTTAACAGATCTCGAGTTGACAGAGGTAGACTGCTGATGTGACATGTCATACATTATTTGACATTGTAGTCTACTGTTTCACCTACCTCATTAGAGTTGTCACTTTAATGTCTTGGGCAGGTCGAAGACTTTACTTCCTCTTGCTGATTTCTCGTTCAAAGGTTGTCCTTTTGCATCGATGCTCTCAATAATCTTTTGTCCGAATACCATCCTTCAGTTTGAACCGTTGCCAATGCTTCAATCTTCGGGTGTTCGAACTCTACGATTCTGATGCTTGTCTTCTTGGACCTGATCGTAGTGTCTTGTTAAGTGTTGCTTATTGACTGGTAGAGTTAACACTACGATCTTAAAGAGTGTTGATTGGATCTCCAATGTAGTACACCTTTTCCTTCCATTATGTAGTGTTTCAATACTTTTGTTTGCTTTGACTATTCTCAGAGACTGATGGTCTAACTCCTTGCTCTGGTCCCCTCTGAATAGCAAGACACTTCATATTTGTGGCGCGTCCAGCTCGCTTTCTCCTTGTGATCTCTCGTTCACTTATCATCAATAGATTGACCCTACCCTTAATCATTTTAGCCTTGTTCTTCAGAGACTAACCAGTATCTCGGTTCACATTCCATCACTTCTTTCTTTGTTTGGCAAACACTACGATCTTGGTTGCTTCCAAGATTGTTATCTTCTGTTCACTTGACAACTACTGCACTTGCTGACTTTCCTTAGTCAGTTACTGATGTCTTCTTATGATCATCTTGTGGAAGAATTCATCTCGAATGGCTTTACAACTCAATCTTGATGCTGATTGGGTTGGTGCTTAGATCTTCTGTTAGCTTGCATGCCATTTGTTGAGTGCTCTCTGGTTTCCTTCAGGTGAGATGTATCTTTGCAGTGCCAACCAGAGGCTTTATTCCTTTGGATATTCTGGGAGTGCTCATTAGTTGAGAATCGTATTTGCTCTACGATTCTGCCTTGGCATTGTGAGCACATCTGTTGAGGTCGTAGTTTAGCACTCTATGATTCAAATTTTCGTGTGCAATACACTATAACTTCGGATCGATCTTGACACTCTCTACGATTTACGCGCTTTGTGCTCGATGTCTTCATCTGATATAGCTCGACTACGATCTCTGTATGTAATCAATAGACTCTACGAACTCAGAGTGTAGTCTACAATCCTTGACATGGCTTCGACATCAGTAGACTCTATGACCTCGAGTGTAGTCTACGATCCTTGACTTGACTCCGGCATCGGTAGACTCTACGACTCCGAGTGTAGTCTACGTTTCTGACTTGGCTTCGACAGATGTTCGGTCGGCTCGTAGGCAGGCTGTCTCTACGATTCTGAACATAACTTCCTCAGTAAACTTTGGTCCCGAGGAAGTTCTACTCGACACACTACGATCCTTCCTCGTCTCTTCTGGAAGTCTACGAACTCCGACATCTACTATCTTCCAGACTATGATTCTGCCTCGACAGCTCTCGAGTTTTCCTTGACTCTCCTAGCAGACTACGATTTTTGGTGTAGTGTTCGACGATCAGACAAGCCTATCTATTACATCATAAGATTAACCTAACATGCTTGATCTTTCTATATTTATAGTCTTTGTACATCATTTCTTTATAAGGACTTTACAAAGCTGTTTTGCTTATGTAGGATCAACCTAACATACTTGATCAATTCATTATAAGTCCTTATACACATGTTTCTATTACCTACCAAAGGACTTTATAGCTTTTCTTAATGCAAGCATACTTGCATATTCATTCTTATATATATCATAATCAAATCATGTGTAAATAGGAATATTATTCATATGTTTATTCTTGACAATCTCCCCCTATTTGATTATGACAAAAATAATAAGTGCATATGCATGTTATGAATGAATCTTATATACAGTGAGCAGCTGTATTTCTAAAACAGATGATCATGAATGTCATTTATAAAGATATGGGAAATTATACATTGAGACACTTTACATCCTGGATCTAGAACATACCTAACTAGTTAGAGATGTACCTCTTTGGCTCCATGTATGTTTCCAAGATGTCTGTTGATCAGCTATTCATCTATTTGATCTTCTTGCTCTTGCTCCCCCTGGGATGATGACCTTCTGTCTTGGCTTTGCTCCCTTTCAGCTTCTTTCTGAACATGCCCCTCAGACTCTGCAATCATGTGATCATCATCTTTTGGCTCCCCCTTAGATGATGACTCTGCCTCTTCTTCCGCTGTCAGCTTCTTTGACTTCTTTTCTCCTATCCCTCTGCTCTTCTTTGAGTGCCTCTTGCTCCTCTTGCTCTTCCTCTTTCTATGCCTCTTTTTCTCCCCCTTTTTGTCATTAATCATTTATGAGAGCCGCCCATGTTGGACATAAGTCGCCCATTAGGTAGAGGAGTCAGTAGCAACTTCAAACTTGAGTTCTGCTGGCCTAACTCAAGTTGTCTTCGAAAAGACCGCTTAGGTCGTCAATCTTGTCGAGAGGGCTTGATCTCGCTTCTTCATTTGCCTTCTTGAACTCGTAGAGCTTCCTTTTTTTGATCGTGTATGGCCTTCTGATAGATGTTATCTCTCTCTTGGAGTTTGAGAGATACATCAGCCATAGTAGCTTGAAGTCTATTCTGAAGTGAATTATCTCTTTTTGCTGTCAGCTTCTGTGACTCTTCAGTGAGTAGAGATATTTTCTCACTTAGTTCATCAGAACTCTTCAGTAGTTCCCGCTCCAAAATAGTTTGATCCTCTTGTTGGGCAAAAATTTCGGTTGAGCATCGATTGACTCTACGATTTTCATTCTTGGACAGATTTTTCAAAGCTTGAGAATCAAACAATCGCTGAGTACCAATTGCTAGTTGAGGATGAGGAATGTCGAGAGCAAAGTTGATTGGGTCATTGGAAGCTTTTGATTTTGAATTTGAAATGGGCCTCAAAGAAGAGAGTGACTGGACTCTTTGATCATATCCTTGATCATGTTCCTTCTTCCTTTCGAGTCCACTCTACGATCGTAGTGGATATAGTGATTGCCAGACTGTTGATAGACTTTGAAGTGAGGCTGGTCTTTGATCATTTTGGTTGTAAACTTCTTCACCCTTGGGAAGTTCTAAGCCACCAGCTCCATGCTTGGAAAGTGAGAGAAGTACCAGCTGAGATAGCTTCCATCTCCTTCAGTATGGGCCTTTAGCCATGGCATCCACTGGAAGAACCATCTCATCAGCAAGTCGTCAGGATTGTAGAGAATGGTCGAGCAGTCTAGCTCCATGTTGTTCCAGTTTTTAGCTATGTCAAAGGTAGTCATTCTTACTACATTGAGCTGCTCATTTCCATAGTTCACCCATATTTCTGGTGGAACTACTGGTAGTTCATTTGAGACTTCCACCACTATTCTTCTGTTAAATCTTGCTGGTGAGAGGACATGATAGAGTTCTGGCTCCTCTGATTCCTGATTTTCAGAATTGGAATCATTCTCCATTTCTTCTTTGTCGGAGCATGAACCATTTTGATCACTTCCAGCAGTGAATCCTTCTTGCTGCATTTCATTTCTAGAACCTTCTTCAGCAAGATTTTCCTTTGATTCATCTTCTTCATTTCTTGTCCTATCCTCAGAACTTTCTTCTTGTGATACAAAATCATCATCACTTAATTCTATAACTTCATTTGATTGATCACTGCTTCTTTTGGAGGCAAATTTTGCTTACAGTCTGTAACTCTTCCTTCTTCTTGGAGGTTCAGCTGTGGGAGAGTCAGACTCTTCTTCCTCTTCGCACTTGAAGCCTCCGGGTTTATCGTAAGAACTTCCTTCAGTTCAAAGAAGAAGGCAAGGATAGTCCCTTCTTCTGTAAACTCATCACCCTTTGAGTCATTTTGAGGGCTTCCAGGATTGGAAGGGGCCCATTTTTCTTCTTTAGAATCAGCATCATTTGACCCATTATCTGGTTTTGTTGGGGTAGTTGCATTTGGGGATGTAGTTGGGTCATCTTGAATCTCTTCTTCATCATCAGAGTGAATGCTCTGAGGATTAGCCACAGGGCTTGAGTATTCCTCTTTATCAGCAGATGCTGAGTTTTCATTCATCAATCTAGCTTCACCTTCACTACTGGATTTGGTCTGTGAGGACTCATCCTTGACATCGGTCTCCTTTTCTTCTGCTGACTCCACGTCCTTCTCTTCGTCAGATGTACTGTTTTGGGAGGCCGAGGCTGGTTTGTTTTCCACCTTAGCTTTCTTGTTGAATGGGCCTTGAAGTAACCTATTACTTCTCCTCTTTATTGTTTTAGTAGTTAGGCCCTTTTCTTCTTCATCTTTATCTTTGGTGGAGACTCTTCTTGATGAGGTTTGGGCTTTCTTCACATCACCAGCTTTTCTTCACACCTCTGGATTTCTTTCTGACTACTGTGATTTTTGCTGGTACAGAGTCATCAGACTCAGAGCTCTTTGCCTCTTCTGTCTCCCTCTTCTTTGCAGAGGCCCTACTGTTGTTCCCAATTGTCAGCCGTCGGTTTTCCTTGGGGTTCTTCTTCCAATTCACAAATAATTATGGAGACATCACTTTGTGAACATTCAAAGGCTCTCCCTCATCGTCCTTGATCTTCCCTCCTAGCTTCTTCTTCATCATAATACTCAGTAGTCTACCATGAAACACCTTAGTTAGGGGTTTTTCGGCGGAATTTTTCATCTCAGCTTTTTCTACCCACTTGGAGATTTGATTGAATAAGATAGCTCCAAAGTTGATTTGTTTCTTCAGAACTATTGCTGACATTATCTTCATCTGTTGGTCAAGCACTATGTCATGTGCAGTGTCTTTGCACAGTATGCATTTTCCAACTATTTTAGCAAGGAACTCGTACTCTTCAGGAAACTCCTTCTTCTTCATGTCTTTCAGACTAGGGTTTCTTTGGTACCCCATGATCTCCTTTGCTTGTTCAGTGTTGACATCATCAAGGTTCTTCAGCCCTTGGTTAGGAAAACCTAAGCATTAATTAAGGTCAAAAGATTTCAGCTTTAGATACTGACCTTTGACCTTGGTAGAAAGGGTTCCGGAGTTTATGGAGGTGTTTGAGTAGAACTCTTTTACCAGGTTAATGTATACTCGAGTGCTAGCCTCAAGAAATTCTGAGAATCCGACTTTCCTCACAAGTTCGAGAATATCTCTGAAATTTTTTTTGGATTTCTCGAACGACTTGGTTCCGAGCTGAATGCTAGTGATTACTCGCCAGTTTTCCATTTGATCAGTTCAAAGAATGTGGGTATTTGATTCGGAGAGGTTTATAAGAGATGGCTGATTGTGATTTGATAAAGCTCTGGAGTGTTAATCTGTTCTGGCTCTTGAGAGGATTATAGGGTTTGAAAATGGGAGGGAGAAAGGTTTGATAGCTTCTGATAACTGTCTGCAGATTTGAAATTGTCTTTATGGTAGTTCCTTCTAACTCTACATAACCAGTGATGTTTCAGCCGACCGTTGGTTGCACGATGCCCAAGAATGAGTCAGAATTCCCCATAACTTTTCGCTTAGATATTTCCTTTTAGAAGAGTAGACGCTTAGACGACGTGGCTTTGACCATTGACCTTTTGATTCATAGAGTAGCATGGTAAGGCAAATGCCTATGGACTAACGCGACTTTGTGGACTCAACGATTTCCTTTGTTGACTCAACGATCAACTTTTGAGAGATTCTTGCAAAGATAGAATGGATGGCTATACTCAACTTATCTCCTCATTTTGAATGGTTGAGCAATTTTCTCATTTTCCAAGCTCCTTGTGAACTGGAGTACCCTTTGGTAGAACTACGATCGTCGAGTTGTCTTCTACGATCGTTGAGGTTGCACTGCGATCGTGGAGTTCTCTTCAACTTCGACTCTACGATCGTTGACTGACCTGGTCCTTGAGATGAATTTTATCAAGCAATTCTTCTGGGATAAGGTAGCTCAGGAAGGGCCAACCTCTTAGAGTGAGCTAAGGGTCTGGTTTGTCCCTGAGGTGCTTTCTAGATGAAATGCTATAGAAGTGATTTGCAATGACATCTCATTTGACATTTTCTGATGGGGAGGTCCTCTACCAACTTTGACAATCAGCATTTGTCAAATCGTGGTGTCCTCCTCGCTTTCTACACCGCGATCGATGTTCGATCGTACGCACTCCACGATTTTGAGTTGGGTGGTCGAAAGGTTATCAAGAGTACATTTTTGAGACGCTCCTACCGACTATGGATCTTCATTTGTTCATCACCACAAAGTTTTGGGACTTTGTAGAATGGTATATTTCCTCATAGTATAACTCAAGGTCATTGTTGTTTCTCAAAAGATCACTGCTCCCCATGGTTGAAGCTGTCTTCCAGGATAGATGTGATTCCCTTTGCTTTAGACTCATTTGAAGGCAGTCCTGCATATCTCCTTTTGACTGGAATCATCATTATCCCTTAAATCTCCTTGTATCGTAGGCATGGATATCTTCAGGACTGATCACTCTACGATCTTTTAACAGCACTATGAACGTAGTCTTCTTTGACAGTTATGCATGAGAAGTTCTTCTTTTGTAATGAAATCCTCTTGACTGATACTCGATGATTCTCTGTTGTGAGCTTCCTTGAGGATTCTTCTCATATTATTTGTTTTGCCTGATTTGGGCATATAAGACCCTTTTCATCTTTGGTTGCATGGCCTGCTTCCATATACAGATTAGCAGCCATGTGAGCTTCATTCAGTTTAGCTCAGTGGATCTTCGAGAATAGGCTTGGACATATATGAATTTTATCAAAGTCATTTCTGAATGGTCCTTAGCCTTCTGCTGGTTGAGTCTTCTTGACTGAAGTCTTCTGCTTCAGCATTCCTTAGTGTGGTCAGACAGACCAAGTACCTGCAGGTATAAATGTATTTCTATTTTTGGTACCCATAATTAAAAGGGTCCTGCTAGGTTAGTTTTCTAAACCCCTGTTCCTCTTATATTTGGATAATAATCACATTTATCACCAACATCATATTCATGCATAAAACTAGTTTTAGATAATACATTTTTATATGCATGAAGGTAAGTGTGTGTAAGATTTGACATTTAATAACACACTCTTTATCTATGATAGTTTCATCATTTGCTGGGTTATGTTCACAATGTTTAAGTGTTCACAAAGTGAAAATCAACTTTATGATTTAGGAGTATCTAGTTGATTCATGGAGGTGATCAGTTTCTACACATCATCAAGATACTCTTTTAGAACTGATCATACTCTGTGTGTTATCAAACACTTAGAACAAGGATTTGTACATACATACTAACCCACCTACAAATATTACTTCTCATAAAATTCATTTGACCTGTGATGCTCTTATGACCCATTTCAGATTTCCTTCAAGATGTCATCTTCAACCTAAAATTTGGATGGAGAGAAAGCTTATAGACATTTGAGTTTCCATCCTCGTGGTACTTTCTCTCTTCACCTTTTTAGGTGGATTATGACTTCGTGACAAAATACTGTTATGGTTCATAAGAAGGTGCATTAATGATGCACACATGTATAATAGTGAGGAGCCGTACCTTTTTACTGTCAGTCTCTTAATAGTCATTTATCTTAGATATACTGAGTTTATGCATTGATGTGCATAGCTTCACATTTGCTCCTGACAGCTTGTTGCTCTTGTTGACCTTTAATCAATCAGTCATAGTCTTGAAGATGTAGGCCAAGAGAATCTCAACATTAAGATCTTTGACATCCTTTAGTTTACAAAGTTTGCACCCAGCTGCTAGTTGGCCAGGCATAAGTTTGAGAAGATCTTCTTTCTTCTCTTGATAAGCATTTCTTAGCATGTGTGACCTCTTCATCTTTCAGGCTAGTGGATGCTTGACTCTTTTTCGTTGATGTCTCTTGAGCTTTCTCGTCTGGTCTTCAGACTACAAGATTGACTGAAGGCAGGGATTGGTCTTATTGATGTAGCAATCGAGAACATGGACCAATCTGAGCAGCTTCAGGTGTATATACACATTTACCTATACATAGTATTTCCAACGTGTGACCTCATCTGCATATAACAAGTTACTTACTACTAAACTAAGTTTAGAACAATGTTTGGGTGGGATCGGACTCAAAGTGATTAGCTTTTGAATATAGCACGAGAACCTGCTCTGATACCAATTGTTAGTTCCCAGTAGGCACAATAGATCTAGAAGGGGGGGGGGGGGTTGAATAAATCCTTTTTATTTTAAATACTTTTCTCATTTATTTTGTATTGCTATTACATTAGCAGATGACAAACATAAGAATCTTTTCAAGCATAGCGGAATAAGTAAAAAGATCCCCTTCATTGATATATTCATAATCAAACATACATTGTTCGTAGAGTTAGTTTGGTTGTAAGCAGTTAGAACATACATAGCAATAATATCAGTTATACTACATAATGTAAATGACACAATGTAAAAGACGCAGGGGGTTTTAAGTGGTTCAGAGACTCAAGCTCCTAATCCACTCTTCTCGCTTTCAATTAGCGGGATTTCCCAAGGAAGGGCAAGACCTCGAATCACTAAGTTTCCTTCAAGGCCAAGCACTTGGGACTTTAGTTCACTAAGAACTCTTCAAGGCTAGCAGCCATGGGACTCCTCTAGTTCCCTAGGAACTCTTCAAGCCCAGCAAGCTTAGAACTTCGTTTAGCCCCTCCGGACAAGGACTCCTCTGGCCCTGGCTTCATTTAGTCCCTTCGGACAAGGACCTCTCAGGCCATGGCTTTTGTTGTTTGTTTGTTTGTTGGTTTGTTGAGTTGGTGCCGAGTCGCTAAGATGTCTTCATGCTCTAACATCTTCTTGATTTAGTAGCGACTTGGCGTGATCATCCTTGAAGTGCAGTTGAGTGTTGCATGATGCTCGCTTCTTCTTCGCTTACTCAACCACTTTGGATGATCCTTGATGACTTCTCGAAGATCTTTCCTCTTGATACATGATGGTACGCATATGATAGGTTTCAAGATGACCGTAAGTTCTTCCGCTAGGTACATAGAAACTTTCTCATGCTTGCCACCATGATGACGTTTGTGATCTCCCTTCTTGATACTTGATGTCTTCTTATGATGGACTTGCTAAGATGACTGTGAGCTCTTCTCTATGGTACTTAAAGTCTTCCCATGATGGACACCAAGATGACATGATGCTCTTCTTTCTCTCGGCAGTTCAGAACACTCTTCTTGTAGTAGAACTCTCACTTCTACTTCTTCCTTTGCATGTATCTGAGTGTTCTTGGTGAATCGTAGAGTGAACCTTTGGACTCACTATTTCACATGGCTTAGAACAGTCCACCGTTACTCCAAACTCAGCAACTCCAGCAACTTTTGATCTTTGAAGCTCTTCCTTATTTATACTCCTTCCCAATCCTTCTGTTGGAAAGTAGCCATTGAAGGCTATTCAAATATCTTCACAGATCTCGAGTTGATAGAGGTAGACTGCTGATGTGACATGTCATACATTATTTGACATTGCAGTCTACTGTTTCACCTACCTCATTAGAGTTGTCACTTTAATGTCTTGGGCAGGTCGAAGACTTTACTTCCTCCTTCTGATTTCTCATTTAGAGGTTGTCCTTTTGCATCGATGCTCTCAATAATCTTTTGTCTGAATACCATCCTTCAGTTTGAACCGTTGCCAATGCTTCAATCTTCGGGTGTTCGAACTCTACGATGCTTGTCTTCTTGGACCTGATCGTAGTGTCTTGTTGAGTGTTTCTTATTGACTTGTAGAGTTAACACTACGATCTTGAAGAGTGTTGATTGGATCTCCAATGTAGTACACCTCTTCCTTCCATTGTGCAGTGTTTCAATACTTCTGTTTGCTTCGACTGTTCTCAAAGACTGATGGCCTCACTCCTTGCTGTAACGACCGAGAAATTCGGATCCTTTGTAAAATATTTGTAAGAATTAAATAATGAATAAAACAATATTATTTGTTATTATATGTGTTAATAAGATGTATGTTGATCTATAACCTAGAAAAGCCGGAAGATTGTAGTATTTGAACCACGTGAATGAATTAAAGTGTTTGAATTTCCAAGACGAAAATAAAAGTTTTTTGAGAAAGTTTACGAAAAACACTATCCATCATTTATCGCTCGGGAATTATTTTTGAACTTCCGAGAAATACGTAACGTTAGAATATCGAAGCGAGATGGATTATGTAATAATAATCTAAGTATGGAAAACACAATAATTCACATGCGGACTTAAATTGAGAATGTATGTATTAAAACCTAATGAACTAATGTAACTTGGTATAAAATATAAGTCCACGAGCTTAAAGGTGTGAACCTATGTGGGATTTATATTAAGCCCAAGTGATTTATTATAATGCAAGCCCAACAAGGAAATTAGCTAGATTAATTAGCAAGCCCAATGAATTAGCCATGATCCATGGAGCAAACCATGTTAATATGGGTAGTCTTGATGGGCAAGAACTTTATGTAATAACCAAGTAAGAGATAAGAGTTGTGGTTAACATGTAAACTTAGGGATTAAGCAAGTGAATAGTAAGGAGGCTAGTTTAACGAGCTAGGATAACATAAAGACCATTATGCCCTAACCTTAGCTCCTCTATAAATAGCAAGCCTTTAATTCATTTGTTGCTTGTTATTTCCTCCACAAACTCTCTTTGTAAACAACTTATTTGTTAGAGCCAATAAGCACTTTGGAGTTTAACTTTCCTTTGCTAGATTTTCAAGAGAAAAGAAGTACAAGTAATCTTCAAAGGTAATTAATATTATCTCTTCTATCTCTATCATACTAGGATGATAAGAGAAGTGTAATCTAATGAAGTTAGATACTAAGAACATATAATAAGTCATTGATGAACTTAAGCCGAATAAGTTGAATAAGCAACTTGAACCTAAATAAGTTGATGAACTTATGAAGAATTTGTCATATGATGTTAGTAGATTCAATATAGTATGAGAACCTTGATTGATGGACTTAAGTTCATAGTATGTCATAAACATAAGAATTTGTAATGAATAAGTTAAATAAGTCACTGACTTATGAGAATAAGTCAACACCTACTTTGATAATAAGTTGGTGTAATAAGTAACTTGAAATGTCTATATGTTGATTAAAATCCACCTAGAATGATTAGTGATGAGGTTTCGCCGGAATTCAAACGATTGATTTATAATCGTCGAATTAATTGTGAAATTCCTAATGAAAGTCGTATTTTGTGTTTGAAGTCGTAAACGTTGGTTTTCGATGGAGACAAGTCATATTTAGCATTATAGAGTTGCAGACTCGAAAATGGCCGAATTCTGACTTAGAACGAAGAAACGAGCGTTGAACGTTCGTGAACGTTTATCATTTTCGTTAAAATGAACTAATAGGTGAAATTTTAGCAAACAAAGTGAAATAGATAAAATTCTTGCATGAACGCATATAGCACGTAATTTGTGAATCGTAGGCTCTTGAACGAGCCAATTCGGACTTATAGCAAAGAAGTTACGAGTCCGAAAGTTTCACAAAATTTTTAAAAATGTCCAAGTTTCTGGTGCACAGAGCTGGCGCCGCGGAGCCAGCACAAGGCAAATTAGCCCACACTGCAGTGCCAAAGTGGCCATTAGCCCCTGGAGAGTCACGCCACAGCTCGACATATAACACAGAGACTCGCGCCGTTGCGCCGAGTCCAGATTTTTGAACAATAAGTGGTGATTGTACAAATACACACGCACCGAAAGTCTGATAACTTCTGTTGCAGCCCAACTTCATAACCTAGATAGTAAAGAAATGTTTACATGTTAAGCATGAATAATATTTGATATGCTATTAAATGAGGATCTTAATAAAACATTATTAAGTCATAATTAAGCCTTAAGTATGAACACTTAGAGTTAAGTTAAGCCAGTTCATATGAACGTAAGAATGATCTAACGGAAAGCCAAAACCAATAATAACAAATCTAATACGTATTTAGATTGAGAAGAAGGGTAAGATTCTTTAGGAACCATGTATGATCATTCATGACCTAATGTACTATGTGATGTTATTATCTAATGTAGAGACCTTAAAGATATGACACCCCCAAATCCCGGTACTTCATTATGTTAGGTTTGTAATATTCATGTGCGCAATCAAATTGCAAAAATAAGCGGAAGCGAGATAAAATCAGAGTTTAAAAAATTTACAAACCATATACCCGGATCACCCTTTATGCACAATTATTAATTAAACGAAAAGATATGAAGAACAAACATACCCTTGAAGATCCGAGCTTCCTCAGGTACAAGTTCACCTCCAATCCTTTTCGCATTCAACTTGAATCCACCGGGTTTGGTTCCTTCCTTTGATCAACGTTAGCCACCCATGTGTTTGGCCTCTAGAGGTGATCCACCAAGGAAGAAGAAAATTCAAGAAGAAGGGTGGTTGACTAAACCTTAGTTTTCTATCTCTATAGAAAGGGTGTACTCTCCCAACAATTGGAATTATGTCGTATGTTGAAAAATCAACAACCCATACCACCCATAATAAGACTCCTCTTATTTATAGATGTGGGCAACCCACCTTAACAATTAAGGAATTGGGATTTATTTAATTAATTAAATTCTTTTAATTAATTAAGCTCCCTAATCTTATTAGGGATAATTAATTAAACTCTTTTAACTAATTTTTCTTCCTAATCCAATTAGGAATAAATGAGAGTACTTATATTAAATTAATTCCTAAACTCTTTTAGAAATTAAAATAATAATAATTGTAATAATATTAATAAGACTCCTCTTATTAATTTATATTTAATATTTCTAAAATATTAAATAATAAATATTAAGCTATTTAATTTATTCTATCATCATAGATTAAATTAAATATACTTAACATATTATTACGATTATGCCATTAACTTCTTAAATAATTATTCTTCCTTTTATGGTGTGACCCTTTAGGTTCTCCATATTAAACCTAGGTTGTGAATAAATCAATTAGAACAATTCTAATCTTATTTAAATAAATAAATTAAATAATTAATTTATTTAAATAATATTTATTCTACAATAGGGATAAGCCTCCCAAATGATCAACGACTTTCCTAATATAGATTTCAACATTAATCATAAAAGAACCTTTCCAAATAATATAGATCCTTCCACCATACAATGTCCCAATTAAATATAAGGCATCACAAGTCTTATTTTATTTAATTATATGTATTTCTCCTTAAATAATGCTCAAATAATGCAAATTAGAAACTCCTTTCTAATTTCATTCGCCGCCAAGGACTACTTTGGGTTGTCATTTATCGAATCACATAGACATTTCTCTTCTTTTATTAGAAGTGGTAGATTCTTTATTGATCATACATTATCTCCATGTACAACTTATTATACCCAAGCATACCTTTGATATACCCTAAGGGTCTTAAGGAATAAGTCAAAGTATAACTCATCATACACAAGATGCTATGATGATCTCAAGTCCAAGGATTACTTGTACTACTATCACTACAGAATTCCTATTGACAGAAAATAAAACTCCATTAGGTATTCCTTAGCGAGCCAATGCTCAGTGAACTTATTCTCTAATAAGCACCTACATACTTGCTTTTAGTGTCTCCACACAAATGATCATGAGATCAATCATCCTCATCCAATGAAAGCAAGAACGTATGTACCAATCTATCCGGATTCACTAATCCCCAATTTAGTAATCCAATGATTGGGAACTATTTTAGTTTTAAGCTTTCTAAGAATTTAGATCTCATTAGAATGATCATCATCATTATTCTAAAAGCATTGCTTAAAACTATGGGTTTATCACATATTATAAAACAAAGATCATGTAGATAATTAAAAGCCTTTAATAAATTAATACTTTTTATTAATAAATGAATAAGATTGTTACAAAGTATATGCTTTATCATCAAACATGATTGGCTTGTGTGCATACTACTTTCAATCTCCCACCACATGCACTAAAGCCAATCGTCATGGTATCTTTATACTCTTCTTCTCTAAGTGACGATTATCCTCATTGTTGGATAAGCTTTAGTTAATGGATATGCAATGTTGTTCTTGAGAGTCCACTATCTCTATAGTGATTTCCCATCTTCAAATGATTCTAATAATCAAATGAAAGTGCCACAACACATGTTTAGATCCAAGATGAGACTTAGGAACTATTCCTAGTTCAGAATGAACTTTTAATCCAAACAATCAACTTGCAGCCTTCATTTATAGCTATATACTTTGTCTTTATCACTAAACCAAAGAACTCTTTCATTGTTTGGAACCTTTCCAATTCAATCGCACCACCGCTTCAAGGTAACCCTTTACCTTAAAGTGGATTTTTCTGTCGTCTTGGTCTGCGTCTCAAAAACTTGAGTCTGTTAAGCCCTCTAGTTTTAATTTAGACCCACCATGAATATGATCACATCCTTAGTGCTTAAGCTAAGCACTTTAAGATGTTTTCACTAACTCATAGTGAACTTCTCCATAATATGACTGATCAACATCAGGTCTCGTATATTTCATTGCATGCATGATAGTCACTCATGCGACCTCTCTTTTCAGGAGTCTGTGGGGACTATTAAGAGAGATACACTCCATAGCTCATCTACATGAGACATCTCTTGAGTTTGCCATGCTAAACGACTTTAGCATCAAATGAATATACGCTTCTTGGTTAAGTTGAGCATCCTTTTAAATCTATCTGTATAGATTTGCATCCCCAATTAAGATACTCTTCCTAAATCATTCATGGAGGAATGTTTAGACAACTTTATCTTTACTGATTGTAGCATTGGCATGTTATTCCTTATCCGTAGTATATCAACATATAATACTAGAAATTTCACGACGCTCCCACTGACCCTTTTGTACACACTAGGTTCATTCTTATTTTTGATAAAATCAAACTCTTTTGATTGTCTCATCAAAACGAATGTTCCATTATTTGAGAAACTTTTTTCAATCCATTTCTCTGAGTGTCTACAACACTTACCTCATCGTATGTAACTCTGGATCATCATCTTCTATGATGCGTACCTCATCATCATCATCCATGATGAATCCATACCTCCTAGGTATCTTCTCGCACTATTCCGCACTTACGATTCTTTGTGTGGGTACAATAGGTCTATCTACAGGTTCAACTTATTTGACTTATAGTGTTTTGTGGTTCTTGAACTTTTCAAGATCTATTATCCTCCCACTAGCCCTTCAATGATAAACACATTTATCTTAGAAGGCGCTGTGTTCGTAAATAAACACCTTTTTTGCTAAGTAGGATTATAGAGTATATACCCTAAACTTACTTTAGGATGTCCATAAATCTACACTTGTCAAATCTTGTCCCAAGCTTATCTTTTGAAACCTTTTCACATAAGTTGACAACCCTTTATCTTAACATACTTAAGATTAGAATCCTCCCCATCCATAACTTTTATGGAGTCTTGGGGCGGATTTTGAGGTTACCATTTTCGTAGATATGCAACCATTTCTAGGACATTATCCTGTAAGGATACCGAATGTCAAGAAAATCATTATGGACCGCACTATGTCCAACAAGGTACGATTTTTTCATTCGGATACATCAATCAATTATTGCATATCGATGATGTGTCCATTATGAGAAAACTATTTGAGATGATCTAGAAACTTATTGCACAAGTATTTATCCCTTGATCTAATCAAAGAATCTTAATACTTTGCCAATTTGTTTCACTTCAAATTCTTTGAACCTTTCAAATAATTCACACTTGTATTTTAGCAAATACACACATTCAACTCTTTGAATGATCATCTCCTTTTCTTATACTAATTTGTTCAATATGTAAAATTATTTTCATGTAAGTCAAGTATACAAAATTTATTAAGTAATATTCCATTTATATAAAAACATTATTATTATAAATAGAACAACAATTGTTCTTAATTATAATACCAAAGTTTTCATTGTCCAACAATAAAATGGAAATAATGTTTCTAACAAGAATTGGAATACAATAACAACTTATCGACTTAATAGATTTGCTTCAGTAGGCATTGCTAAACTATAAGTTTCTATGGCTAATATGGCAACCTTTGCTACATTTCCCAATACATAGGATTACTTATATTTGTTTAGCTTTCTATTCTCGCTTGGTCCTTCATAAATCTATATTTATGATAACCAAAGTCGGTATCCAATACCCAAGTAGAACCTCGACTTAAAGAAAAATTTATTTCAATCATGAACAAAAAGCGAGATTATGTAACCAAAACTTCACTAAGCTTCTTTGGTTAGCCTCTCCTGCAAGATGCTTCTCAGCTTTCTTTCCAAGTGTCCAAGCTTATTGCGGTGGAAGCAAACTCCTTTGCTATCCGTGACGCTTTTGTTCTTATTATCCTTTGTTTATGCCTTTCTATTTACCTTCTTTGAATCGCTCTTCTTTTGAAGATCCTTTGGCCCCTACCAAAGAAGACTTGATCTTTCTTGGTTGAAAGTGACTCTCATCATTTTTCAATATGTTAAGCAAATCGCCAGGCTCGATATCTAGCTTGTTTATATGAAAAATTCACAACAATTATGAAAGGAGTTCGGGAGTGAGTGCAAGATCAAATCTTGGCTCAACTCTCCATCCATGACAAAACCAAATGTCCTAATTGATCAATCAAATTGATTATGTTAAGAACTTTTTGTCTGCATCTATATAGTGCCATCGGCCATTCTAGATCTAAGAGCTCTTTAGATATCCGATATCTATCGGTCCTACTTTCCTCACCATCAACTACTTGATGTGCAGGGAGTATAGTAAGAGCATCCATAGTTTCATGTCGACGTCAAGCTCGTTACTCATGGATGCGAGCATGATGCATCGAGCTAATCAGGCATCATCATCTTGCCACTTTCTAAAAGTAGCAATCTCTTCCTCGAGGCATTGTTCGCAACCATTGCAGGATAGGCGATTATGACATAAGATAGCTTTTCACTATGAGAACTATTCTCAAATTCCTTAACCAATCCGTTTAATACGGTCTAGTTAAATAACATTTAATATGTTTCGCAGTGATAGTAATTAAGACATTGTAAAATTTTGTAAATGAATTTGTATTTAACAACATTTTAACATACATTCTTTTATTAATTACAAAAATAAATTAGGTCTTGTTTTAAATTGGTATCTCCCACTATTTTCTTCAAACTATATTACCCTCACTTATATAGTTCGGCAAAATCTAATTAAAGATTTGCTAGTGAGAATAAGGATCCCATTTCAAATGTATATAGCCTTGTGGTGACACAACAAACTATATATAAATAAATAGGTAGACAACTTTTGTCATTTACATCAACTATGCAACTCCTTGTATTTTGCCTCTTAGATTATTTTGATCAAGTGGTGGCACATCCGAATCAAAATTATCCAAGTTAAGTCCGACCTAGCACTCCATATATTCAAAAAAGAAAATATCATCCTTGTGGTGACACAACAAAACAATATTGTTCAATTTTCTTTATAAGCATCAAATGTGATAAATTAACATCTTAAATACTTAATACTTGCCTTGTGGTGACACAACAAACTCATATTAAATATTTAATACTCTATTAATTTTATCATGCTAGAAGGCGACGCTCGATATTCCAAATATCTTTGAACGCTTAGGACTTAATATAAAAATTGAGGGTTTGTTATTAATTTGTCTCATCTTGTTTAGCGCAAGATTTACATATATATATATAAATACGCGTCATATTAATTAACATGCGAAGCATGTTTGCATAATATATAATATATATAGTATAAGCATGCACATATAGAATACTATATTCTACCCGAATTGATTATGGACTTTTATTCTAGTTTGTTCACTAGAGCCACCAAGTGAACCAAAAGGTCAAACCCTTAGGGTGCAAGAATTAATATTTAAATATAACTATTACATTTAAACCCTGGCTCCATTACAAACGGGTCTTCAAGCGCCTCCTTTCTCCTTGATCTCTAATTCTTCAAAATTAATTCTAACTATTCCTATTACAAAACTATTTAAAATAAATAGAAACCTTGATCGTGAAATCGAGGGAAGTACATAGGAGGAGATAGAATTTACATTAAGAAAAATTAGAGAAGACGAGGTACGCAGAATCCCCATTTAATAAAACCCATACATTCATGCATCCAACTAAAATAAAATCCAATCATATCGTCAATAGTCCATAATCAATCCCATTTATTATCATACACATCACCATATGCATCAATAAATAACATTCATCTCATGAATAATAAACATTTAATATATATATTGATATCATTTAATGGGCAAATTTATTTAGTATAAAATCTAATTTTGAATTAAAATAAACTCCTTTATTTTAATCCAAATTTAAATCAAAATAAAACTATTTTATTTTAATTTATCCAATTTTGAATAAAATAAACTATTTTATTTTAATCAAAATCTTTAATCAAAATAAACTCCTTTATTTTAATTAATTATGGAATCCAATTCCATGTAATAAAAAAAAATCTTTAATTAAAATAAACTCTTTTATTTTAATTAATTATGGAATCCAATTCCATGTAAAAAAAATATTAAAGGAAAACACGGATTATCTTTCCTATTCACAAATAAACTCCTTTATTTTGAATAATATGAAATCTTATTCCATATTTAAATAAACTCCTTTATTTAAGGAAACATGGATTCTCTTTTCCTATTCACAAATAAACTCTTTTTTTTTTGAATAATATGAAATCTATTTCATATCTAAATAAACTCCTTTATTTAAGGAAATTAGGCAATCCAATTTCAACTCCAATTAGTTAGCATGGAATCCAATTCCAACTCTAATTAGTTAGCATGAAATTCTAATTTTAAAATTAAAATAACATCTTTATTTTAAAATTAAAATAAACTTTTATTTTAAATAAAATAAACTTTTATTTTAATATATATATATATATATATATATATATATATATATATATATATATATATATATATATATATAACTATATATATATATATATATATATATATATATAACTATTATATATATATATATATATATATATATAACCGTTCCTTCTTAATCAAAAAACATGTGAATCCTGCCATCTTTATAACATATCTCGATTTTCGTGCATTTCGTTTTGAACTTGTTGAGGTGGTTTATCCCCACTAATCCATGTTACTCTCATAGATTGTTCTGTAGAGTCAATGCTTGAGAGATGTCCATGTTCCACCGTGCACATGCTTTAACATTGAAATCCGTGCATAGCTTCCCAAAAAAAAAAATGGTTCCTGCCGATTTTTTAAAACAGTTTTAACGTTTTTTTTTTTTGATTTCCTTTTTAAAATGACTCATGCATCCCTTAAAAAAAACGGCAGCACAATTTTTTTATTTTTTATTTTATTTTTTTTATTCAAATTTTATACAATAAAATTATGCCCAATTAAATTGTTCTAAACACATATCAATATACATATTAAATTAAAATAATTAATAATTCGCATAAAGGTTTGGCTCTGATGCCACTGTTAGGTTTGTAATATTCATGTGCGCAATCAAATTGCAAAAATAAGCGGAAGCGAGATAAAATCAGAGTTTAAAAAATTTACAAACCATATACCCGGATCACCCTTTATGCACAATTATTAATTAAACGAAAAGATATGAAGAACAAACATACCCTTGAAGATCCGAGCTTCCTCAGGTACAAGTTCACCTCCAATCCTTTTCGCATTCAACTTGAATCCACCGGGTTTGGTTCCTTCCTTTGATCAACGTTAGCCACCCATGTGTTTGGCCTCTGAGAGTGATCCACCAAGAAAGAAGAAAATTCAAGAAGAAGGGTGGTTGGCTAAACCCTAGTTTTCTATCTCTATAGAAAGGGTGTACTCTCCCAACAATTGGAATTATGTCGTATGTTGAAAAATCAACAACCCATACCACCCATAATAAGACTCCTCTTATTTATAGATGTGGGCAACCCACCTTAATAATTAAGGAATTGAGATTTATTTAATTAATTAAATTCTTTTAATTAATTAAGCTCCTAATCTTATTAGGGATAATTAATTAAACTCTTTTAACTAATTTTTCTTCCTAATCCAATTAGGAATAAATGAGAGTACTTATATTAAATTAATTCCTAAACTCTTTTAGAAATTAAAATAATAATAATTGTAATAATATTAATAAGACTCCTCTTATTAATTTATATTTAATATTTCTAAAATATTAAATAATAAATATTAAGCTATTTAATTTATTCTATCATCATAGATTAAATTAAATATACTTAACATATATTATTACGATTATGCCATTAACTTCTTAAATAATTATTCTTCCTTTTATGGTGTGACCCTTTAGGTTCTCCATATTAAACCTACAGTGAATAAATCAATTAGAACAATTCTAATCTTATTTAAATAAATAAATTAAACAATTAATTTATTTAAATAATATTTATTCTACAATAGGGATAAGCCTCCTAATGATCAACGACTTTCCGATAATATAGATTTCAACATTAATCATAAAAGAACCTTTGAGTAAATAGTTACCGTACAATTCAATCCTTCCACCATACAATGTCCCAATTAAATATAAGACATGGAATTACTTTGTCAAGTCTCTTATTTTATTTAATTATATGTATTTCGATCCTTAAATGCATGACTCCAAATAATGCAAATTAGAAACTCCTTTCTAATTTCATTCGCCTTGCCAAGGACTCATCGGGTTGTCATTTATCGAATCACATAGGACATTTCTCTTCTTTTATTAGAAGTGGTAGATTCTTTATCGATCATACATTATCTCCATGTACAACTTATTATACCCAAGCATACCTTTTGATATACCCTAAGGGTCTTAAGGAATAAGTCAAAGTATAACTCATCATACACAAGATACTATGATGATCTCAAGTCCAAGGATTACTTGTACTACTACTATCACTACAGATTTCCTATCGACAGCAAAAATAAACTCCATTAGGTATTCCTTAGCGAGCCACGCTCAAAGGAACTTATTCTCTAATAAGCACCTACATACTTGCTTTAGTGTCTCCACACAAATGATCATGAGATCAATCATCCTCATCCAATGAGCAAGCAACGTATGTACCAATCTATCCGGATTCACTAATCCCCAATTTAGTAATCCAATGATTGGGAACTATTTTAGTTTTAAGCTTTCTAAGAATTTAGATCTCATTAGAATGATCATCATCATTATTCTAAAAGCATTGCTTAAAACTATGGGTTTATCACATATTATAAAACAGCATCATATAGATAATTAAAAGCCTTTAATAAATTAATACTTTTTATTAATAAATGAATAAGATTGTTACAAAGTATATGCTTTATCATCAAACATGATTGGCTTGTGTGCATACTACTTTCACATTACCTCAAGATTTGGTGTTCACGTAATCAAAACATTCATTTCTAACTACCCAATCATAATAGAATTGAATAATAAAAGAAAACCTGTCCATACATGATTAAACTTAAATATAAATATCCTAGGTTATCTAACCTTTAACAACAATCATTCAAATGCGGAAAAATTAAATAACTTCATTACAATATTTAAATCAAATTCTGAAAGTAAACTATCAAAACTATTACAAGTCTTCAATATTTATTCATCTTTCCTTTTCCCTTACTGGTACTAGGTACGTCACCCGTTTCAACTTTAGCTGTAAGAAATTTTACAGGCAAGAGTGAGCAAACAAGGCCCACTTAAAATAATAATAAGTAAATCTTTAAACTTTTACATCAATTGCCAATATTAGGCTCAATAGAACTGAACAATATATTCTATTAACTTTCCTAAAACTATAACATTCAATCGAGGGTCTAATGACCACGAATCATGTCCACAGCTTATAAGTAATCTTTCAACTTTAACTTTAATAATCCATAAGACTATAAGGACTCCACATACTTAGGGGGATCAACCCTTCGTACAATGTATTGTGCACAACCATTTCAACGCTAAGCGTAAACCTCTATTAAAAGAGTTGTTCATCTCAGTATTTAGAATACAAGTCCGCACCAAAGTAAGTTTGGTTTGGATAAGCTTTCAAGGAAATTTGGAATTCAACGAACATCAACTAAGAAGTAGTTGAATAAAACCAATAACACTATAATATAGAATAATCATGATTGAATCAATCATAGTAAACTAAAGTCATGCTTTAGGAATAATCTAATAGCATACCATTTGAATAATTATAAAAGTAGAGTTAGAGAACTTGCCTCGTGCGTAGGTTGAACAATTACTATTCACGTTCACCCCAAGTCCTACACATACCATATGTATTGACAATACACATTAGTTACACTAACATTACCTTTATGAGTTACTTTATTACTCTTAGTATAGCTACTAACTAAGTTTAAGTTTAAACAACATCACATCTTTTCATGAACATTACTTTTTAGCTTTATTACAACTACTTAAGTGATCATGTCATTGCACCACATACACATTAACAACTTGATATAACATCCTATTACATGTCCAACATGTTATCATTAAGTTATACTAATACACAAAGGGTTGCACTTGCATTCGTGCATCCCGACGCCCTCCGATTGGCTCTAAATACATAACATTCCTAACGATGGCTATTTTGACTATAGTTACATACCTCAAATTAAAATACTTAAAGCACGAAAGTTGTAGGTCTATTCGTCCTCGTTCCGGATCATCTTGAATCAACTCAATCGGAGTTTGTATGAGAAAGTTATGGCCGTTTTACTACAGGAGGTCAAAACTGCCTTTCGTATTAACTTTTTCTAAGGCAGGGCGCGAGTACCAACATCAAGGGCGCGAGTTCTAGCGTTTGGGGCGCGAGCTAGTGGCCCATTTACTCATTTTCAAGGCACTTTGAACTTTTGCATGAGGGAGCGAAATTTATTTGAGACGCCAAACTTCGAGAACTCAACGACGAAGAACATAACAACTAAATTTTGTACTAAATGACATCTGCTAACATCTAAATTTACATGAACAACTAACATAATTTACCCATAATCATAACCAATTATTCAGAGGATACTAATTAATAACGTCTAAACCAAGATTTTAAAACTTAAATTTTGAAAACACGGTTTAAAAAAAAACTAAAACTCCATAGTTGATAACACAAAAAAACACTTGTGAATTCATTAGTAGACCAAAATACTCTATTTAAACTACGCTTCCATTCAGTATCTCAATGAAATACCATAAACAAACTTCAATTTACGCTTTCACAACCAAATTGGCCATTAAAATTGGTACTTACATGATTACATATGCAAACATACCAAGAATACATATATAACAAATTTTCTTTCTACTGTAGACGAAATTTGCATGCGATTATTGTTTAAACACCATATCTAATCACTATAAACATGTATAACCCCCATAACTTAGTTACATAACAACAATTCGGAAGAAAAACTAGAACTCACAGAGCATAGAAGAAATGGAATTCACAGAGTATAACAAAGCTTCACCAAAATACTCATAAATAATATCAAAGTGGTAGATTATACCTTTAATTAGCTTATACAATCTTTGTTAGTTGAAGAACAATCTCCCTCAATCTCTCAAACTCTTTTCTCAATTCTCTCTGTTATTCTCTGAACTCTCTCAAAACCCAGCAACTAGTATGCGTAATATAAAAAAAACAAAACTGATATGGCCTTAATAGTCATCATCAGTTACCCAAAATAACGTAAACATTATATTTATTATTTATTTTATTTTATTTATTTTATAAATTAGAAATATCAAAAGCCATAAGGCTTGTTTGGCAAACCATTTAAATTTTAAAGAATTTATATCCTTAAGCATTGTTTGGGTAAAACTAGATTAAAACTACTTTAATTTATTTTTAATAACTCCTTATACTATAGTTATTTGTCACACTTTATTTAATCAAGCTTTCATATTTAATTTAATTAATTCAAATAACCATTAATTAAATAATTCATTTAATCACATAACTCAATACAAATAATTAACCATCAACTTGAAATATCAATATAATAATAATTTTCTTAACTCATTAATTATTTATTTACAACATAAATAATTAATCAATTCAAATTAAACAAATATTTATTTAGCAATAAATGCACCAATTAAATATTTATATAATTCAATAAATATTTAAAATTACAATTTAAATTTTTGGATTGTTACATCCTTCCCTCCTTACAAGGATTCTGTCCCCAGAATCACAACTCAAACAAACAAATCGTCACATTCTTCCCTTCTTACAAAGATTCTGTCCCCAGAATCGAAGACACAGTTTAAACAAATAACTCAGGGTAATTCTTCATCATATCAGCTTCGAGTTCCCACGTAGCCTCTTCGACATTGTGGTTCCTCCATATCACCTTTACAGAAGGTATCACTTTATTCCTGAGCACTTGTTCTTTCCTGTCGACTATCTGGATAGGAATCTCTTCATAGGACAAGTCTTTCTCAAATTGCAATGGTTCGTACTCAATTACGTGCTTGTAATCAGATTTATACGGTCGTAACACCGACACGTGAAAAACATTATGAATGTTTTGCAATTCTGGAGGTAGAGCTACCTCGTAAGCTACCTCTCCAACTTTCCTCAGCACTTAAAAGGGTCCAATAAACCTCGGACTTAGTTTCCCCTTTTTACCAAATCGAATTTTCCCCTTCCAAGGAGAAACTTTTAGGAATATGTCTGTGTTGATAAGCATATTTCTTTTGTCTGTCTTGAGCAGCTATCAATCTTGTTCTGATGAGTTGGACAACCTCATCAGTTTGTTGTACTAGTTCTGGTCCTAACAGTTGACGTTCACCGACTTCGTCCCAGCACAGTGGAGTTTTGCACTTCTTGCCGTATAATGCTTCGTAAGGCGGCATGCCGATGCTAGCGTGGTAACTGTTATTGTAGGAAAATTCCACCAACGATAATTGTTCATCCCAGCTTCCTTTGAAATCCATGATGCATGCTCTCACCATATCTTCCAATGTCTGAATCGTTCATTCGCGTTGGCCATCTGTTTGCGGATGTCGTACTCATTCGCAACTGCGTTCCCATACATTCTTGTAGTCTCTTCCAGAAGTTTGATGTGAACCTTGGATCTCTGTCTGACACAATTGACACTGGAACCCCATGTCTTGCAACGATCTCTTTAACATATAGTTTTGCCAGCTGATCAAGATTGAATCTAATCTTTATTGGCAAAAAGTGTGCAGATTTTGTCAACCTGTCCACTGTCACCAAAATTGCATCGTATCCTTTCTGAGTTGTTGGAAGACCTACCACAAAATCCATTGTGATATGCTCCCATTTCCATTCCGGTATCTCCAACGGTTGAAGTAACCCGCTTGGTCTTTGATGTTCGGCCTTGACTCTCTGACATGTTAAGCACTTTGCAACGCATTTTGCAACGTCTCTTTTCATATTTGGCCACCAAAAATGTCGTCGCAAATCTTGATACATCTTCGTACTTCCTGGATGAATCGAATATCTCGAGTTATGAGCTTCGGTCAATATGTCTTCTTTAATATCTGGTACTGCTGGAACCCATATTCGTCCTTCAAATCTCAGCATCCCCTCGGTATCAACTTTGTACTTTATTTCTTTTCCCCAGACCACACCTTCTCTTATTTTTCTGCATTCCTCATCCTGCAGTTGAGCATTCTTTACTTTGTCCACCAAAGTTTGACTGGCTTTGTGACGACCCCAAAATAGGTCCATTCCATCCAACCCATTCTGAGTCGCCAAATACATGGTACAGAAACAACTACAACTTTATTATCACAACAATAAAACTCTGAGTTTAAATACAAATATTATCTTCTAGACAATATTTATACTCAAATAAATCCTCATCACATTTATTGATACATTATTTTACAATAATGGTGAGGACTACTAAACAACTCTCTCTAGAACCTTCATTCCATACCCCGACTAGTACTCGCTACATTCTCGCCTCCTGAGAAGAAAAATGGAACAACAAGGAAAAGGGTGAGCTCAACTAGCCCAGTAAAGAATGTTATGACTAAGATAATATACAACAAATTATCGTTAGTCTCCAACAGGAAAAATCGATAGAATACAATAGACAACAAGTTTCGTGATCAATATTCGCAATGAAATAATAATTCATAAGAGTTACGTAGAGAATGAAATCTACTATAATCTATGAATTTAAAATCCATCATCAATATTTTATCCTGTAACATCAATCAATATTCATCTCAAATCAAATATTCATCTTTGCACTCTGAGCCAAAGATATTCATCAATCGGTCATGTTCATCTCAACACTGTTCATCTTTGCACTAAAGGCCAAAGATATTCATCACCCGGTCATGTTCATTTAAACACATGTTCATCTTTGCACTATGTGCCAAAGATATTCTTCAAAAATCATTCATCTTTACACTACCATGCCAAAGATATTCAATAATATCATCATTTAAGATCGAGGATGATGAAAAATATTTTTAAAGAAACGAATCCGATTGAAACAAAATGACAAGGATTAAGGATTCGTACTTGGTTTTATCCACGCCCAACAATACCTCAAAAATAATCATAGTGGTGTAAAATTCAAGAATGATCAAAACATGGATACAATCAAAGCTAGTATCCAAAATAGATATTTTAGACTTAAAAGAAAATTTTTCATTTTTCTATGAATAGTCTTAATGATTCGTGAATAGTCTTGATATCGTGAATAGTAACTCCAGACACCCAAAGGTAGAAATTCCACAAAAAAACATTTTCACGCTTTCATGAATAGTACTCGTGAATAGTAATTAAATGAATAGTAACTCATGAATAGTAACTCGTGAATAGTAACTCATGAATAGTAACCCCGACATGAAAAAGTTCCAAATTTGATAAAAACTTCAGATCAACATTTCAGCATAATGATATTGAAGAAATAATATCATCTGAGAAGAAAATAACATCCCTTACCTCAAAGAATCAGTACTTCGGAAGGAAAGGTCGGAAGTGATCTTGAATGAAACTTGTATCTTGAACAAAGAACTCTCAAAGTATCTAAATACTCACAAAATACGCTCAATAATATATAGAGAGAAAGAGAGAAAACTTTATTTCTGGTATGATTTTCAATTCTAACTTAGCCCTCTATTTATAGGAAAATGTTAGCCCACCAAGCAGACTTGACCTTGCCTACCGATGGCTTTACCCGCTACTATTGCCACCCACCACATTTGAAATAAAATTCAGCACATTTTTTCACCAACCACAAGTGGGGCCCACTCAATTCTAGAATTTTCCACCAAAATCAATTATAAACCTAATTTCCGAATCCGACACCTCTTAAAATTCACAACAAATCATTCGTGCATTTTTAACGGTTCAAAATTTGTGGACATATACTCAACTTATGTATGTATAACATACCCAAAAATTACCACAATCCAACAGGTTTGGATTAAAAATTATAACCCCGCATGATATATCTCAAAACCCCGATTTGATTTTTAACACCTCCAATCAGATAAAATACTGATAAAACACCTCAACATTAATTCCTTAATTAATAACCACATAAATAAATCCATCATTTATATTCATATAAAATAAATATTTCCTTATCATATGAATCAATAATTAATTATTCACAAATAATATTACGAGTAATCACAATTATGACAACCAGTAGTTCCGAGGAAAGGGGGGCTTTCAATAAGGATCTCTCCTTCTCAAGCGCATAATTAGGTGACCAAACCTCTCCTTAGATGAGAACTTTCTAGACATTGCCAATAATGTTATCTAATAATATTATTCAAATAATATGAATTATTGATCCGATAATGGGAAATATTTATGCGAAGGACAATTATTGAACAACAATAATATAAAATATCAACGCAAAGAATTATTGAATCAATAAAATAAAATATTGAGCAAAGAATTCACGTGAAAATTATTGAGTAGTGCCATCTTACGTAAGGATCAATAATTCAACAATACTGTACAGTAATACCGCAGGTATTACTCTTGTGCAACCACGCGTACATCGTATTTTAACCACCGGTATTCCAACGGTCTTAATTCAGTAATAACTACGCCAAGTATTTATAACCACCCAAACTTTGTCGCTTTCCTCATCCAATCGCTTTCAAGGTGGGCTCAAAACATGGTCATTTGCCGTCGCATCGTAATATTCCCCGACAAAGATTTAATATTCCACGACCAAACGAATATTCCCCGACAAAAATGAATATTTTATAACCACTTGCTTATTTTGAAATATTTGCGTATTTAACCCTTAACTATCCACATTAATCAAATCAACCCTTACTATTTCAAAATAATAAATAAAGGAAATTCCTTTTTATTTAAAAAAATTTCGGGGTCTTACAACCTCCCCTCCTTATGAAATTTCGTCCTCGAAATTGACGTACGTACCTGGTGTTTCGAAAAGGTAAAGATACCTCGCTTTCATTTTCGTTTCCAACTCCAGTGTCATTTCCTCAATAAAGATGGTTTCTCCACAAAACTTTAACTTATGGTATAACCTCGGTACATAGGTCATGTTCTTTCCTCTACAAAATCTTGACAGGTACCTCCTCGTACGTTAAGTCTTCGGCTATCTCGTCCGGTTCTAACTCAATGACGTGTTTCGGGTCGTCCACATATTTACGTAACATCGATACGTGAAAAACGTTATGAACACGCGTCATACTTGGCGGTAAAACGATTCTATAGGCCACAATTCCTATTCGATCGAGAATTTCAACTAGATTAATAAATCGAAGGTTTGAGCTTTCCTCACCTCACCGATTCTCGCTTTTGAAATAACAACTTCTTGCACCTCCTTCTTCAAATTCATCAGCTCCGGTGTGTAGCTTGAACAACTTTAACTTTATCGATTAAAGTCGATTATACTCGTATATCATCAATGCATCAGATATCATCACGTGGGTACCTAGAGTTTTCATCTCCATCTCTATTATTTGTATATTATACTGAAATGAGTCTTTGACAATATTGTACTCGTGCTTGTATAACGATCTTCTACTCAACACGTCAGTACCACGTTCGCTTTCCGGGATGGCATGGTCGTAATGTCTTTGAAATGAGTCTCCTCTCGAGTTCTTCAAGCTCTTACCACATTCCTTGCTCCATACTGAATTTTGTATCTCTACGAGTTAGCTACGTTAATGGAATAGCGATTCGAGAATACCCTTCAACGTATCTCCAATAATAACCAACTAAGCCTCAGAAAACTACGCGATTTCGATTACCGACTTAGGTTGTTCTCAATCGCGACTCATATCCCAACCTTGGATAGCACGTCACAATGACACCTATCAGTTTACTATCGCACGAATATGACGTCCCTTACAGAGAGTCCGGCTTAGGTGAATTCCACAAAGGAAGTCACAAGATAAAGGCTCATGTACCAAATTCTATAGTTGAATTTTAACTCCTCGAAGTTCAATAGAGCCATTCGATATGAGATTTTAGAAATGAGTTTTGTACCGGGTTCAAAGTCGATACAAAATTTAATATCGACTTTGGGAGTAAGCCAATAAATTCTTCGAGAAATACGTCAGAAAAATCAATAACAACAAGAATATTATTCAAATCTGACGTGTCTTTATTCAAATCCATAACATGGACTAAGAAAACTTGACATCCGTAATAAACGAATGACTTCATGGCTTGATATGAAAATGTTTGACTACAATGGTTTGACCGCTTGAGTTCGAATAACAGTTGCTTAGGAATATGAAAACTAACAACCTTACAAAAGCAATCAATTTTGGCATGATGAGTAGTTAACCTTAAAATCACATCAAAACAAATATCTCTATAGAAATAAGGTTAACGGTGTAATGTGATAGTGCCAACTTGAATCAAGCAAGATTTTTTAAACAACGGATGTAATGAAAGTTTCTCTAACGGAGTCTCATATAAATAGGTTAAAGTCTAATTTCTCCGTAGTCAAGTTCAAACGTTGGCCTAAGCAAGAGAGATAAAAGAATGGGTAGAACCAGATTCTAGTAAGGTATAAACTTCGCAAGAATTTATAATTAACTAACCTGCTAACTTCGTTTGGGTTCCTCGTATTTTGACCGGTCCACGACAAACGCCTTCCGTGAATCGTTGACTTTGACTTTTCCGGGACATCCTTTTGAGTCACCGCCTCACAGCACTAGGTTTCGATATCGTATAATCTCGGCGATATGTCCTTCTTTTCCACAATTATAGCATACCTTAAACTGTCAGTGTGGCGGTTTGGGGTGATATGTCCTCTTCCCCGATTTGTAACATACGACCGGTGGTCTTTCTCCTCCTTGGAACCAGCTTACATCTTGGCCCGACGCCTTCACATGGTCGTTGTTGAATCTCCTCTTTTAAAATCTCCTCCCGACTCGCTTTTATTTTCATGGCCACGATTACCACCAGTGTGGTTACCGCTTTTTCCGTATTCTTCTTTCTCCACCGGTTATCGTTATTACATTGATTGCTATCTTTGGTATGATCCTCGTTATGGTCCCTCGGTTGAACGTACTCGTTATCTCGCTTCTAACAATCGAGCCCATTTACAACATCTGAATAGAGAGAAAATTTATGAAATGAGATATCGACGTATCGCCGGGTTTCAAACCTCTCGAAACATCCGCGTCATAATGCTCCTCATTCTCCACCAAATGAGGTGCAAACACGGATAACTCCGCAAACTTCGCCTCGTCTTGGGACACACGCCATGTTATTCTCGCTCCAATCTAATAAACTCCACTTCCTTCATATGACGAATACTTTCGTGGAAGTACTTGTCATTGAACTGCTTCAAACGTCTCCCCACGACATGCTTGAGTGCAATTGGATGGGTACGCTTCACGATTCCCACCAAGAATCACCTTCGCCACTTTTAACATAAAAGTAGCGAATGGAACTTTCTTTCCTTCGTGCATCCCAAGACATCGAATATCTTAGTAATTTGCTTGACCCATGTTTCCGCCATGATCGGATCCGCTTTCCCAGCACTCGTGGTCCCAACTCTTTGAACCGCTTGGTCATGACCACCCGTGAATTGCTATCATCTCCTCCTCAGATTTTGAACACGAGTCTCCTCGTCTGCGATTTTGCATGAACCGCAAAAAGCTTCTAAACATCCCCTCGTTCATCATCTCGCTTCGGTGGGTGTTATTCACAGAGGTACATTGCCACTGTTGCACGCTCTCCTCGTTGTTAAGTCTGAGGCATCTCCACGGTCTCATTTACTCCACTATTAATATTCTCAATGACATTCTCAAATCATCCATAAAATAAGGGTTAATTAAGGAAATCAATCACCTAATATCCCTATATCTTGACCACCAACTAACAAATAAGCTTAGGTAGGACACACTAGCAAAGGATTTACTCTCTCTCCTCCTAGTTCTATTCCCCGATCTCCGCCAGAGATCATATCCCTAAGCTCTGATACCAACTGTGACGACCCCAAAATAGGTCCATTCCATCCAACCCATTCTGAGTCGCCAAATACATGGTACAGAAACAACTACAACTTTATTATCACAACAATAAAACTGTGAGTTTAAATACAAATATTATCTTCTAGACAATATTTATACTCAAATAAATCCTCATCACATTTATTGATACATTAAAAAAATGGTGAGGACTACTAAACAACTCTCTCTAGAACCTTCATTCCATACCCCGACTAGTACTCGCTACATTCTCGCCTCCTGAGAAGAAAAATGGAACAACAAGGAAAAGGGTGAGCTCAACTAGCCCAGTAAAGAATGTTATGACTAAGATAATATACAACAAATTATCGTTAGTCTCCAACAGGAAAAATCGATAGAATACAATAGACAACAAGTTTCGGATCAATATTCGCAATGAAATAATAATTCATAGAAGAGTTACGTAGAGAATGAAATCTACTATAATCTATGAATTTAACGATCCATCATCAATATTTTATCCTCAGAACATCAATCAATATTCATCTCAAATCAAATATTCATCTTTGCACTACAGCCAAAGATATTCATCAATCGGTCATGTTCATCTCAACACTGCTCATCTTTGCACTAAAGGCCAAAGATATTCATCGATCGGTCGTGTTCATTTAAACACATGCTCATCTTTGCACTACAAAAGCCAAAGATATTCTTCAAAATCATTCATCTTTACACTACAGCCAAAGATATTCTTCAGAAATCATTCATCTTTTGCCTACAGCCAAAGATATTAATATCATCATTTAAGACCGAGGATGATGAAAAATATTTTAAAGAAACGAATCCAAAGAAACAAAATGACAAGGATTAAGGATTCGTACTTGGTTTTATCCACGTCCAAAATACCTCAAAAATAATCATAGTGGGTGTAAAATTCAAGAATGATCAAAACATGGATACAATCAAAGCTAGTATCCAAAATAGATATTTTAGACGAAAAGAAAAATTTTCATTTTTTAGATGAATAGTGCCGAGTTCGTGAATAGTCGTGAATGAATAGTCTTGATATCGTGAATAGTAACTCCGACACCCAAAGGTAGAAATTCCACAAAAAAAACATTTTCACGCTTCATGAATAGTACTCGTGAATAGTAATTCGTGAATAGTAACTCATGAATAGTAACTCGTGAATAGTAACTCATGAATAGTAACCCCAACATGAAAAAGTTCCAAATTTGATAAAACTTCAGATCAACATTTCAAAGATAATGATATTGAAGAAATAATATCATCCGAGAAAAAATAACATCCCTTACCTCAAAGAATCAAGATTTCCCGGAAGAAAGGCTCAAGTGATCTTTGAATGAAACTTGTCTTTGAATAAAGAACTCTCAAAGTATCTAAATACTCACAAAATACGCTCAATAATATAGAGAGAAAGAGAGAAAACTTTTTTTTACGGTATGATTTTCAATTCTAACTTAGCCCTCTATTTATAGGAAAATGTTAGCCCACCAAGGCAGACTTGACTTCTACTTTGATGGCTTTACTCGCTACTATTGCCACCCACCACATTTGAAATAAAATTCAGCACATTTTTTCACCAACCACAAGTGGGGCCCACTCAATTCTAGAATTTTCCACCAAAATCAATTATAAACCTAATTTCCGAATCCGACACCTCTTAAAATTCACAACAAATCATTCGTGCATTTTAACGGTTCAAAATTTGTGGACATATACTCAACTTATATATGTATAACATACCCAAAATTACCACAATCCAACTATTTGGATTAAAATTATAACCCACAATAATATATCTCAAAAACCCCGATTTGATTTTTTAACACCTCCAATCCGATAAAATATAAAACACCTCAACATTAATTCCTTAATTAATAACCACATAAATAAATCCATCATTTATATTCATATAAAATAAATATTTCCTTATCATATGAATCAATAATTAATTATTCACAAATAATATTACGTAATCACAATTATGACAACCAGTAGCTCCTCAGAAAGAGGGGCTTTCCAATAAGGATCTCTCTTCTCAAGCGCCGCAATTAGGTGACCAAACCTCTCCTTAGATGAACTTTCTAGACATTGCCAATAATGTTATCTAATAATATTATTCAAATAATATGAATTATTGATCCGATAATGGGAAATCTTGTGCGTTGACAATTATTGAACAACAATAATATAAAATATCAACGCAGCAATTATTGAATCAATAAAATAAAATATTGAACAGTAATTACTGTGAAAATTATTGAGTAGTGCCATCTTACGTAAGGATCAATAATTCAACAATACTGTGCAATACCGTGTGCTACTGTGCAACCACGCGTATTACTGTATTTTAACCACCGGGTATTCCAACAGTCTTAACGGTAACAACTACGCCGTTATTTATAACCACCCAAACTTTGTCGTTTTCCTCATCCAATCGCTTTCCGTTATGGGGCCCAAACATGGGCACCGTGCATACGATTTAATATTCCCGGCAGATTTAATATTCCACGACCAAACTAATATTCCCGAGAAAAATGAATATTTTATATATTCCATTTTGAAATATTTGCGAATATTCTATCCACTTTAAAAATGAATATTTTATAACCAAATAATTATTTTGAAATATTTTATTTAAAAAAAATTAACCCTTAACTATCCACATTAATCAAATCAACCCTTACTATTTCAAAATAATAAATAAAGGAAATTCCTTTTTCATTTAAAAAATTTTGGGTCTTATTTCTTTTCACCCAGAGCTTCCACGGCTTCTCTTATTTTTCAATTCCTCATCCTGCGATTGAGCATTCTTCACTTTCTTTTGGAAATTTGATTTCCAACTCTAACCTTCATCATTCTTTGTAATAAGCTCCTCCTTATTAGTTAACAACATCAACTTTTCCCATCGCTTTTTCCTACTTTCAAGGCATCTGCAACCACGTTTGCTTTTGCTCGGATGATAAAAGATCTCACATTCATAATCTTTTATCGGTTCCATCCATCTTCTTTGACGCATGTTTAGGTCCTTACGTGAAAATATACTTGGACTTTTTATGGTCATGTAAATCTCACATTTCTCTCTGTAGAGATAGTGTCTCCATATCTTCAGAGCAAACACAATCGCCGCCAACTCTAAATCATGAGTCGGATACCCTTTTTCGTAGTCTTTCAATTATCTTGATGCATACGCAATGACTTTCCCATTCTGCATAAGAACACAACCCAACCCTTTGTGTGAGGCATCACTATACAACACAAAATTTCCTGTATTGTCTGGTAATGTCAACACAGGTGCCACGCTTAGCTTCTTCTTCAAATCTTGAAAACATTCTTCACATTTCTCCGTCCACACAAATTTTATAGCTTTCCTTGTCAAATTTGTTAGCGGAGTGGCTATCTTAGAAAAATCTTGAATGAATCTTCTATAATAACCAGCCAGTCCCAAGAAACTCCTCACTTCTGATGGTGTTCTTGGTTGTTCCCAATTAATTACAGCTTCCACTTTTGATGGATCCACTGAAATCCCATCCTTGTCAATAACATGACCCAAAATTTGTACACGGTCGAGCCAAAATTCGTACTTAGAGAATTTCGCATACAACTTTTCCTTTCTTAGTGTCTCCAATGTCAAACGTAAGTGTTCCACGTGTTCTTCTTGAGTCTTGGAATACACTAGAATGTTGTCGATAAATACCACTACAAACTTGTCTAAGAATGGTTTAAACACCCTGTTCATCAGATCCATGAACGCAGCAGGTGCATTGGTTAAACCAAAAGACATCACCATAAACTCGTAATGTCCATACCGAGTTCTGAATTTCGTTCGTGGTATATCCTCCTTCCTCACTTTCAACTGGTGATACCCACTTCTCAAATCTATTTTTGAAAAGTATTTGGCACCCTTCAATTGGTCAAACAAGTCATCTATTCTTGGCAACGGGTATTTGTTTTTAATAGTGACTTTGTTTAACTCCCTGTAATCAATGCAAAGACGCATTGATCCGTCCTTCTTCTTCACAAATAAAATTGGCGCTCCCCACGACGATACGCTTGGTTGAATATATTTCTTGTCCAGCAGCTCTTGCAACTGTACCATCAGTTCCTTCATTTCTACCGGAGCCATTCTGTACGGGGCCTTCGATATCGGTGTTGTTCCCGGCACTAAGTCGATCACGAATTCAATTTCTCTCTGTCGGTGAAGTCCCGGCAAATCCTCTGAAACACGTCTTGAATTCTCTCACTACAGGTATTTCTTCTAGTTTTACCCCCTTGTTCTGAGTATCGACTATGTAAGCTAAATAGCCCACACAACCTTGACTCAACAATTTCTTGGCCTGCATAGTCGCCAGACATTTCATTTGTCTAGGCGACTTGCTACCATAAAATACTACCTTTGACGGAGTCATAAGGTTTACACACTTCTTTTGGCAGTCAATTACTGCTCCGTATTTAAATAACTAATCCATTCCCAAAATTACATCAAATTTCCCGAGTCTAATCGAAATCAAATCTACCAACACGATATTCTCCTTAATGTTCACCCTACAGTTCTTATATACGAATCTAACAGGGATTACTTTCTTATTCGCAATTTCTATGTTCAAAGGAAAATTCAGTTCTTTTCTAGGTAATTCTAACCTCTTACCAAATTCATCAATTATAAACGAACAAGTAGCACCCAAATCAAATAATACATAAGCATTTATATCATTGATTGGGATAATACCTGACACCACATCTTTTTATTGTACAACATCCTGCACAGTCATGTTGAAGGTTCTGGCTGTGGGTTTGTTTGATGCTGCAAGTCCTGTAATGGCCCATGTACCTCCATTGCTTCTAGTTGTCACTCCATCCCTCTTCTTAGTACATTCACGAGCAAAGTGATCCTTGGATCCGCATGTGAAGCACGCATTCTTCTTCGGTTGAGTGCAATTTGGGGCGATGTGGCCCTCCTGGCCACAATTGTAGCAAACTCGTTTCCCCATCAAGCACGCACCCTTGTGAAATTTCCCGCATGTCACACATGCTTCAAACTTTTTGTTTTGCTGGTTACCCTGCTAGTGTCCAGAACCCATGTTCCCATTCCACTTCCTCTTCATGCCGTTGCTGCTGCTGTTGTTGTTGTTATTGTTTCCACCGCTACCACTCCCATTCTTAGTCTCATTCTCATTCCTCTTCTTCTTTTGTTCCTAGTTGAACTTTGTCACTGCCTCGCCTCCACCTTCAGCGAGTACTGCTTTCTCCATCACCGCTGCAAACGTCTTCAATCGGAGCAGGATACCCTCTTGTCTGACCATGGCTTTAGTCCTGTTCAAATCTTTTTTCCTTACGGCTCGTCATGGCTTTGACGATATGGCGCAAACCTCACCAATTCGTTGAATTTCGTGGCATACTCAGATACCGTCATCACTCCCTTCTTTAATTCCAGAAGCTGCACTTCTAGCTGACTCTTTGAACTTTTCGAAATAAGTCTTGAAGAACAACTCCTTGAACCTATCCCAGGTCATCACTCCTGGCCCTTCATGAGTTTTATTGGCCTGCCACCAATAACTAGCTTCTGCTTTCAACATGAATGTTGCGAAAGCAGTTTTCTGATTATCCCCTACCCTAGCGACATCGAACACCTTTTCTATCTTCATAATCCAGGTCTGTGCTTCGACTGGATTCATAGACCCACGGAATTCAGGTGGTCCAACCGCCTTGAAATCCTTAAACATTGTACCATGGTTTTGTGGTTGATCCTGCAACGCTCCTGTCAGTAGTGTCACTAGTTGTTGAACGGGGTTACCGTCAACATTGTCGTTATTAGTAGTTCTCTCATTGTTTCTCTGTCGGGGTGGTTCACGTTTGGGAGGCATTTTTTGTTAAAACAAAACATCTATTAGACTATTACTCAGCTTTTTTTTAAGTATTTTCTAATTAACTTGCCTCCATAAAAGAAATAGCCATATAACGCATAACACTTTGAATAAAGTAACAACTTTTATTTATTCAAAACCTTTTTGGAAAACATAAAACAATAGCATCACTACTATCTACATTACTTTCCTGAACTACAAAAGTTTCAGGACAACATCATAGTCATATCCCATAGGTTGCATAACACTTGGGATTTACAATTTATTTAACATTTCACTCATCGTACTACATCTATGATGTTCTGTTAAGATACTTCTTAGCCCTATCACGTTCTTCCTCCATGACTCGAAACATTGTTCTGCGATCTAACACGAATGATGGCAGCATCTCGAACTGAATCGAATATCCCATGACCCGATCTTGAGCTCGATTAATTGCGGTGTTAAATACTTTATCCATCTCTTCCATCTTCATCCTCTTTGCTTGCGTGTCTCTTACTGCTAATCTGGTTCGTTGAAAAGCTACCTCGTAAGCATCTTCAGCTCTTGCCCTCTTAGCAGCTTCTTCTCTCAGCTTGCTCTTCAGTTCGGCAACCATCTCGATCAATTGTTCTTTCTCTCCTTCGGTCTGTATTAGCTTCTCCTCGGCATTTGTCAGTCGTTCCTCACGATCCTGGATCTCACCGTCTTTTTGTGTCATTGCAGTCTGTTATTCAGCTACTATCTTCTGCAACTCCTCAACTGTATCTTGAAGTTCCACGTTACGGTCATGCACCTCATCATATATACGGCCAGCTATCGAGTTAAGTGGAATCCTTTCCTCCTCGTCCTCGTCATCTTCATCCTCCTGTGGTAACTCAACGGGATCCTCCTCATCTGTCTCCACATCATCATCCTCATCCTCAACTACTGTGACCAACGGGGCTGACTCCCGTGGCAGTAGTTGTTCCTAAACTACCTGAATGGCGCGAGGCTCATCCTCTATAGGCATTTGAGCTCCCTCCTCCCTAGCCTGACTGGATTCTCCGATATTAGTCATCCTGACAACAAAGTTTTAAAGTTTTAATTATTAATCATTACTACTCGACACTCATGAGTGCATAAATATAAACACATAAGCATATATGTGTTTTATTACTTCTTTCTTAAAACTCGATAAGAGTTATCTCCACTATCTTTTCAAAGGTTACTTCCTAAGGCTTTTCCCCCACCTAAGGTTCATAACCTAAAGCTTTGATACCAACTTGTGACACCCCCAAATCCCAGTACTTCATTACCTCAAGATTTGGTGTTCACGTAATCAAAACATTCATTTCTAACTACCCAATCATAATAGAATTGAATAATAAAAGAAAACTTGTCCATACAGGATTAAACTTAAATAAAAATCTCCCAGGTTATCTAACCTTTAACAACAATCATTCAAATGCGGAAAAATTAAATAACTTCATTACAATCTTTAAATCAAATTCTGAAAGTAAACTATCAAAACTATTACAAGTCTTCAATATTTATTCATCTTTCCTTTTCCCTTACTGGTACTAGGTACGTCACCCGTTTCAACTTTAGCTGTAAGAAATTTTACAGGAAAGAGTGAGCAAACAAGGCCCACTTGAAATAACAATAAGTAAATCTTTAAACTTTTACATCAATTGCCAATATTAGGCTCAATAGAACTGAACAATATATTCTATTAACTTTCTGAAAACTATAACATTCACTGAGGGTCTAATGACCACGAATCATGTCCACAGTTATAAGTAATCTTTCAACTTTAACTTTAACAGTCATAAGACTATAAGGACTCAACGTACTTAGGGGGATCAACCCTTCGTACAATGTATTGTGCACAACCATTTCAACGCTAAGCGTAAACCTCTATTAAAAGAGTTGTTCATCTCAGTACATAGAATACAAGTCTGCACCAAAGTAAGTTTAGTTTGGATAAGCTTTCAAGGAAATTTGGAATTCAACGAACATCAACTAAAGGAGTAGTTGAATAAAACCAATAACACTATAATATAGAATAATCGTGATTGAATCAATCATAGTAAACTAAAGTCATGCTTTAGGAATAGTCTAATAGCATACCATTTGAATAACTATAGCATACCTTGCTTGAACAATACTAAGCCAAGGTTAATTAGAATTGAATACTAAGCATGCATAGTAACTTGAACGATAGAAATGTTCGACATTAGTATATATATAGTTGTGAATGCTAAACAACAAGTTAAATACAAGAATAACTTGCTCCAGAATAACTTACATTATTATATTATAATCGAATTGAAAATAGTACTTGAATTAACAAGATAATATATTAGAAAATTTGCTTAAAGATAACTGCACATTATAAAAGTAGAGTTAGAGAACTTGCCTCGTGCGTAGGTTAAACAATTACTATTCACGTTCACCACAAGTCCTACACATACCATATGTATTGACAATACACATTAGTTACAGTAACATTACCTTTATGAGTTACTTTATTACTCTTAGTATAGCTACTAACTAAGTTTAAGTTTAAACAACATCACATCTTTTCATGAACATTACATTTTAGCTTTATTACAACTACTTAAGTGATCATGTCATTGCACCACATGCACATTAACAACTTGATACAACATCCTATTACATGTCCAACATGTTATCATTAAGTTATACTAATACACAAAGGGTTGCACTTGCATTCGTGCATCCCGACGCCCTCCTATTGGCTCCAAATACACAACAGTCCTAAAGATGACCATTTTGACTACAGTTACAGACCTCAAATTAAAACACTTACAGCATAAAAGTTGTAGGTCTATTCGTCCTCATTCCGGATCATCTTGAATCAACTCAATCGGAGTTCGTATGAGAAAGTTATGGCCGTTTTACTACAGGAGGTCAAAACGCCTTTCTCGCATAAATTTTCCTGCGGCAAGGGCGTGGATCGAGTGGTGCCGGGGCGCGAGTTCCAGCGCTAGGGCGCGAGCTACTAGCCCATTTTTGGCGTTTTGAAGTATGAACTTTACATTTGGGCGCGAAAAATTTGTATTTGAAGCGCAAAACTCGAGAGAACCCAACGACGAAGAACATAACAACTAAATTTTGTACTAAATGATACTGCTAACATCTAAATTTACATGAACAACTAACATAATTTACCCATAATCATAACCAATTATTCAGATACTAATTAACAACGACTAAACTAAGATTTTAAAAACTTAAATTTTGAAAACACGGTTTAAAAAAAAACTAAAACTCCATAGTTGATAACACAGTAAACACTGTGAATTCATTAGTAGACCAAAATACTATATTCAAACTACGTTCCGTTCGTATCTCAATGAAATACCATAAACAAACTTCAATTTACAGTTTCACGACCAAATTGGCCATTAAAATTGGTACTTACATGATTACATATGGAAACATACCAAGAATACATATATGACAAATTTTTTTCCTACTGTAGACGAAATTTGCATGCAATTATTGTTTAAACACCATATCTAATCACTATAAACATGTATAACCCCCATAAATTAGTTACATAACACCAATTCGGAAGAAAAACTAGAACTCACAGAGCATAGAAGAAATAGAATTCATAGAGTATAACAAAGCTTCACCGAAATACTCGTAAATAATATCAAAGTGGTAGAACATACCTTCAATTAGCTTATACAATCTTTGTTAGTTGAAGACCAATCTCCCTCAATCTCTCAAACTCTTTTCTCAATTCTCTCTGCTATTCTCTGAACTCTCTCAAAACCCAGCAACTAGTATGCGTAATATACAAAAAAACAAAACTGATATGGCCTTAATAGCCATCATCAGTTACCCAAAATAACATATACATTATATTTATTATTTATTTTATAAATTAGAAATATCAAAAGCAATAAGGCTTGTTTGGCAAACCATTTAAATTTTAAAGAATTTATATCCTTAAGCATTGTTTGGGTAAAACTAGATTAAAACTAATTTAATTTATTTTTAATAACTCCTTATACTATAGTTATTTGTCACACTTTATTTAATCAAGCTTTCATATTTAATTTAATTAATTCAAATAACCATTAATTAAATAATTCATTTAATCACATAACTCAATACAAATAATTAACCATCAACTTGAAATATCAATATAATAATAATTTTCTTAACTCATTAATTATTTATTTACAACATAAATAATTAATCAATTCAAATTAAACAAATATTTATTTAGCAATAAATGCACCAATTAAATATTTATATAATTTAATAAATATTTAAAATTACAATTTAAATTTTCGGATTGTTACATCCTTCCCTCCTTACAAGGATTTTGTCCCCAGAATCACAACTCAAACAAACAAATCGTCACAAAAGACGTAAAGTGAACGTGTTATATCTATAAGCAGACGCTAAAGGCAAGTACTCTAACCTTGTTCCAGTTCGATCTAGACAAGTCTTTGTGATTCATGTATTCTTCGCATGAGTTAGTATCTGAGGAAGTCAAAGCCAATTCTTTCGGCTAGACGTATGCTATGTTATTCTATCAAGTGATGATAAGGATTTACCAAACTAATATTGTTGTGGTTTTCAAAAGTAGACTGAATATGCTAAACTGTTTTGTCGTCAAACGATAGGCACGTGAGGTTTCCACAACTTAAACGTATACACTTAATGAATGTAGTGTTGATCAACATAGAGTACTATAGGTTGATCACCTAGACGTGCTCATAAGTTATGCCGGACTTACGGACTTAGTGCCGGGATATCCTTTTCAAAGTACTTATGAAATGCTTACGGTCTTGAACCGGAATTGATGTTTTACTGAATATTGTTGTGGTAAAACATTTTGAATGAAAAGAAGTGCTATTTTGAATTATCGATAGTACTTCGTAACTATTGTTCAGTTATTGAAGATATACGATTCCTATGTTTCAAGCATGCTATTTTCCTAGAATTGTTTTACTTGCTGAGCTAGTTAGGCTTATTCTTGCTTGAACCATATGAATGCAGCTAAGACCGAACGGACCGATGGATCCGGCAAGGATAAAGGGAAGGCAAAGGCGAACCTATAGATTACATATGTAATAGCATAGGTTTTGTAAGGACTATTATTGATATTATGACAAAGACAATGTATTAGTTATAAAGAACTTGGGGAATGTAAATATTCTTTTAATATATATATATAATACATATCCGTTCTTTTGAGGTATTTCAATTGAATGTTTATGGGAACTGTAGGACCGTGTAGCACCATCTGTCGGGTTGGAAGATACCCGGATTTGGGGGCGTCACAGGTTGGTATCAAAGCATTAGGTTATAAAACTTAAGGGGGGAAATAAAACCTTAAGTTATAACCTTAAGAAAAGTCAAAGAATCAAAGATGGAAGTTAACCTTATAAAAATGCATTATATAAGTTATGTGTTTTTATTATTCTACTAACGTGTACTAATCAAACTTTTATGTTATTGTAGATGTCAGGAGAAAATAGAGATGTATAGGTAGTCAGTGAAGGATCGGTTAATCAGGTAGAGATTATACCGAGTCCCATAGAGCAGATCCCGAGATTATGGTGATTGAGTCTGGAGACTCAGAAAGTTTAGATCTCATGTCCGTATTTGATGGCATGATAGAAGAGGAAGTGGAAGCAGTGTCCTTTGACCGAGTAGCTATAGCGGCAGAGACGGCTCCAGGTGAGTCAATGATGTCTTTCATCATGTCAATGATAGATAGAAATATCCACTACTGCCAGAAGGTTAAGGAGCTGAAGGCAGAGCTCCAAGCTGTTATAGAGGATAAGACGGACGTGGAGTCCATGTGGGAGCAGGAACATGATGAAAGGGTTTTGGCTAAGGACAAGATCCATGGGTTAAAACTGGAGGTCTTTGAGCTCAGGGAGGAGCTAAAGACCAAGAAGCAGAAGATAGGGAGAATGTCCTATATCCATAGGAATTCTCACGAGGATTTCCAGTTGCAGGTAGCTAGTTACCCCGTAGAGACAAGGCAGACGCGACATACTATCAGCCGTGATGTTATTGCCGGTCTTGCCAAAACGGATTTTGAAAATGCCTTAAGGCAATTGTAATCTAGTAGTGACTAGAGTAGTTAGATATGTACATATTGTTGTATCTAGTAGTGATGTAAAACCCTCTTTTGTATAATCAAGTGTAGTCTTTTGTAAATCCCAATTTTTGGAAAGTAATGGCGGGAAAGTAATGTATTCGGCTTAGGCTGTGTTATGTAACTGATGTAGTATTACACTACAATGAATTAATATAAGTTTTCTTTTTCAAAAATGTTGAGTAACGAATGTTTAAGTTATTGTTTAACATTGAATAATAACTAACTGGCAGGAAATGAATAATAATGAAAAATGTGTTCATTGTAACAGCAAAATGTCGCCAAGACGAGTGCCACGTAACCGAGGTGCGAACACGAATCAATCGGAGGGAGGTCCTGTTAACCCCATGCAGGAATTTTTGAACCTTTTAACCGTAGCGTTTAATCAAACTGGAGCTAATATCCCCGTAAATCCTGGTGTAGTACGAGCTACTACATTCAAGGACTTTAAGAGTGTGGGTCCGCCGGAGTTCAAAGGAATTACGGACCCTATCGAGGCCCAAACATGGGTAAGAGAGATTGAGAAGGCATTTGTGATAGCAAATGTCGACGAGGCCCAAAAGGTTGCCTTTGCAACATACATGATGAAGGGAGAGGCCAACTTTTGGTGGGAGGCCAATCAGACTAGGGCCAGAATAGATGTTATAACGTGGGTGAGGTTCAAGGAAATATTTTACGAGAACTACTTTCCCACGAGTATGCAAGGAAGGATGGAGATGCGGTTTCTAGATTTGAAGTAAGGGGACATGACGGTTCCCCAATACGCCACCAAGTTTAATGAACTGGCAAGGTTCGCTCCACACCAAGTGGATACCGAGTTGAGGAATGCTCGACGGTTCGAGCAGGGCTTGAAACCCTAGCTCTATAACCGTATCTATGTGTTCTAGAGTACTTCCTTTGGAATTGTTTTAGAGAAGGCAATAATTGCCGAAGGTGGTAGCGAGGCTTTGAGCCAATACCACAAGGACAAGAAAATTAAGGGGAAGGTAAATGGGGGAATAAAGGTTAAAGGTGCCAGTGGGAGTGGCAAAGGGTATAAGCGAAAGTTGAGTAGCTCGGGGAATCCTTAAGTGAAACTAAGGGACCTGAAAAGGAGGATGGAGGCCTGCAAGACCTGCGGGAAGACTCATTTAGGAGTCTATCTCAAAGGTAAGGTTGTGTGTTATAACTGCGGATAGGAGGGGCATATTGCGCCAAATAGTCCAAGCCCTAAGAAGAACCATAGATGCTTTGTATGTGGGTCAACGGACCACATGGAAAAGAACTGCCCAAAGAAGGGGACAGACGAGAATAAGGGCGCCAATAGTGGTAAGTTAACTATTGGGGTCCAAATAAGAATGGGTGGTAGATGGCCCATACCTTTAATATGACCATCCAAGATGCGATGGCCTCGGGGGACGTAGTTGTAAGACCCCAACTTATTATTAATGAAATTTAATTTTCTCTATTTATTATGTTGAAATAGTAAGGGTTGATTTGATTAATGTGAATAGTTATGGGTAAAATACGCAAATATTTCAAAATAAGCAAGTGGTTATAAAATATTCATTGTTGTCGGGAATATTTGTTTGGTCGTGGAATATTCTTTAACTTTGTCAGGAATATTCGTATGCGACGACGCTAGCTTTTTGGGCCCCATAACTAAAGTGATTGGATGAAGAAAATGACAAATATAAGTTATTTAAAAATAACAGCAGAGTTGTTACCGATTAATCTTCGTTAAAATACTTTGGTGGTTAAAACACGAAGATTTACCAGGTATTGCACCAATTATTGATTTTTACGTAAGAAGGCACTACTCAATAATGGTTACGATAATTCTTTGCTCAAGATTTTATTGATTTAATAATTGTTGCGTTGATATTTTATATTCTTTGTTGTTTCATAATTGTCATTACACGAGATTTTTCATTATCGAAGCAATAATTCATATTATCCTAATAATATTATTAGATAACATTATTGGCAATGTCTAGAAAGTTACGCTAAGGAGAGGTTTGGTCACCTAATTGCGCTACCAAGATGAGGAGAAATTCTTATTGAAAGCCCCTCTTTCTAGAAGAACACTGTTGTCAATATTGTGATTCTCAGAATATTATTTGTGAATAATTAATTATTGATTCATATGATGAGGAAAATATTGATTTTATGTGGATATAGATGGAGAAAAATTTTAATGTGACAATTGTTGAAAATTGAAATTTTATCTTTTCCGATAAGATAATTCATTTAAATATATTATTATATTCTTAATAATATGATAATGGTGATATTTTTACAACGAATGTGGGATATATGAGTATACGAGGAGTAAGAGTATTTTTGTTGCAATAAATGTTTAAAACATGTTAAACATGTCGGTGGACCCCATTTAATGACTGAAATTTGATTATAGCCTGTAAAATCGCCCGTTTATGGATTTCAGTCAATTTCTGTTTGGAATTTGGAAAAACTTTCTTCTGTAAAGTTGTAGAGAATTTAATTTCCTATAAAAATTCGCAAAATTTGAAATGCTGACAAAAGGAGTATTTATATGAATTATTGAAGTTTCGGATTAATTGATTATCATTTTTTTGAAGTTTTAAATGGTTTAAGTGAGAAAAAAGTTTTTGTTGTTTTTATTGGGGTGTGGTTGATGGCTGAATTCAGTTGGTATGCGTAGGAAAATTTAGAAAAAATAATAATAATATTAAATTAAATTTTCTACTTTGGTGTTCTAAGCAATTTCCTATAAATAGGGTGCTTAGGTTAGAATTGAAAATCACACGAAATCAAGTTTTCTCTCTATATTATCGGTTTATTCTTGTGAGTATTTTGAGTATACTTTGAGTATTGCTATATGGTGCAAGTTCAAGTCATAACCTATATCCGGTGTTTCAACTAGAAGTACCGTCTTTGGGAGGTAAGGGATATTATTTTTTCGTAATGATATTATTTCTTCAATATCATTATGTTGAAATATTGATCTGAAGTTTTTATCAAATTTGAAACTTTTGGTGTCGGAGTTACTATTCACGTATACTTGCAAGACTATTCACGATATTTACACTTATTCACGAATACGACACTATTCATCTAAAAATGAAAATTTTCTTTTTCGTCCAAAATATCTATTCGGATACTAGCTTTGATTGTATCCATGTTTTGATCATTCTTGAATTTTACACTACCGTGATTATTTTTGAGGTATTTTTGGACGTGGATAAAACAAAGTACGAATCCTTAATCCTTAATCTTTGTCATTTTATTTCATTGGATTCGCTTTTTAAAAATATTTTTCATCATCTTCGCCTTAAATGATGATATTATGGAATATCTTTGGCCCGTAGTGCAAAGATGAATGATTTCTGAAGAATATCTTTGGCCGTAGTGCAGAAAGATGAACAGTGTTTAGATGAAGATGACTAATGATGAATATCTTTGGCTCAGTAGTGCAAAAGATGAATATTTGATTCCATATATATATGATTGATGTTACAGGGATAAAAGATAGATTTATGAACTTTTAAATTCATGCATAGAAGATAGTAGTTTGCATTCTCTACTTAACTCTTCTAATGAATTATTATTTCATTGCGAATATTGATTTAAAATTTGTTGTCTATTGTATTCTATTAGATTTTTCCTGTTGAAGACTAACGATAATTTGTTGTATATTATCTTAGTCATAATATTCTTTACTGGGCTAGTTGAGCTCACCCTTTTCCTTTTTGTTCCATTTTTCTTCTCGGGAGGCGAGAATATAAGCGAGTACGAGTCTGGGCCATGGAATGAAAGTTCTAGAGAGAGTTGTTTAGTAGTCCTCACCATTTTGTAAAATAATGTATCAATAAATGTGATGAGGATTTATTTGAGTATAGATATTGTCTAGAAGATAATATTTGTATTCAAACTCACAGTTTTACTGTTGTAATAATAAAGTTGTAGTTTGCATTCTCTACTTAACTCTTCTAATGAATTATTATTTCCGCTGCGAATATTGATTTAAAATTTGTTGTCTATTGTATTCTATTAGATTTTTCCCTGTTGAAGACTAACGATAATTTGTTGTATATTATCTTAGTCATAATATTCTTTACTGGGCTAGTTGAGCTCACCCTTTTCCTTTTTGTTCCATTTTTCTTCTCAAGAGGCGAGAATATAACGAGTACGAGTCGGGGTATGGAATGAAAGTTCTAGAGAGAGTTGTTTAGTAGTCCTCACCATTTTTGTAAAATAATGTATTAATAAATGTGATGAGGATTTATTTGAGTATAGATATAGTCTAGAAGATAATATTTGTATTCAAACTCACGCTTTCTTGTTGTAATAATAAAGTTGTAGTTGTTTCATGCATGTATTGACAACTCGTAATGGGTGATGTATACCTATTTTGGGGCGCCACAGGTTGGTATCGAGCTTAGGGATATGATCTCCAAGTGGAGATCGGGAATAGAACTAGGAGGGAGAGACGAGTAAATCCTTCGCTAGTGTGTCCTACCTAAGCTTATTTATTAGTTGGTCAAGATATAGGGATATTATGTGATATATTGATTTCCTTTATTAAACCTTGTTTTCCTCGACAAGATTTGAGAATGCCGATCGAGAATATTAACAATGGAAATGAGACCGTGGAGACGCTCAGACTCACCAACGAGGAGAACGTGCAACAGTCGACAATGTTCCTCCCGTGAACAACACCACCGAAAGCGATGATGAACGAGGGATGTTTAAAAGCTTTTTGCGCTCATGCAAAATCGACGAGGAGACTCGTGTTCAAAATACGGGAGGAAATGATAGCAATTCACGGGTTGTCACAAACAAGCAGCTTCAAAGTTGGGACCACCGAATTTAAGGGAAAGCTTGATCCGATCATGGCGGAAACATGGGTCAAGCAAATTACCAAGATATTCGATGTCTTGGGATGCACGGAGAACGAAGGTTCCATTCGCCACCTTTATGTTTAAGTGGCGAGGCGTGATCACCGGGTGGGAGTCTCATGAAGCGTACCCATCCAAAGAAGACTCAAAGATGTCTTGGGAGATATTTCAGAAACTATTTAATGACAAATACTTTCCGAAAGTGTTCGCTATATGAAGGAAGTGGAGTTCATCGATTAGAACAAAACAACATGATGGTGTCTCAAAGACGAGGCAAAGTTTGCGAGTTATCCGTGTTTGCACCTCATTTGGTGGAGAATGAGGAACGTATGACGCGGATGTTTCTTAGAGGTTTGAAACCCAAGATACGCCAATCTCTCATTTCTCATAAATTTTCTCTCTATTCGGATGTTGTTAATGTGGCTCAATTGTTAGAGCGAGATAACGAGTATGTTCAATCGAGGGACCATAACCGAGATCATACCGAGATAGCAATCAATGAATAATGATAACCAATGGAAAAAAACAGATTTAATAAAAATGGTAACCACTCCGGTGGTAATCATGGCCATGAAAATAGAAGAAGCGAGTCGGAGGAGATTTTAAAAAGAGGAGATTTAACAACGACCATGTGAAGACGCAGCGGTCTTAAGCGAATCGGTTCTAAGGGAGGAGAACGACCACCGGTCATTATATGCTACAAATACGGAAAAGAGGGACATATCACCAAACCGCCTACAACAGCTCAAGGTATGCTATAATTGTGGAAAGGAAGGACATATCGCCGAGATTGTACGATGAATAAACCTAGTTCAATGGGGATTGGTGACTCAAAAGACTTTCCTGAAAAAGTCAAAGTCAATGATTTCGGAAAGAGCGTTTGTTGTGGTACCGGTCAAATGCGAGGAACCCAAACGAGGTGATCACGGGTAAGCTATTTATAAATTCTTGCGAAGTTTATACCTTACTTAATACCGGGCTACCCATTCATTGATCTCTCCCGCATGTGCTCAACGCTTTAAACTTGACTCGAGAAAATTAGACTTTGACCTATCTCATGGAAACTCCGTTAGAGAAACTTTCATCACATCCACTGCTTATAAATCTTGTTTGATTCAAGTTGGCACCATCACCTTACCCGCTGACCTTATCTCTTTAAAGATACTTGCTTTTGATGTGATTTTAGGGATTGATTGGTTAACTACTCATCATGCCAAAATTGATTATTTTCGTAAGGTTGTTAGTTTTCATATTCCTAACCAACCTGCTGTATGAATTCAAGCAACTAAACCATTAAAATCAAGCAATCGCCATATCTAATCATAAAGCTATTCATTTATTAAAAACGGATGTCAAGCTTTCTTAGCCCATGTTATGGATTTGAATAAAGACACGCCAAATTTGAATAATATTCCTGTTGTTATTGACTTTCCGACGATTTCAAGAACTTCCCGCCTACCCCGTAACGTGAAGTTGAATTCTTTATTGATCTTGAACCCGGTACAAAGCCCATTTCTAAAACCACATATCGAATGGCTCCTATTGAACTTCAGGGAGTTAAAGGTCCAACTACGTGAATTGTTGGACATCGGTTTCATTAGTCCTAGTACATCTCTTTAGGTGCTCTGCTTTATTCAGTAAAAGAAGAAAGACGGGAGTATGCGACTTTGTATTGACTATCTGGAATTGAACCATGTCACCATCAAGAATAGGTATCCTCTACCTCGTATTGATGACTTGTTTGACCAATTGCAAAGGGGCACAATTCTTTTCAAAAATCGATCTTCGCTTCCGGATATCATCACCAAGATTAGAACTGAGGATATTCCAAAGACTGCCTTCAGAACTCGGTATGGGCATTATGAATTCTTAGTCATATCTTTCGGACTGACTAATGCTCCTGCGGCTTTCATGGATATGATGAACCGAGTATTCAAGGAATATTTGGATCAGTTTGTTGTTGTCTTTATTGATGACATCCTCATATATTCCAAAAGTCGTGAAGATCATGAGCACCATTTGAAGCTGGTACTCTAAAGGCTTCGTGAAAACCAACTATATGCCAAATTGAAGAAATGCTAGTTCTAGCTTGAGGAAGTAGCATTTCTTGGGCACGTGGTGTCAAAACATGGAGTATCCGTGGACCCGGAGAAGATTGAAGCAATACAAAGTTGGGAGCAACCGAAATCGGTGACCGAAGTACGTAGCTTTCTGGGTCTAGCTAGTTATTATCAGAGATTCGTGGAAGGGTTTTCTCGAATTGCTACTCCATTAACTCAGCTAACTCGGAAGGATACAAAATTCGTTTGGAGCGAAGAATGCGAGAAGAGTTTCCAAGAGCTCAAGAGGAGACTCATTTCTAAGACTGCTCTAACAATACCATCCGGTTTGGATGGATTTGTTATCTACATCGATGCTTCCGCAAAGGGTTAGGATGTGTTCTCATGCAACGTGGGAAAGTCATAGCCTTTATGCCTCGCGACAACTTAAAGAATATGAGAGGAATTATCCTACTCATGATCTAGAGTTAAGCGTGCCCGATTTTCTGCTTAAAGATATGGAGGCACTATTTATATGGGGAGAAAGTGGAGATATATTCGACCATAAAAGCCTTAAATATTTCTTCACTCAAAAAGAACTCAACATGCGGCAGCGACGTTGGCTCGAGCTATTGAAAGACTACGACCACACTATTCAATACCATCCTGGTAAAGCGAACGTGGTAGCTACGCGGCGTTGAGTAGAAGATCATCATATCGGAATGAGAGTGCGATGATGTCAAGTATACGCATAGAGCCAACTTTAATAGAAAAAGTTAAGGTTTCTCAAGCCACCGACCCGGAGCTGATGCGTATGAAGAAGAAAGTACAAGAAGGAGCTATTCTGGAAGCGAGAATTGATGAAGAAGGAATACTTCGAGTCCACTCCAGACTTTGTGTCCCTAATGACTCTGATTTGAAGTACAAGATTATGATGGAGGCACACAATACACCATTTGCAATCCATCCTGGAAGTACTAAAATGTATCGTGATCTTCGACATACATTTTGGTGGAACAATATGAAGAGAGAGATTGCAAAGTTTATCTCAATGTGTTTAACTTGTCAACGTGTAAAGGCGGAGCATCTAGTACCTAATGGTCCGTTGCAACCACTTGAGATTCTGAAATGGAAGTGGGAACATATTACCATGGATTTCGTTATGGGTCTTCCTACGGTTTCTCAAGGCATCAATGCTATTTGGGTTATTGTTGATAGATTAACCAAGTCTCGCTTATTTCTTGCCGAAATCACGGAGACTTATTCCTTGAACGCCTTGCTAGTAGTATATATAAATGAGATTGTGAGGTTGCATGGCATGCCAAGATCCATAGTTTGGATCGTGACCCAAGATTCACTTCAAGATTTTGGGTTAGCTTGCAAAAAGCTATGGGCACGGATTTGCGATTTAGTTCGACATACCATCCTCAAACCACGGACAATCGAAAGGACTATTCAAACTCTTGAAGATTTATTAAGACTCGTGTCCTGAACTTCAAGGGCAATTGGGATAAGTATTTACCATTGGTGGAATTCTCCTACAACAACAAAGCTTATCGTGCAAGTATAGGTGTGGCTCCATTTGAAGCATTATATGGACGAAAGTGTCGCTCTCCAATATGTTGGGACGAGGTGGGTGAAGCAACATTGTTGGGACCCGAGTTTAGTATGCGTATGACTATGGAAAAGATCCAAATGATTCGACGTATACAAACCAAGACAAGATCGACAAAAGAGATATGCGGATCTTCATCGAAAGGACGTGGAATTTAGTATAGGGGATCATGTATTGTTGCGAGTTGCTCCATGGAAGGGAGTTACAAGATTTGGGAAGAGAGGAAAGCTCAATCCATGATTTATTGGTCCATTTCAAATTCTTGACCGAAGTAGGAAATGTAGCCTATAGACTCGCGTTACCTCAAAGTATGTCTCGTGTTCATAATGTGTTTCACATATCTCATACTTCAGAAATATGTGAAAGACCAACCACGTTATAGAGTTAGAACCGGACTAGATAGCCAAGACTTAACGTATGAGGAGGTACTGTCAAGATTTTGGATAGGAAGGAGCATGTCCTACGCCAAGAAAGGTAATACCACAAGTTAAAGTTCGTGGAGGAATTATGCTATAGAGGAAATGACACGGGAATTGGAAACGAAAATGAAAGCGAGGTATCCTCACCTTTTGAAACACCAGTATCGTCACGTCAATTTCGAGGACGAAATTTCATAAGGAGGGAGGTTGTAAGACCCCAACTTATTATTAATGAAATTTAATTTTCTATTTATTATTTTGAAATAGTAAGGTTTGATTTGATTAATGTGAATAGTTATGGGCAAAATACGCAAATATTTCAAAATAAGCAAGTGGTTATAAAATATTCATTGTTGTCGGGGAATATTCGTTTGGTCGTGGAATATTCTTTAACATGCTTCGGAATATTCGTATGCGACGACCTTGCCTTTTATGGGCCCCATAACGGAAAGCGATTGGATGAATAAAATGACAAATATAAGTTGTTAAAAAATAACAGCGTAGTTGTTACCGTTAATACTGTTAAAATACTTGGTGGTTAAAACACAGTAGCACACGGTATTGCACCAATTATTGATTTTTACGTAAGAAGGCACTACTCAATAATGGTTACAGTAATTACGGTTCAATATTTTATTGATTTAATAATTGCTGCGTTGATATTTTATATTGTTGTTGTTTCAATAATTGTCATTACACAGTATTTTCATTATTGAAGCAATAATTCATATTATCCTAATAATATTATTAGATAACATTATTGGTAACGTCTAGAAAGTTCTCATCTAAGGAGAGGTTTGGTCACCTAATTGCGGCGCCAAGATGAGGAGAAATTCTTATTGAAAGCCCCTCTTTCCTTGAACCGCTCAGTTGTCAATATTGTGATTACGTAATATTATTTGTGAATAATTAATTATTGATTCATATGATGAGGAAAATATTGATTTTATGTGGATATAGATGGAGAAAATTTTAATGTGACAATTGTTGAAAATTGAAATTTTATCTTTTTCGATAAGATAATTCATTTAAATATATTATTATATTTTTAATAATATGATAATGGTGATATTTTTACAACGAATGTGGGATATATGAGTATACGAGGAGGAAGAGTATTTTGTTGCAATAAATGTTTAAAACATGTTAAACATGTCGGTGGACCCCATTTATTGACCGAAATTTGATTATAAATTTGTAAAATCGCTTCTGCTTATGGATTTCGGTCAATTTACATTTGGAATTTGGAAAACTTTCTTCAGCAAAGTTGTAGAGAATTTAATTTCCTATAAAAATTCGCAAGATTCAAATTTTCTGACAAAAGGAATATTTATTATGAATTATTGAAGTTTTGGATTAATTGATTATCATTTTTTTGAAGTTTTAAATGGTTTAAGTGAGAAAAACGTTTTTGTTGTTTTTATTGGGGTGTGGTTGATGGCTGAATTCAGTTGGTATGCGTAGGAAAATTTAGAAATAATAATAATAATATTAAATTAAATTTTCTACTTTGGTGTTCTAAGCAATTTCCTATAAATAGGGTGCTTAGGTTAGAATTGAAAATCACACCAGAAACTGAAGTTTTCTCTCTCTATATTATCGAGCGTATCCTTGTGAGTATTTTGAGTATACTTTGAGTATTGCTATACGGTGCAAGTTCAAGTCATAACCTATATCCGGTGTTTCAACTAGAAGTACTGTCTTTGTGAGGTAAAGGATATTATTTTTTTCGTAATGATATTATTTCTTCAATATCATTATGTTGAAATATTGATCTGAAGTTTTTATCAAATTTGAAACTTTTGGTGTCGAGTTACTATTCACGTGATACTGAAGACTATTCACGATATACGACACTATTCACGAATCGACTATTCATCGAAAAATGAAATTTTTTTTTCGTCCAAAATATCTATTCTGGATACTAGCTTTGATTGTATCCATGTTTTGATCATTCTTGAATTTTACACTACTGTGATTATTTTTGAGGTATTTTTGGACGTGGATAAAATAAAGTACGAATCCTTAATCCTTAATCCTTGTCATTTTGTTTCACTGGATTCGTTTTCTTTAAAATATTTTTCATCATCTTCAGTCTTAAATGATGATATTATGGAATATCTTTGGCCTGTAGTGCAAAGATGAATGATTTCTGAAGAATATCTTTGGCCCGTAGTGCAAAGATGAACAGGTGTTTAGATAAACATGACCAACTGATGAATATCTTTGGCCTGTAGTGCAAAGATGAATATTTGATTCCAGATATATATTGATTGATGTTACAGGGATAAAAGATAGACGATGAACTTTTAAATTCATACATAGAAGATAGTAGTTTGCATTCTCTACTTAACTCTTCTAATGAATTATTATTTCCGCTGCGAATATTGATTTAAAATTTGTTGTCTATTGTATTCTATTAGATTTTTCCCTGTTGAAGACTAACGATAATTTGTTGTATATTATCTTAGTCATAATATTCTTTACTGGGCTAGTTGAGCTCACCCTTTTCCTTTTTGTTCCATTTTTCTTCTCAGGAGGCGAGAATATAGCGAGTACGAGTCGGGGTATGGAATGAAAGTTCTAGAGAGAGTTGTTTAGTAGTCCTCACCATTTTTGTAAAATAATGTATCAATAAATGTGATGAGGATTTATTTGAGTATAGATATTGTCTAGAAGATAATATTTGTATTCAAACTCACAGTTTTACTGTTGTATTAATAAAGTTGTAGTTGTTTCTGTACCATGTATTGACAACTCAGAATGGGTGATGTATACCTATTTTGGGGGCGTCACAGTAGTCGCAGGTATTATTCCGATCAACAACTTAAATGCATACGTGCTATTTGACTCGGGTGCTACTTGTTCCTTTATCGGATGTGATTTTACTAGATGACTAGGATTACTTCTCGAAAAGTTGCCTATACCTTGAATATTAAGGTAGCAAACGAAGAGATAATTCCTGTTGAAGATATTCATAGGAGTTATTGCGTAGACATTCGAGGTTGTAAATTATCGGTAGATCTGATACCAATAAAGTTAAGAGAATTCGATGTAATTCTCGAAATGGATTGGTTGATAAATCATGGGGCAATTATAGATTGTCAAAAGAAATGCGTAAATATTAAAATATCAATTCAATCTCATGTAATATTTTACGGGAATAAATCGCCAGGACGTTTGTGTTGTCTTACCATGAGACAAACTAGGAAATTATTGAGGAAGGGGTGTGTAGGTTATTTGTGTCTTGTGGTTGATACCTAGAGAGTGGGAGCGACCATGGAACAAATACCTATAGTTAGTGAGTTCATGGATGTATTTTCGAGTGAGTTACTAGGTCTTCCGCCGATAGGGAGACCGAGTTTGTAATAGACATTATGCCAGGAGCGGCACTAGTTTCCAGGGAACCGTATCATATGGCGCCAGTGGAGATGAAGGAGTTGATGGTATAGTTACAGGAATTGTTGGACCGAAAGTATATTCAACCGAGTGTTTCGCCATGGGGGAGCACCAGTACTGTTTGTCAAGAAGAAGGACAAATTGTTGAGACTTTGTATCGACTACGGAGAGTTGAATAAGTTAACGATAAAGGATAAGTATCCATTGCCCAGGATCGATGATCTTTTTGTTCAGTTGAAAGGGGCAAAATATTTTTCCAAAATAGATCTAAGGACGGGGTATCATCAGCTGAAGGTTAGGAATGAAGATGTGCCGAAGACAGCATTCAGGACTCGTTACGGTCATTACGAGTTTTTGGTGATGTCATTTGGGTTAACTAATGCACCTGCTGCATTTATGGACATGATGAACAGAGTGTTCAAACAATATTTAGACAAGTTCATTGTGGTGTTTATTGATGATATTCTAGTCTACTCTAAGACGCCAGAAGATCATGTTGAACACCTAAGAATAGTGTTGGAGACACTAAGAAAGGAGAAGTTATATGCGAAGTTCACTAAGTGTGAATTTTGGTTAAAGAGGGTACAGTTTTTAGGTCATGTTATTGACCATGAGGGGATTTCAGTAGATCCAGCGAAGGTGGAAGCCGTGATGAATTGGCAACAACCGAAAATGCCGACTGAGGTGCGGAGTTTCCTAGGGTTAGCGGGTTACTATCGGAGGTTCATTTAAGACTTTTTGAAGATAGCTACCCCGTTGACTAACTTGACGAGGAAGATGGTGAAGTATGTATGAATTGAGAAATGTGAAGACAGTTTTAAGAACTGAAGAAGAAGTTGAGTGAAGCTCCTGTTTTGTCATTGCCCGATGATACATGAAATTTCGTAGTTTATAGCGATGCTTCGCATAAAGGACTAGGTTGCGTGCTCATGCAGCATGGCAAGGTCATTGCGTATGCATCTAGGTAGTTGAAGGATTATGAGAAAGTTTACCCTACTCATGATCTGGAACTGGCCGCGGTGGTGTTTGCCTTAAAGATTTGGCGACATTATCTTTATGGGGAAAAATGTGAGATATACACGGACCATAAGAGTCTAAAATATATCTTCACATAGAAGGAGTTGAATATAAGACAGAGGAGGTGGCTGGAGTTGATAAAGGATTACGATTGTGAAATCCTGTATCACCCTGGAAAAGCCAATGTAGTGGCCGACGCCTTGAGTAGAAAGGGTAGGGAGAAGTTGTCTTTGTTAACGACTCAAACTGAGTTAATAACAGAGATGGCTAGGATGGAGTTGGAGGTAAAGTTGCCAAGTGAAGCAGAGCAGAGACTTTTTGCGATGGAGATTCAGTCTACCATCGTAGAGAGAGTCAAGGAGGTGCAGCTAAAAACCGATGAGTGTGACCAGATGAAGAAGCGGTTGACTAATGAAAAAGATATTAAGTTTAGTCTTGATAATGAGGGATTATTAAGATTTGAGGGAAGAATTTGGGTTCCGAATGAGATAGAATTAAAGGAGCAAGTTTTATAAGAGGCTCATAGTTCGAGGTACTCGATTCATCCTGGTAGCACTAAGATGTATCAAGACCTTCGACAGAGTTTTTGGTGGCCGAACATGAAGAGAGAAATAGAGCACACTCTATGTTAAGGAAATTATTTCCAGACATGGAGCACCTATTTCGATTGTGTCAGATCGTGACCCCCGATTCACATCGAACTTTTGGAGAAGTCTTCAAGAGCAGTTGGGGACGCAGTTGAAGTTGAGTACGACATATCATCCACAAACCGATGGACAGAGCGAGAGGACAATTCAGACGTTAGAAGATATGTTGAGATCTTGCGTCATGGATTTCAAGGGTAGTTGGGATGATCATCTACCATTAGTAGAATTTGTGTATAACAACAGTTATCATGCAAGCATACGTATGCCACCATATAAAGCTTTATATGGGAGTAATTGTCGAACACCATTGTATTGGGATGAAGTGGGAGAACGCCGAATGCTAGGACCAGAATTGGTGCAGCAAACAGCGGATGTCGTGAAGTTGATACGTATGCGTCTCATAGCAGCTCAAGACAGACAGAAGAAATACGCAGACTTGCATCGAGAGAATAGACAGTTTGAGGTAGGCTCGTACGTATTTCTAAAGGTATCTCCTTGGAAAGGAAAGATACGCTTTGGAAAGAAGGGAAAACTAAGCCCAAGATTTATAGGACCTTTTGAGGTATTAGAATGGGTAGGTGAGGTAGCCTATAGGGTAGCGTTACCTCCAGACTTAGAGCGAATACATAATGTATTTCACATTTCAGTGCTACGTCCTTACAAACAGGATTACAAGCATGTGATAGAATTTGAGCCTATTCAAATTGAGAAGGATTTAACATATGAAGAGATGCCGATTCAAATCATCGATAGAAAAGAGCAAGTTCTGCGAAACAAGGTAATATCGTCGGTAAAGGTGTTAGGGAAGAACCACGATGTCGAGGAAGCAACGTGGAAATTGGAAGACAAGATAAAGAAGGATTACCCTCTTTTGTTTGAGTAATGTAGGGCGAGATTCTGGGGACAAAATCTTTATAAAGGGGGAAGAATGTAACGACCGAGAAATTCGGATCCTTTGTAAAATATTTGAAAGAATTAAATAATGAATAAAACAATATTATTTGTTATTATATGTGTTAATAAGATGTATGTCGATCTATAACCTAGAAACGCCGGAAGATCGTAGTATTTGAACCACGCGAATGAATTAAAGTGTTTGAATTTCCAAGACGAAAATAAAAGTTTTCCGAAAGTTTACGAAAAATACTATTTGTGATGCCCCCAAAAATAGGTATACATCACCCATCTTGAGTTGCCAAATACATGGTACAAAATTCAAATACAAACTTAATTATACAACAGTAGTGTAAAAATATGACTAAACATATGCTGTGAGTTTTAATACAAATATTGTCATCTAGACAATATATAAACTCAATGGGGTCCTCATTACATTTATTATCACACTATTTCACAAAAATAGTGAAGACTACTAATGCACCATCTAGGACCATCACTCTGTTTCCCGACTAGTCCCTGCTACGTTCTCTTTTCCTGAAGAGAATAATAAAAGTAAAAGGGTGAGCTCAACTAGCCCAGTAAGAAATATTATGTCTAAGATAATGCAGAATAAATTATCATTAGCCTTCAATAGTGTTAAACTGATAAAATATAACAAACATCAAGTTTAACTGCAACGAAATAAGCAATCCATTAGAAGAGCCAAGTAGAGAATAAAATATACTATCTTCTATGATTTAAAAGGTTTTTCATTACTTTTATCGTTGAGACTCAGCTTAATAAATAATCCACATCATCCCTGCACTACGGCCAAGGATATTCATTAGTATCACAACCACAAATTATCCATACACTACAGGCCAAGGATATTCGTGTATTCATCAATGGTCATGATCATGCCAACAACTGTCCATCAATGCACTACGGGCCAATGAGGACTTTTTCCACATCATTTGTAACATTATGGTTATGATTACACCGAATAATCCCTGGTCATAATCATACCAAGTCCATCTATGCACTACAAGCCACAGATGACTTTCAACATAATATAAATATGAGGATGATGACAAGGATATAAGAATTCAATAAAACAAGTTCAAGAATTAATTTATCCAGGAACTAATAATGTCCAAATTGTCAACATGATACTGCTTTGTGGAGTAAAAATTCAAGAATGCTCAGAAGAATATTTCCATGAAAAGATACTGGATGAAGCACAAATATAAAGGATATTTCACTAATTTCATGGAGTATAGAAGTCAAAACTTTAACCAACTGAGTATAATAAAGAATGGAATAACAAAAGAAATCACCAGGCATGCGATGGATGGCATATAAAAGTTATTCCAATGTAATAATAAATAACAGAACCAGGTCATGCATAAAGCACAGGCAGGATGTTCCAACAGAATGATAAAGAACGGAACCAGGTCATGCATAAACACACATACAGGATATTCCAATAGAATAATAAATAATTGAACCAGGTCAGGCGTACTACGCACCGACAGGATATTCCTACAGAATAATAAAGAATGGAATAACAGAAGAATTTCACCATGTATGCAGTACTTCGCATAAACAGGTTATTCCAACATAATGATAAAGAATGGAATAACAGAAGTCCTCTTCATGAATACAACAGAAATAATACCCCTTACGAGTACAACAAATAATATCCCCTACCTTAAGAAGAAGAGTACTGGATGTAGGAGTAGTGAAGTAGCAGAATACTTTTCTTCTTTCTCTCTATAGTTTCTCTCTCTAGAGTTTCAGTGAATTCGTAAGAAATAATGAAGGAATGAGTTTCTATTTATAGAAAAATGGACTGCATAGTAACTAATTCATGAACGGTCTAGATTTATTTACTTTAAACGGATGGTCCAGATTTAAAACAAAATCTTTTAAATAAAATATAATATATTCTATTTATAATCTAATAAAACGAATAAATTTATAAAAGTATTCTGTTTTATATAAAAAGATTTTACTATGCAAAATACTATGCAGGCACTATGAAACACTATGCAGACACTATACAACACTATGCATAATAAAATATAATATATTCTATTTATTGTCTAAAAAAACAAATAACTTTATAAAAGTATTCTGTTTTATATAAAAAGTTTTTCTATTTTATTACATTAATAATACTAATAAAACAAACTTTATCACCATTATTATAATTCACAATATTAATCGACCGTGTCGCTCCCGTGAAAGAGGGGGCTTTCCAATAAGGATTTCTCCTATTATCAAGTAATTAGGTGACCAAACCTCTCATTGGATGTAACTTCTAGATATCTTTAATATTGCAAATAATAATATTAATAACATTATCGTTTCAATTATTGATTTAATAATATATAAAATATTGACAATAATTGAATCAAATAACGTGAGATACTATGCAGCAATTACTGTAGTAATAATTGAACAAAACTAAGTGACTTCTCACGTAAGCATCAATAATCAATACCGTGTGCTACTATGCAACCACGCGTATTCTCAGACTTTTAACACCGGTGTTTTAACAGCTAACAAATAAAACTTCCGCCGTTATTTTCATAAAAATATATTTTTGTCGCTTTCTCAATCCGACAATAATTACGTCACATGGGGTCCACCAATGATTGTGTCGTTGTATTTAATAATCCTCATTAAAACGAATATTCCCAAATCAATCGAATATTATATAACAACTTGCATGCATTTTGCAAAATTTATATATATTACCCACAACTATAACATTATATCAAATTTACTCCATAATATTCATAAATGATATTTATAGAAAATTCATCTTTATTTATAAAAGTTGGTGTCTTACAACCTCCCCTTCTTATGAAATTTCGCCCTCGAAATTAGGGTACGTACCTGGTATGTCGAAGAGGTAAGGATATCTTGATTTCATTTCAGTTTCTAACTCCCAAGTCATTTCCTCAACATCGTGGTTTCTCCACAAAACTTTGACTTGAGGTATAACCTTGGAGCGTAGAATATGTTCCTTCTTATCCAAGATTTGAACATGAACTTCTTCATACGTCAAATCTTCCGCTATTTCATCCGGTTCTAACTTAATAATGTGGTTCGAGTCTTCCACATATTTACGTAAGATGGATATGTGAAAAATGTTATGAACGCGAGAGATACTTGGCGGTAAAGCGAGTCTATACGCCACAGTTCCTACTCGATCGAGGATTAAAAATGGGCCAATGAATCGAGGATTGAGCTTTCCTCTCTTTCCAAATCTCGTAACTCCTTTCCATGGAGCAACACGTAATAAAGACATGATCTCCAATACCGAATTTCACGCCCTTTCGATGAAGATCGGCGATAACTCTTTTATCGATCTTGTGAGGTTTTTATCGTTGCGGATCGTTTGAATCTTTTCCGTAGTTATACGCACTCAACTCGTCCCAACAACGCTTTCTTCACCCACCTCATCCCAAAGATAATCGAGAACGACACTTTCTTCCATACAACGCTCTTGAATGGAGCCATGCCAATACTTGATTGATAATCGCTGTTGTTTTAGGAAAACTCCACCAATGGTAAGAACTTGTCCCAACTTCCCTTGAAATCAAGGACACAGAGTCTTAATAGATCTTCAAGAGTTTGAATAGTACTCTCCGACTATCCATCCGTCTGAGGATGATATGCCGAGCTAAATCGTAATCCGTGCCCATAACTTTTTGCAAACTAACCCAAAATCGTGAAGTGAATCTTGGGTCTCGATCAGACACTATGGATACTGGCATACAATGCAATCTTATAACCTCGTTTATGTATATACAAGCAAGATGTTCAAGTGTAAAAGTCTGGAGTTGACTCGAAGTATTCCTTCTTCATCAATTATTGCTTCCGGTATAGCACCTTCTTGCACTTTCTTCCTCATACGCATCAACTCTAGGTCTGTAGCTTGAACAGCTTTAACTTTATCGATTAAAGTCGGTTCTACTCGCATATTCGCCATCATCACATGGGTCCTTAGAGTCTTTAACTCTATCTCCATCCTTTGCAAGTCATACAAAATGGGCCTTTGCGTTGACAATATCGTACTCGTACTTGTATATGATCTTCCACTTAATACGTCAACTACCACGTTCGCTTTTCCAGGATGGTATTGGATGGTATGATCATAATCTTTCAACAGTTCAAGCCAACGTCGTTGTCGCATGTTGAGTTCCTTTTGAGTGAAGAAATATTTGAGGCTTTTATGATCCGTAAAGATCTTCACTTTCTCCCCATACAAGTAATGCCTCCAAATTTTAAGTGCAAAGACAACAGCTGCCAACTCTATATCATGAGTAGGATAATTCCTCTCATATTCTTTGAGTTGTCGCGAGGCATAGGCTATGACTTTCCTATGTTGCATTAGAACACATCCCATCCCTTTGCCCGAAGCGTCACTATAGATGACAAATCCCTCCGAGCCAGATGGTATTGTCAGAACAGGTGCTAAAATGAGTCTCCTCTTGAGTTCTTGAAAACTCTTCTCACATTCTTCACTCCAACCAAACTTTGTATCTTCCGAAAGTTAGTGAGTTAATGGAGTAGCGATTCGAGAAAATCCTTCCACGAATCTCCGATAATAACCAAATTTAAACCGAGAAAGCTACGTATTTCGATCATCGATTTAGGTTGCTCCACTTTGAATTGCTTCAATTTTGCCGGGTCAACGATATTCCATGACTTCATACTACGTGCCCAAGGAATGCTACTTTCTCGCCGTAACTCGCATTTCTTCAACTTGGCATAAAGCTTGTATTCACAGAGCTTTTGAGTACCAAATTTCAAGTGTTGCTTTCATGATCTTCACGGCTTTTGGAATAAATAAGGATGTCATCAATAAAGACGACCACAAAGTGATCCAAATATTCCTTGAATACTCGGTTCATCATATCCATGAAGGCAGCAGGAGCATTAGTCAATCCAAAGGACATGACTAGGAATTCATAATGCCCATACTGAGTTCGAAAAGCCGTCTTTGGAATGTCATCTATTCTAATATTCAATTGGTGATATCCGGAATGAAGATCAATCTTTGAAAAGAATTTGGCTCCTTGCAACTGGTCAAACAGGTCATCAATACGTGGCAATGGGTACCTATTTTTGATGGTGACATGATTCAACTCCCGATAATCAATACAAAGTCGTATACTCCCATCTTTCTTCTTCACGAATAGAACAGGAGCACCCCAAGGAGAAGTGTAAGACCCCAACTTTTTGAATAAAGATGAATTTTCTATAAATATTATTTTTGAATATTATGGAGTGAAATTGATATAATGTTATAATTGTGGGTAATATTTATAAATTTTTCAAAGTTCGCAGAGTTGTTATATAATATTTGATTGGTCGGGAATATTCGCTTTTAACGTGGAATATTCAGACAACGACACAATCATTGGTGGACCCCACAACGAAATTATTGTCGGATTGAGAAAACGACAAAAATATTTTATGAAAATAACGGAGGAAGTTTTACCGTTAATACTGTTGAACTACTCGGTAGTAAAAGTACAGTAATACACGTGGTTGCATAGTAGCACACAGTATTGATTATTGATGCTTACGTGATAAGTCACTCAGTTTTGTTGGTATTATTAATGTAATAATACAAAAAATCTTTTTATATAAAAATGAATACTTTTATAAAGTTATTCTATAAATAGAATATATTATATTCTATTATGCATAGTGTTGCATAAGTATGCGCATAAGAAGCTTGCATAGTAAAAAAATTTTTATATAAAACATAATACTTTTATAAAGTTATCTGCTTTATTAGAAAATAATTAGAATATATTATATTTTATTATGCATAGTGTTTGCATAGTGCCTGCATAGTGTTTGTATAGTAAAATCTTTTATAAAGTTATTCGTTTTTTAGATTATAAATAGAGTATATTATATTTTATTTAAAAGATTTTGCTTTAAATATGGACCGTCAGATTAAAGTAAATCAATCTGGACCATTCATGAGTTAGTTACTATGTAGTCCATTTTTCTATAAATAGAAGCTCATTCCTTCATTATTTCTTACGAATTCACTGAATCTCTAGAGAGATAAACTGTAGAGAGAAATAAGAAAAGTATTCTAGTACTTCACTACTCATATATCTAGTACTCTTCTTCTTAAGGTAGGGAGTATTATTTCTTTTGTATCTTTTCATGGAAATATTCTTCTGAGCATTCTTGAATTTTACTCTACAAAGCAGTATCATGTTGACAATTTGGACGTTATTAGTTCCTGAATAAATTAATTCTTGAACTTGTTTTATTGAATTCTTATATCATTGTCATCATCCTCATATTTATATTTTTTGAAAGTCATCTGTATTCAGTAGTGCATGGATGGACTTGGTATGATTATGACCGAGGATTATTCGATTGTAATCATGACCGTAATGTTACAAATGATGTGGTAAAAGTCCATTATTGGCTGTGAGTGCATTGATGGATGGACGTTGTTGGCATGATCATGACCATTAATGAATACACAAATATTCTTGGCCCGTAGTGCATGGATAATTGTGGTTGTGATACTAAAGAATATCCTTGGCCGTAGTGGAATATTTATTAAGTTGAGTCTCAGCGATAAAAGTCATGAAAAACCTTTTAAATCATAGAAGATAGTATATTTTATTCTCTACTTGACTCTTCTAATGGACTGCTTGTTTCCGCTACAGTTAAACTTGATGTTTGTTATATTGTATCAGTTTAACACTGTTTAAGGCTAATGATAATTTATTCTGCATTATCTTAGTCATAATATTTCTTACTGGGCTAGTTGAGCTCACCCTTTCTTTCACTATTCTCTTCAGGAAATGAGAACGTAGCTGGGACGAGTCGGGGAACGGAGTGATGGTCCGGATGATAGTATTAGCTAGTAGTCCTCACTATTCTGTTAAATAGTGTGACACTAAATGTAATGAGGACTTATTCTGAGAGTGGATAATATCTAGAAGACAGTATTTGTATTTAAACTCACAGCTCTCTTGTTGTATAATTAAGATTGTATTTATATTATGTACCATGTATTTGGCGACTCAGAATAGTTGATGTATACCTATTTTGGGGGCGTCACAGTTGGTATCAAAGCTTAGGGATATGATCCCTGGCTAAGATGTGAGACTAGAACTAGGAGGGGAGAGACAGGGAATTCCTTCGCTAGTATGACCTACCTAAGTTTATTTGGTATTTAATTGGTCGCTCAAAGTATAGGGATAATATGTTATATGTTAATTAACCTTTATTTTGTGGCAGTATCTAAAAATGACATCCGAGAATGTTGAGAATAGCAATGGAGCACAAGAGACCGTTGAGTCTCCGTGATATCAATAATCGTGATAATGTGCATCGTGAAGGCGACAATCCTCATGCAAACAACAACACGGACCAAATGATGAATGATGGATTGTTCGGAGGCTTTATGGAATTCATGCAACATCGTGAGAGGCCAGCTCCGCCCAAAATGTAGGTGGGAAACACTTTGGAAACTCTCGGACGGTCACCGCTAAATAGTTCAAGGAGCTGGGACCACTAGAGTTTATTGGAGAGCCAAAACCACTTAAGGCGGAAGCATGGATAAAGCAGATCACCAAGATATTTGATGTCTTGGGATGCTCCGAGGAGCAAAAGGTTCCTTTCGCCACCTTCATGTTGTGTGAAGAGGCAGATTACTGGTGGGAATCTGTAAAACATACCCAGCCTGACGAACTCAAGATGTCTTGGGAGAAGTTACAAGAGCTATTCAACGACAAGTACTTTCCCGAGAGTATTCGTCACATGAAAGAAGTGGAGTTTATCAAATTAGAACAAAACAATATAACCGTGTCGCAATACGAGGCTAAATTTGCGGAGTTATCCTAGTTTCCATCCCATTTGGTCGATAATGAGGATCGAATGACGTGAATGTTTTTAAGACGTTTAAAACCAGAGATACGTCAATATCTTATTTCTCATAAACTGTGTTTGTACTTAGATGTTGTAAATAGAGCTCAGTTATTGGAGCGCGGTAACGAGTCAACGTAACCAAGAGAAAGCAGCCGGTAGCATGAAAATACCATGTTATCAATCATCAAAACGATGACAACAAACGTGGAGGGAATCAACATGCCAGAAATGGTAACCACTTTGGTGGTAATCATGGCCAAGACAGTAAAAATGGACATTTTAAGAAAAGGAGATTCAACAATGATGAAAAGACGTCAGCACTAGAAATCGTGGTTAAGGAAGGAGAACGACCACCTATCATATGCATTAAATGTGGAGGGGAAGGACATATCAGTCCAAACTGTGCGATGCCATCCAAAGCATGTTATAATTGTGGAAGAGAAGGTCACCTAGCCCGATTTTGTCGTTCACCGAAGACAAGTTCAGCTAGGATGGAGGCACCAAAGGTCATTCCCAAGAAAAGTCAAACCTAGAGTGTAAGGGAGAGCATTTGTTGTGACCTCCTAGAAAGCAAGGAACCCGAATGAGGTCATCACGGATAAGCTTATCATAAACTCTAGCGAAGTCTATACTTTATTTGATACTGGTTCCACCCATTCTTTTATTTCTCTTACTTATTTTCAATGATTAAATTTGACTCCGGAGAAACTAGACTTTGACTTATCTGTGGAAACTCCGTTGGGAGAAACTTTCATTACATCCACTGTTTATAAGTCTTGTTTGGTTCAAATTGGTACCCTCACATTACCTGTCGATCTTATTTCATTGAAAATACTTGCATTTGATGTGATTCTAGGGATTGATTGGTTAACTACTCATAATGCAAAAATTGATTGTTTTCATAAGGTTGTTAGCTTTCATATTCCTAACCAACCTATTATGCGAATTCAAGCAACCAAACCATTAAAATTAATTACTGTCATCTCAAGCCATAAAGCTATTCGTTTATTGAAAAACAGATGTCAAGCTTTCTTAGCTCATGTCACGGATCTAAACAAAAATACGTCTGTTTTGAATAATATTTCTATTGTTAATGAATTTCCTAACGTATATCCCTGAAGAACTTCCTGGCCTACCCCCAGAGCGTGAAATTGAATTTTGTATCGACCTTGAACCCGGTACAAAACCCATTTACAAAGCCCCATATCGAATGGCTCCTATTGAACTTCGTGAGTTAAAGACTCAACTATGTGGAATTGTTAGACATCGGGCTTTATTCGTCCTAGTACTTCTCCTTGGGGTGCTCCTGTTCTATTCGTGAAGAAGAAAGATGGGAGTATGCGACTTTGTATTGATTATCGGGAGTTGAATCATGTCACCATAAAAAATAGGTACCCATTGCCACGTATTGATGACCTGTTTGACAAGTTGCAAGGAGCCAAATCTTTTTAAAGATTGATCTTCGTTCCGGATATCACTAATTGAAGATTAGAACCGATGACATTCCAAAGACGACTTTCAGAACTTGGTACGTGCATTATGAATTCCTAGTCATGTCTTTTGGATTGACTAATGCTCCTGCTGCCTTCATGGATATGATGAACCAAGTATTCAAGGAATATTTGGATCACTTTGTGGTCGTTTTTATTGATGACATCCTTATTTATTCCAAAAGCCGTGAAGATCATGAGCAACAATTGAGGCTGATACTCCAAAGGCTTCGTGAATACAAGCTTTATGCCAAGTTGAAGAAATGCGAGTTCTGGCTTGAGGAAGTAGCATTCTTTGGGACGTGGTATCATGTCATGGAATATCTATTGACCCAGCAAAGATTGAAGCTATTAAAAGCTGGGAGCAACCTAAATCAAGGATCAAGTACGTAGCTTTCTCGGCTTAGTCGGGTTATTATCTCGGAATTGTAGAAGGGTTTTCTCGAATCGCTACTCCACTAACTCAAATTTGACTCAAAAAGATACAAAGTTCGGTTGGAGTGAGGAATGTGAGAAGAGTTTTCAAGAACTCAAGAGAGACTCATTTCAAAGACTGCTCGCACAATACCATCCGGTTCGGAGGATTTGTCATCTGCAGTGATGCTTGTGCAAAGGGTTAGGATGTGTTCTCATGCAACATGGGAAAGTCATAGCCTATGCCTCACGATAACTCAAAGAATATGAGAGGAATTATCCTACTCATGATCTAGAGTTAGTAGTTGTTGTCTTCGCACTAAAGATTTGGAGGCATTACTTGTATGGGGAGAAAGTGGAGATCTTTACGCATCATAAAAGCCTCAAATATTTCTTCACTCAAAAGGAACTCAACATACAAAATGACGCTTGGCTTGAACTGCTTGAAGATAATGATCATACCATCCAATACCATCCCCGAAAAGTTTAACGTGGTAACCCATTTATTGAGTAGAAGATCATATGCGGGTACGAGTGCAATATTGACAACGCAAAGGCCCATTTTGTGTGACTTGCAAAGGATGGAAATAGAGTTAAAAACTCCAGGGACCCATGTGATGATGGCCAACATATGAGTAGAACCGACTTTAATTGATAAAGTTAAAGCTGCTCAAGCTACAGACCTGGAGCTGATGCGTATGAGGAAGAAAGTGCAAGAAGGTGCTATGCCGGAAGCAAGAATCGATGAAGAAGGAATACTTCGAGTCAACTCCAAACTTTGTGTTCCTAACGACCCTGATTTAAAGTATAAAATCATGATGGAGGCGTACAACACACCGTTTGCAATCCATCCTGGGAGTACCAAAATGTTTCATGATCTTCGACATACATTTTGGTGGGGCAATATGAAGAGAGAGATAACACTGTTTATCTCAAGGTGTCTAACATGTCAATGAGTCAAGGAAGAGCATCAAGTACCAAAAGGTCCATTGCAACCACTTGAAATTCTAGAATGGAAGTGGGAGCACATTACCATCGATTTCATTACCGGTCTTCCCAAAGTTTCTCAAGGCATAGATGCGATTTGGGTCATTGTTGATAGATTGACCAAGTCTGCTCATTTCTTACCGATACGAGAAACTTATACACTTGAACGTCTTGCTCGTATGTACATAAACGAGGTTGTAAGATTGCATGGTATGCCAGTATCCATAGTTTTAATCGAGACCCAAGATTCACTTCACGATTTTGGGTTAGTTTACTGAAAGCGATGGGAACAGATTTACGATTTAGCTTGGCATATCATCCTCAGACGGACGAACAGCCGGAGAGGACTATTCAAACTCTTGAAGATCTATTAAGACTCTGTGTCCTTGATTTCAAGGGAAGTTGGGACAAGTTCTTACCGTTGGTAGAGTTTTCCTACAACAACAGTTATCAAGTAAGCATTGGCATGGCTCCATTCGAGGCGTTGTATGGAAGCAAGTGTCGTTCTCCAGTATGCTGAGATGAGGTGGGTGAAGAAACATTGTTGGGACCGAAGTTGGTACGTATGACTACGGAAAAGATTCAAACGATCCGACAACATATAAAAACCTCACAAGATCGACAAAAGAGTTATGTTGATCTTCATCAAAAGTACGTGGAATTTGATATAAGAGATCATGTGTTATTACGAGTTGCTCCGTGGAAAGGAGTTACGAGATTTAGAAAGAGAGGAAAGCTCAATCCTCGATTCATCAGCCCATTTTTAATCTTTGGTTGAGTAGGAACTGTGGCGTATAGACTTGCTTTACCGCCAAGTATGTCTCGTGTTCATAACGTTTTTTATATATCCATGTTACGTAAATATGTGGAAGACCCGAACCACATTATTAAGTTAGAACCGGACGAAATAGCGGAAGATTTGACGTATGAAGAGGTTCCTGTTCAAATCTTGGATAAGAAGGAACATATTCTACGCTCTAAGGTTATACCTCAAGTCAAAGTTTTATGGAGAAACCACGATGTTGAGGAAATAACTTGGGAGTTAGAATCTGAAATAAAATTAAGGTATCCTTACCTATTCGATATACCAGGTACGTACCCTAATTTCGAGGGCGAAATTTCATAAGAAGGGGAGGTTGTAAGACCCCAACTTTTGAATAAAGATGAATTTTCTATAAATAATATTTTTGAATATTATGGAGTGAAATTGATATAATGTTATAGTTATGCGTAATATTTGTCGACGCCGGGATTTTTGGATGTCCCTTTCCGCTACTTGTTCTTTCGTGTTCTCATTTTAGGTGAGATTTGTTTGAAAAAACAAGTGAAAAAGGTCCGATATGTATGATGTCGATGATGGACCGTTAAGAGTCGCCATTGGTTTTTTAAATGGTTGTACCAACACAACCGATAAAAAAGGTTTGCACATCGACCCAAAGATGTGACACCGATATACTGGCCTAAGAAACCGAGATTCATTTAGGGTCCGGGGACTTGGTTATGCGGAGGGAAGGTGTTAGGCACCCCTACATCCGTGGTTACCATGGTGACCGCTTCTTTTCAAGAAACTATTATCCGAAAGTGTGTGTGTGTGTGGGTCAATGTCACATATATGGAAGTTGGGTGAGGCCTCGTCAACCTATATATACAAGGTTTGAATTTATGTAAAAATTCAATTTTAGCAAGATACGGCAAAGATGTTTTATAAAAGAGGTTTTTCAAACCTCGATGCTCAATAGAATTGAGACCTTTACACTCCCATTTTTATTAAGTGTATCGGCTTGATTGATTTTATTTGTCCGATGCGAGGCATCCGTATGAAAAATAATATATAAAAATAATGCCGACTTCCTCGTGGGTATGAAAACCATCCGAGGAAATTCGCACATCGCAGTAATAATTTACAAGTCTACATACCGAAAAATGTCCATCACGGAACCAAATCTAGATCCAATGGGATGAATTTGTGATCACATGATTCCTAGGCTCACAAGATACCGTAGCTTTATATGAAAGCGAAGTATGCAGTATATATATATAAAAGCTATAAATATATATATATATATATATATATATATATATATATATAGATAAACAGGATCACCAACCACGAAGCACCTCCATGAGGGATCAAAAATATAAATAAAGTCATTAAAGCGGTCAACTCGCCACAAAGTAAACTCCAAAGCAGACTTAAAAAGTAAAGAAAGTCAGAAAAGCGATCAACCACCACGTAAGTAAACTCTGTGTGGGACAATATATATATATATATATATATATATATATATATATATATATATATATATATATGTAAAATCTATAAACGCACTCGCATCAAGTTTAGTCTCATCCACAAAAATTCATATATATATATATATATATATATATAAATATATATATATATATATATATAAAAGTAAAATGTAAAGTTCAGGCTCATCGAACAAAGTTCATATATCAATATATATATATATAAATATATATATATATATATATATAACGCCTGCATAAAGTTCTGTATAAAGTATATATATATATATATATATATATATATATATATATATATATATATATATATATACGCATGACGCCAAAATGAAACCAATCGAGGCATAACTCGAAATGTTAATAATAAATATATAATATAATACGACTCTTAACCACTACCAAGTCCTGCAAAAAAAGTGCAAGAAGATGAAGAGAAAGACTCTAAAGTGTGTGAGAAGGCTTACAACCGATCGCTAAAAAAGGCTTCTATATCTTTAGAGTGGGTAAACACTAGCTTTTGTGGGTACAAAAGAGGCTATATATGAGCTCACAGTGTGTTTAAAAGTGGGAAAATACATCAGATGGGTGAAAAGTGCAGAGCAAATTGTGCAGGTGGTTCCTCTTCTTTTCTCTTAGAAAATCAAGACCCCAAGCCCTCTATTTATAGGCAATATGAGTCATAGTGTACCTACTACCGAGCCGCAGTGTACCAGAGGCAACCCGGGTTGGCCCGGAGTTTGTTGGCTCAGTCATCTCGCCTAGAAGCACGCCCACTCAGCAATCGTAATGTCCACTCAATTTTCGGAAGTGCAATCCGCATCCGCTTGAGGTATACAGACCTATTTCGACCGCCGTTGTCGAGAGTCAGACATGGCATGGGATTAGAGTTTGTACGAAGTCATTGAAGATGGGACGATGCCCTCCGGCCTTCAAGCTTCAACTTTCATCCGCTACCCCGCATAATAGTCACTCGGATTGGTTAGCCTTGGACATCGCTGCATAGAGACGACGACGTGGCATCGCTTTCGGTCGATGATGATGTTGCCCTCACCGGCAGTTATCGCGGGTTGGGCCGATAAAGCAGACGCTGCTAAGCTTCACGAGATTGGATCGACCGCCAGAATTTTTGAAGGTCCTCATTATCATCTTTGAGGTGTGCCTGTCTTCACGATGTTATTGCCGGGTTGGTATAGTGCATCTCATTGTGAGTGCCGAGATTGAAGCTGGTCGCATTTGAAACAAGCATTTCTGGGGTTATCTCCGAAACTACTTTCCTTGGGGTTATCACCAAGGTTGGTGGCTATGCCCATGGTTGGGACTGAGACCGATACCTCGGGGTTATCTCCTAGATTAATCTGGCCTTCTCCATGTGTGTTCCTGTTTTGATCAGATTCGCATGCTCTTGGGTTACATCCGAGGTTGATTTGTTACTCCCAGATTGCGATCCGGGTTGATGCCGAACTTTGGTAGTATCCCAAAGATGGATTTGGATTGTCTTTCGTGGTTCTCTCTTAAAAGACTTAATCTGGCCTCCCCGCAATGTTAGTGATAAAGAGTACAGTAAAAAATTTCGAGTATCATAGATGCCCTCTTTATCATACTCATGCATGGCGATGCATGGGTAGGATAAAGAATCCTAGACACTTGAAACGCAACAAGATGAACGTGGTACTATGGGTAGCAAATGATGCAAATGTATGATGCATGTATACGGGTCAGTAGCCCAACATGCCGGGATGATCATGGGATCCCCGCTGCTTCAACCGGGATTGGTAATGTCGACCAGATTTGATGTGTAAGTCAAATTTTTTAGGATGTTGATGTTGGAGTTATCACCAAATTCCTGTGTTCTTGATAACGACTTGATCCTAAAGAGGTACCTCTTATGTGCAAGAGATCTGTGGGGATAAAGCTTGATCTGTTTGAGGATGTGTATAACATATTCCATCATCTATCCTCTTTGATAATGTTAACCTCTCCCGTTAGTATCGCCGTAATATGTCACGATTCTTGCTGATTTATCGCCAACAACAAATGCCGCTGTGGATGCCTAACCTTCGCTTAACGCGTATCAACGAATCAAAAACATCCTGTGGGATATATCATCAAGGTTGTTTGACCTTCACCGACGTATGAATCAACTACCGAGACTCGGGAGGAGATCGTCAAGGTTGCTTGACCTTCACAGACGTGTAGATCAACGGAGCATTGCGTTGTGACCCCCACGCGGGCACGGGATCCACCGGGAATATGAGCAATGGGTATGAAGACCTCGAATAGCTCTAGAGCTCTGATAGTTTTAATCGCTTATCGACCGAAATGACGCCAAGGTCGCTTGACCTTCATCGACATGTGTGTCAACAATGAGCACGCATGCGTGCTACTACTACCGGAGATATATGTTGAACCCCCGCCCGGAATCTACCGGGACTCATGAGTAAGCACGTGAACTCCCGAATAAGTTCTCAATACTTCGATGGGTTTAATTGCCATCTACCGAATATCGCCAAGGCTCGTCAAGGCTCGCTGACCTTCATCGAATGGAGACATGCCAACTCATGAACGTGGATAAACCCCCATCGAATCTACGCTAGAATCTTCCCGTCTGGGACTCACGTCAGAACTTACTTAGGGTAACGACATCTGAGTCATGTCATCGAGTCTATATGAGGTATCGCTTTAGGTATCACGATGATTTTGTGACAAATGAGATCATCAGGTAACGTATACCTCGTGTTTCGGGTGACTACCAATGAGTGATGTACAGATTCAAAGTCTCATCCGAGAAGACCAGGATCAGATGTTGCTTTTCTTCAATCAGATCATTTTTTTTATTCTCGATTCGACCTTTCTAGTTTGTAAGAACTCCGCTTCAACTCGAATCGACCGAGCCGAGGGGTGGACCCATATATAGTGAGAGCCGCAGTCAAAGTCTCATCCGAGTGATGCCGCAACCAAAACGTGGATGATAAATCCCAGCAGTTGCTCAATCATTTCAACTTGTTTCACAAAGAGAAATCGCGAGAGCCATCTTCGTGATCCACCGAAGTTCGGGCTATTTTCTCGCAAATTCTCACACCGCATAAGTGTTCTACACTATTCGGTAACGTATGCATGTATTTTTTTCCATTTTTATCCGCTGATTTGTGAGTTATCGCATCTAAATGCATCTAAACACATAGTAGTGATTATGTATGCACAAACGACTTGATAAAAATATTCAACATAGTAAATGTTAGTATTAAACCATGTCAATATAATGATGTGAAAAAATTAACTTCGAGACAAATAAAATCGCACCTTTTTCTCGCTATTTTTTGTCCTATTTGAGGTCCAATGAGCAAAAGGTAGAAAGGCAAAGTACTCCTAGCATCGAGGTTGGCCTTATGCATGATGATTTTGATTTTAATGCATATATTATGTATATGACTTTGGGACAAAAATACGAATGGCCACCTGTATACATGCCATGTGTGCATGTGGATAGTCCTATTTTCAAAGGGGACTATGGCAAAATTTTTCCAAATGTAGGCATCAGGTAGTCATGCATTCTAACTCTATTATATGTTAAAGTAAATGCATGCATGCATATAGTCATAAATGCATTTAAAAAGCTCTCTGTAAGGAAATACCACACCCTTTCTCGAGGTGATTTGAGACTTGTTGTCCAGATATTATGGATCCGGATCACCGAGCAGCTCCTATAGGACCGCTTCGCGCGCATTTACGGAGGGCTTCAAGTGCCTCGTCCCTCGCTTCTATCGCATAAACCTCGCCGATCGGTGGAGGCCGTGATACGCCCCGCCCGGTAGAGATGTTCCAGACGCCGAGGACGAGGAGGCGGATATTCCGATTGAGGATCCCGCTCCTCGCAGGAGCTTCCGAGCATTCAGGTGGCAAACCCAGAGTTGCTGGGTGATTTGGGCAGACATCCATCGATGTACTTGCATGCTAACGAGGTATGGCGTTAGACTTTGATCTTCCTTCTTTCCTATTGATGAGGATTTAAAGGGTTTCTCGATGTTGATCCGCATTTCATGCAGTTTTCCAAGTTTTACACACCGCGAGGGAACTGGTTTCAAGATTCACCCATGTATCGTGCGCTTTCATCCCGATTATAGAGCGAGAGTGCATGAGTGGGGATTCGGGCATTCTTCTCCATCCTTCCCCGTCGCTTGTCCCCGGGTTACCTCGTGGCTTTGTTTCGAGCGATGGTTTCATCGCACTCACCACCCACACCGCCGGATCATGAGGTGATGATGACGCCATGGATCGGCGATTTATCACAAGTGTATGGAGTTTGAGGGGAGCCAAAGCCTCGCATGGCTAATATCACCCCTCACCGCCGTCCGATCCTTACTAGGAGTTCCGGTGGAGGCGCCAAAGGCGTGGATCGTCTGCTCAGTGTCCTTTCGAGCGTAGATGTTATGAGCGGGCTATCGAGTGAGCCCATGCTCGATGATGTCGTAGATCGTGGATCGCGCTTCTCGCGGGCGATTGTTCCCGATTATCATTCGAGGTCGCTTCATAGCGTATAATTCTTCCACTATATCTTTCGCTTTTAGTCAAGCCACACGCTGATGTGGACCGATTGAGAGTACGATTGGGGCTCTTACACCTTTTGCCTATTTCCTCCGGGTACATGCGCTGCAAGGCCACTGTGGTTCGACCGAGGCTCACAGTGATTTTACCCATTTCACCGGTGAGTATTTCTTGTCTTTTCCCATTCATAAGGTTAAGAGTGTTTATCGATAGCAGATGTTTTGCCATCAGGTCAAGCTTTTTGGCCCATGAGAGGGCTCCCATGTTTGCATCCCATGAGTGTGTTAGGTTTAGACACCTATCCACGAGGACGACGATGGCACCATTCTATTTTGCCGAGGTCCCTCAGAATGAGGGCTTTCACTCACCGCCAGATGCAAATGAGTTGTCGACAAATGACACCATTACATGGATTCCCTATTCAGGGGAGCATTTGACCATCGATTTGAGGATGGACATCCGACCGGGTCGAGTATTTGATTTCCACCAGAGAGTTCCTCTTCACCGATGGAGGCTGAGCTCTATTTAGAGAGAGCGCGCATATTAGGAGCACCACAGGGAGATCCAGATACGATCTTGCCTCCTCGCCAGAGCCATCGGCTCAGATCACGCCACCACCACACGATATCCCATTGTTGGGGTCGACGGCTTTTGATTTATCGTGAGGGTCCATATACTGTGGAGACGCTCCAGCCGGGTGGTTCCTCAAGACTATCGGAGCCCAAAATTCCGCCACACAGCTTATGGGGACATGGTTCCGTGATCTTTGATGATGACGGATTGGGTAGCTTGTGGTCCGAGCTCCACTCATATGACCCAGATTGATAGTTTGACCCGGCAATGACCAGCACATGTATTTATTCGGCATTCAAGGCAGATCCAAGAGAGAGGCGAGTCATTTGTTCCTTCCAAATTTCAAAGCCGCCCCTCGACGACCCATTTGGTTTTGCCTTTATTTTTAAACAACTTATATTTGCCAGCATCCTCCTTTTTATAGCCCCCGACATCCCCGCTGATAGAGATCCAAGTGACTCAGAGGAGTTACATCAGTGGACAGATCGAGGATGTGGACATCGAGACCCCGGTCTTCTTCTCACGATATATTCTCGCTATATCTTTTGATAGGCCTCTCGTTAGATATCGGGTGGTCGCTCCCATTCTCGCTATATCTTTTGATAGGCCTCATATTAGTAGGGGCTGTTGTGCCCCATTTCCTCGTATTTGTAGTCGTATGAGATCGATGTATTAGATGATGATATATTTAGGAATGTATGCACCGCTTTTTCATTCCCTATATCATATTGCCATCCATTATCTCATATGCATGTATCATGTTATGCATATGTATGTATGTCCAAAGATATTCTCATCGACCCCGGATGGTCTTATACACGGCGGCCACATGTATGTCTTCTTCGATAGCTAGTCAGATAGATCATACCCCACCGTCAGTGGTGGCATTAGGTATGCGATCGTGGTACGATAGCATGTCACCGCCAGACAGGGTGACTATAGATATGTTATTGCAGCATACCATGACCCTATTGGCTTTTCAGGTTCCCGCAGGGTTTGTAGACGGGATGCTAGAGCATTGGCTACCAGCTAGGCAGGTATTCCGATTTGGCACCCATGAGTCGACTCCTACCCTGAGGAGTATACGACGATCGACGATGTCGCCTTTTAGATGCACCTCATGCGTGCATACGGCTTTGGGAGACATGAGTAGATTTATTCATGACTCTCACATCATTGCAGCAAGAGTAGTGGCAGATGAGTCGACATCCGCCACGTGATATCTCAAAGATTTTCTCGTATGATGATTTGGCGCAGAGGATAGCTACTCACGATATTCCGGGGATTTCACCGGCCGGAGGATCATCAAGCGTTTCACCGTAGTTGATGTAATCGATGCTATGCGACCGCCATATATGTACATGTGCATGCCACATATATATGGATGAGATAGATATAGGCGTTATCATGGCCGTGAGAGCTCGTGGAGGGTCGCACCATCGTACCTATGATCGATCGTAGAAGTAGAGACCTCGCGGTCGATCCCTATTGTTGCACGTATCCTGCAGAGTGTTCACAGGGAGTTCTACCATGTCAGACGTGTGGTTTATGTCACACTTGAGACCGGTTGGTACCCTTAGACGACATGGGTATTGCTTTCTCCCATGATGTGGCCATGTCATATTCCTTTCAAACCCATCGAGTGTACAAATGCTCACGTCCCGTCCACATTTTTGCGTGATATCGTGATCCATTTAGCATATTGTTGTGCTTTGGGCTTTGCTCACCATATAAATTCATTACTTACTCACGCTCCGCATGGATTTCCTCCCTCCGGGTCGGCTTGAGGGGCGTGACTACTTATCACCCATCGGGCCGTGATGTCGCAGCTTCGACCGGGCCAGTGATTTTCATCCTTTCGAGGGGGCGATAGTCATTGCTCAAATTTCTCGATATCTCTCAAAGAGAGGACCGATCCCGTGTGTATGCTTGTTGGGATCATCGCGAGATAGCTTCTTTTTCTGCCACTCATCCCGGTTATTCTTGCAGAGTATTCCGCATGGATGGAGACAGAGATTTTATCTACCGCAGCAGAAGATTCTGCAGACCGATATATGAAGTCGATGATGTAGAGCCCATGGAGGACATCGATATCTACATCGAGGAGGATCCCATCATTGGGTTGCCAAAGATTTCTTCCGGATTCTCCTAGTACCAAGATTTTTGTGATTCAAAGACTCAAAGACAAGATTTAGAATAGTAGTCTTCATCCGATGACCTTTCGAGAGAGACCAGATTCGATCTATGATGTCGATCCGCTTTGATGTGAGAGACGCCGCCTATTGGAGAGAGACGAGGCATTAGATCGCAGAGATGCCACCGTTGTTGAGCGGATGAGGCTATATCACCCAGAGATGCAAAGGATAGTTGAGCGGATAGTGCTATATCTCGCCGGGATGTAGCCATCACAGATAAGATCGCAGTGAGGTCCCTTACCACCGGCATGATCGCAGAGATGAGCGCATATATTGATGATCATATATGGTCACCATGCGATGGCTATAGATCTTTTGGGTCGTGGTGGATATTCTCATGACAGAGACCACAGCCTTTCACCTCCTTCTTTTTCCGAGAGGGACGCCATGTCATTTGTTGGCTCGCATATACCCCGACTTGTAGATGAGCTTGTATTTACCTCGCATGCACTAGCTTAGCCATTTTGTCATGTATAGCTTTATATCAGATATATATCAAACAACATTATATATGATAGGAAATATATTTTTTGATCACTTCCCTTTAGATATGCCTCATATTTGCTTGATATTTTGCCTCATTGCTTTCGTGGCTTGTGGATCTTGATGTATTCTCAATTCTCCCGGTGGATGGACATCGAGTTGTCTCTCGATAGTTCGTAATGGATCATCGATCTATATATATCCCTACCATCTTTGGTGTCTTGGGACTTGTCTTCGAATGGAAATATGGAGAGGAGTGTGGCTTTCCTCTCTCGAGATCGACCGCACTACGATGGTCGCCAAGATTTCTATTTAGGAGAAGCCTAGTTAATTCCACCTCTTATGGTTTGGTGTTGCTCTTCAAGGTATGACCGCAGCTTTAGATGGTCGCCAATCTCCTATTTGAGAGGAGTTCGTAATTCCATCCCTTCGTCCTCGTCAATGAAATGTAGTGGATTGAAAAAGAATCCCAAAGATCAACCGACAAGGGTTTGTGTTTTGGTAGGGGTGAGACCGCACCATGAATGGTCGCCACGCACTCCTATCAAGAGGAGATCAGTCCATGTAGTTCAACCTCGTGTAAAAGGTTCAACGTCAGATATGGGTAAATGGTGTAGGAATGTTTTTTGTTTGTTTTTGTTAGAGAAGAGGGTAGAAATGTTTTTTGTTGTTTTTGTTTTATCATGACGACCGCCATATGAAATGGTTGCCTACGCACTCTATTGAAGAGGAGATCGTCGACGAGTTCGCCCCTCGTGGCGAGAAAAAAGCGTAATCCCATGTGCGTGTCGAAAAGGGAAAAGAAAGTTTAATCCTAGGTTGAGGATAAACCGCAGTAGAAAAAGTTTCCTCCCATGAATGGGTAGCCAAACCGCAAACGCAAGAGGTTCAATCCGCGGATGGATGACCTAAGTCGTAGAACGCAAAGGAGAGCCAGTCATTGGGCTTGAAATGTATGTTTCTCGAGGGGCAAAGTGTAGAAAAGTTGTAGGTGGTAAAGGGTTAAAGAACCTAATGACCGGTGACCTCAATGATTACGCACTGTGGTGTTTGTTACTTACTTCGCATATAATACCGCTTCACGGTGTCGAGTTGATGAGTTGTGGAAATTCATCGCCGCCCATTTCTTGTAATCTGAGAGCGCCTCCGTCAATACTTCCTCGACAATAAACGGGCCTTCCCAGTTAGGAGCGAATTTTCCTTTAGCCTGATCTTGGTTGTCAAGAATCTTCTTCAAAACCAAGTCATGTTGTTTAAACCGCCAGAGCTGGACTTTTTTTTGTTGTAGGATCCGGCGATCCTTTTGTCGATATAATCGACCATGGAAGATAGCCGCGTTCGCTTTTCGCCTATTAGAGACAATTGGTGATACCTGTCTTGTACCCATTGGTCTTCATCCAGCTGAGCGTCGATCAACACTCTGAGAGATTCCATCTCAACTTCTATGGGGAGCACTGCTTCCATATCATAGGTTAAAGAGTAGGGGGTTGCCCCAATTGAAGTGCGCATGGAGGTTCTGTAGGCTAACAGAGTCAGAGGCAATAGGTCAGGCCAATCTTTGTGGTCACAGACATCTTTTTGCATAATCTTCTTGATGTTTTTGTTAGCCGCTTCAACAAAGACCGCTCATCTTCTGAAGATAGATGATGAGAGTTGAGATGTTTGATGTGAATTTATCGCATAATTCCTCCATCATTTTGTTGTTGAGGTTCTTGGCATTGTCTCGACACAATCACCTCTCGTTGTCCATATCGACAAACGACATTGTTTCGGCGAAAGCAATGATGACTTCTTTAGTAACCCCGGAAGGAGGTCGCTTCTACCCACTTGGTGAAGTAGTCGATCATGGTGAAGATAAATCGATGACCATTATCGCTTTTAGGGCTCAATGGGCCCGATAACGCCCATTCCCCACATCGAGAAGGGCCAAGGTGAACTCATATCAGGAGTTCCCGTGGAGGGGCGTATATAGCATTCCCATGAATCTGCAATCGATAGCATCTTTTGACGTGGTCATTGCAATCACCTTTTGAGAGATAGCCAATAATGTCCCGCCCCGAGGACTTTCGACAAGGAGGGGCCACTCATGTGGGGGCCACAGACTCCACCATGGATTTCATCCATAAGCCTTTGGGCTTGATCTTTGTCTAAACATCCGAGGAGACCTAGTCCTCGCATCTCTTTGTAGAGCGATCTCCACTCGTGTAGAATTTTCATAAAGAAGTCGATGGATCCGCTTTTCTCGGCCAAAGCTCGCCAATGGGTGTAGATCCATCTCGCAGATATTCCTTGATATGTCGATACCAAGGAGGTTGGATGGGAGGTAGCTCATCCGATACTTCTCCAACATAATTCTCATAGTCAGGCCTTGTTCAGTGAAATTGTGACGCTTGCAAGTGTTCCTTGTCTCGATATGCGAATCAAGGAGGCCAAAGTTGCTAATGCGTCCGCAAAGTCATTCCTATTACGAGGAATGTGTAGAAAGGAGATTTCTTCAACTCCAAAGCCATCTTCAAACTCCGCCAATGGTAAGGCAAAGAAATGTAGTTCCTCGGTTTGATAGATTCCGGTGGATTGTCTGATTACCAACTCCGAATCTCCAAGGACAAGCTTAACCACCGATGCCCATCAATGGGCAAGTTTTAGCCCCATGAGATAGCCTTCATACTCACCAGATTGTTGGTGCCGATAAACCGTAATTTGACGATGACGGATACCGCTTCCCCGCATTGTATACTAGAACTTCTCCAGCCCGTAACCTTCCATATTAATAACCCCATCAAAATACATTTTCCATGATCATGCGTATCGTATACGATGGTGTTGTTGCACCGCATTATTACTCCTTCATCGGGGAAATATGTTTCAAGGGTTTGAAATCCCCGGTGGTGCGCGGCCAATTGATCCGCAATTCCTCGACCTTTGATGGACTTTTTGAGTCACATATACGATGTCAAATTGTTGTAGGATCAACCGCCATCCGGACAATTTCGCAATTTAACATAGGTTTGTTGAACACGATTTGAGAGGATCCACGCGGATACGAGATGGGTTGTGTGGCCATGGAGGTAATGTTGTAACCTCATGGAAGCCCATGCTAAAGCACAACACGCCTTTTTCGATCGTGAGTGTACTTGTGTTCACCGCCATCAACCTTTTGTCGAGGTAATAGATAGCTCATCGCTTCGCCTCTATCGCCTTTTCTCGTCTCAAAGATGCAAATTCTACATGGCGCTCATCACTTACGGATGTACATATGAACAGGGGGAACATCATCCCCGGGTGGTACCAAGACGGAGCTTTGATTAGTTGTTTTTGATTGTAATGAAGGCATTCTCGCACTCATCATTCCATTTCATGGAGGAGTTCTTCCTTAATAGTTTGAAGATCGCTCACAAAGTTGTCGCGAGTCGAGAGATAAACCGCTAATGAAGTTGATTCTTCCCAAAAATCCCTTTATTTCCTTCTCTCGTCGAGGAGGAATGGGCATTTCCGCGGATGGCTTCGATTTTGGCAGATCCAAATTCTATCCCTTTGTGGTCGACTAGAAATCCTAGCAACTTGCCTCGATTTAACGCCAAAGGCGCATTTAGTCGATTCAACTTCAAGTCAGACTTACGCAACCTGTTGAACAACTTTCTAAGATGGTCTATATGGTCATCCTCCTTCCGGATTTGACAATGATGTCATCCACGAGATCTCAATCTCTTTATGCATTAAGTCGTGGAAAAGAGCCATCATAGCTCGTTGATAGGTAGCTCTTGCATCGATGAGGCCGAATGACAACCGCCTATAACAAAAAGTTCCCCAAGGAGTGATGAAAGCAGCCTTCTCACGATCTTCCTCAAAGAAACCATGATCCGATGGTACCCCGCAAAGCAATCAAAGAAAGGAGTACATGTCAGATCACGCAGAGATTGTCAATGAGAATGTGGATAAATGGCACGGAAAGTCTATCTTTAAGCAAGCTTTATTCAAGTCCCTGAATCCACGCAAACTCGCACCTTCCTCCGTGTTTAGGTATGGGCACGATGTTGATATCCATTCGTGATATGTAGACACCATGATGATGCCACTGAAATTGTTTCACAATTTCTTCTTTCACCTTTAAACTCCACTCGTGTTTCAATCGCCGAGCTTTTGCTTTGACCGGCTTAAATCTCTCTTTAATGGGAAGGCGATGAAGAACAATGTCGCGGACAAACCCACCATGTCTTCATGAGACCATGCAAACACATCCTCGAATTGGGTTAATAGCGTAACCATATCATTCCGCTGGTTTGGGGTAAGGTCTTAACCAACTGGATTAACTTAGGGCTTTCTAAGGTTCCGAGATCAAAGAAGTGGTTTGATCAAGGTTGGGTTTGGGTTTGTCTTTGACCCATTCTTGAATTTCTCTCGAGGCACCTCAATGTCATCCTCAGATATCCATCAAGGCCAATTCATCTCTACATCAAAGGTACAATCCTTGTGTAGAGAGGCATCGATCCGCAAAGTACAGTGCACATCTAAATTCGTAGTCCTCAAACAAAATATGCTTTCACTTAGTATATATGAAATGCGTTGATCATACACAAGCAAGTTAGTTATATATATCGGCAAAATAAACCGCTAATACCGCATGTAAAAGTAAGTAGCTTATTATATCTACAGGCGTAAAGAGTTCTCGCCTGCTTTACCCTCGCCGACCAAAAAGCAAGGAATGTTGTCCCAATTGGCAAGGGTAAAGTCCGGGTGGACCGCAGTGATGGAGGGATTGTCATCATCCTCCCTATCCCGAATGATGGCCATTACGTCTGGGCAATCATCGTCTGGGTGTATCTGTTGGTATGTTCATCATGAATGATGATGCGATAACTGGACATCATCCGTATGACGACGCCTTGCTTGATTCTTCGCTCTCTTCTTCCACCGCGGGATTTGGAACAAAGATTTTTTTCTCCTTCACCGTGAATTCATTGGGACATAACATAGCCATTACATCACCGGCACCTTTACTGGAGGTTGTGCGACTCGAGTTTGAAGGCAAAGATAAACGCCACGTGGTTGAAGTCAAGGAATCACCGATGCTTATGAGGATTCATGTGACTAGAATCGGTAGAATATAGCTAGTCCAAATTGCTCCACTTTGCTTGGTTAATCGAATAGGGTATTTGATACCGCAATCTTTACCCAACCTCTTGTCCCGCTTTTATGACCCAACGACATCATTTCTCGAGTAATCGACATTACCTCAGAGAAATTTTGGGTTCGGCAATGGTGCTCCAATAGCATGGTATCGGGTGTTGCTTATTTCAAAGCATGAAAACCGACCGGTTCCACATCCTCATCGGGCATTGATGAACGGTATGTCCCCATGCCGAGGAATCTCCTGCTCAAAGATTGATCGCGACTGTGCTATTGTTGATGATGTATTTCAACCGTCAGTGAAGAGTGGAGGGACCGCCTTCAAATATATGAATCCATGGTCATCCCAGAGCAAAGTTGATCCCAAATCTATCTTGAGCACATGGAAAGATACGCAGAATGTGTGAGGACCAATTTCGATTAGCAAATTAATTACTCCAACCGAATTTCACTGGCTCCATCAAAAGCTTTGATGATAGTATGGCTATCCGAATTTGGTTGAGATTGATATTCATCTTCACCAAGGTAAAGCATATGGGCAGATATTCAGAGAGGAACCTCCATCTATTAAGACTCCAAATACTACCATATATCCGAGGATAAGACCGCAATGTGTAACGGTTTGAAATGACCGGCCCCTTCTAAGCAGGTATGTCATCATCAAGAAGGATATCACATTGTTGTTGAAAATGTGATCAACCATATGTTGAAATTTTTCCATATCCACCGATGTCGGAGATAGGCTTCTTCCAAAACCTTTAACAAGACCTTCCTAAGATTCTCGGAGTTAGACCAAGTCCAAAATCGATATTTGTTGTGGAGCTTCTTTCAAGCTTAAAACCCACCGTAGCTTCAAGTATGACCCACAAATAAGGAGGAATTTCTCAATCTTTTCCATGGGTATTTTCCCTTCGATTTGGTGGTAGACTTCATCACCCGATGGGGAGATACAACGGGATTTTCCTTCGACACAGAAGCAGCGCCAGGTATGTGAGGTGGATCCTTCACCTTCTCCATAATTCCATGGAACTTCATGCGCAAGCTAACAATAGGATATTGTGCTCGCATGGCAAGTTGATTGCCTCGGGAGCGCCACTTTCAAAGGATTGTTTCCTCCTTTCGAGTCAATTGTTGGCATTGTGAGTAAGGTATTAATCCCATCATCTTCAAAGGGATATGATCGCTACCACACTTTTCCACTTAGTAGGGCCTCGATTCTCACTTGCACGTAACATAGTGTCGTTATCTCGCTATGCGCAGTGACACCACCGCCGATTAGATTTTGAATAAGGTGGCGAGTGCCCAAAGATTCTTTCGTGGCCGTGACCACGAGATCGGGAGTGGTATTGACATACTCCATCGAGTTGTACCATCCCAAACGGGGTTGATTGGAGGTAGAAGTGAACCGATCCTTCCTTCATTGATTAACATATGAAGAATTTCTTCCATAGGTTGGCCCAAATAGTGAATTCCTTTTGTCATGAAATCTCGACGGGCTTTGCATTTGCTCTCTTCGCCACTTTGTCTTCCAACATTTCATTTTCTGAAGGTGACGAGGGAATATTCATGACAATGGGTAGGAGACTAGCGTGCTCCTGGCTGATTAACTAACGAGTCACTTGATGCTGATAAGTCACCAGTTCCGCCAATTGTTCAATTTGTTTGCAGAGAGCTTTCATCTTTCGTTCCATTGCGAACTGGAACTTAGCATAATCCCATCTATCATCACCATCTTTGATGGTTTGGGAAGAATCACAGCTGAAGTTGGAACTCTGTCCACTACTCCAATTAATCATGTTGACCTCTTCTTCTTTGTGTTGAGGAAGAGGGTTGTCTTGAACATGAGGCTGATCGGGTTTGGTGACTACGATCTCCCCGTTGTCTATTAGGTCCTCGGATCTTTGTTTCAAGGCCCAATAATCCTCGAGTATCATGTCCAGTGCCCCAAATGATGATAAGCACATTTCCTAGCAAAGATTGAAACCCCGGCCCATTAGGGGTCATTGTGGAAGAAGATGTGTTATTTTCTTCTGTGTTGTCAGAAGATTTAAAATGTTCTCGAGGGTATCCCCTAAGGGTGTAAACACTCGAGGGCATTTGACTTCTCCACCTTTTGGTATTGGAGGGTTTGTAAACTGTGCTGGAAAGGGAGTGTAGTTTCTCCTTTGAATATGCATGTTTTGATTGCCTTTTTGCCCCTGTAGTATCAGGGAAACATCTTCCTCTTTCTTTTTATGGATTCTCCGGGGTTGTTCCCATAATTTCCAGATTGATGTGATCAAGAATGTTTTGAGTGCGGCTAGGTCTTGAATCTTTCCCGACTTCAACCCCATTTCACCATCTCCCCATGTTCGACCATTTCGAAAATGGTTTGCCGATGCCGCTAAAACTCTCTCATAGAAGGGAGCTTCAGATGTTCATGAAAGTCATGACCATTTTCGATTCTCATATGAAGGACTAACTTGGGCAAACAAAGGCCTCCACCTTTGAGCATACTCTCCGAAAGACTCGTTAGACTATTTTTTTGATCTTGGTAATTTGATACCGATCAGAGCCATTTGAGTTTAAAAATCAGATTGAGTGAGGAAGGCATGTGCTAGCTCTTCCCAACTATGGATTTTGAGTTGTCTAATCTTGTGTACCACTTAACCAAGCTTCTCCAGCTAGACTTTTTTGGAATAATTGCATTCGAAGCTTTTCATCCTCCGTGATAGATCCAAGTTCTCCAATAAATACTTTTAGATGTGTGTAAGGATCCCCTAACCCGTCATATTTTTCAAAGTCGAGTTTTAAATTTTTCTCGATAATGAACACCGTGAAAATACATAGATCAAGATATATGAAACACTCCCGTGTGTTCCAATTCCTTTGATAAAGCGCGTAGGGTCTCTTCCATTTGAGGATTTTCTTTTGATGTCACCAAAGTCCCGGACCTCCGCGTGGATGGGCAAGATCAAGAGTTTTATTGGTCAGTATCCAACCGTGGTTCCGTATGGTAATGACCGGTCTCCCCTCGTGTGGAGGATTCAAAGATGTACGGTATTTTCCGACCGTGTAGATCGGTGTAATTCTTTTGAGTAGAATAGCCCAAATCAGAATTTGTTTACTTAATCCATCAAATTTTTACGAGAAACCGGATTAAGTTCACCTAGCTCTGATGATGACATGATCGATCGTAGGCTCGCAGCCTTTTTTGACTTTCGACCGGGTAGTAGGTCCGATTGATTCCCTGCGAAAGACTTGCATAGTTTAGTCATTAGGGGAATGTATGACATAACATGTTATGTGATGTGTCCATTTTAGGAAATTTTATCTTGCACAACGGGTGTCAGCTATTTATAGCATGTTAATATGTATGTGTACACATTTCTTCATATTTCTCATTACATGGAGATAGATATGGAAAGTAATTACAAGTAATTGTGTTTACAAGTAATTGAAATGAGAGCATGAAGAGACTTTCCTTCGTTTTGGATTTATCAGAGGCTAACCTATCTTAGGTTACTCTCACGGCTTTTTGGTATGAAGGTTCCCAAATCATCGCAATCTACTTGACGGGAAGTTAATACGGTCTTTCAACTAGAGCGAATTTGGGTGGTGCCTTTCCCGAGCCTCTCGAGAATTAGTCTTCTCACGAGTCCAAGAATCAAACACCGACGGATAGCTTCCCGTGGAGGGACCACTCAACATACATTCACATACATCGCGTCTCACCGTATGAAAATGATGACATGTGCGAAGCACTAATATCAAAAGTAGATATGGTGCGAAGCACTAATATCATAAAGCAGTTTATAGTGCGAAGCACTATGTAAGGAAATGCATTCATACACATTCATCAAAATGTAAATGCAACATCCACACACAGGCAGATAACAGTTTTGAAAAGATTGTGATAACGGCTTAAGTCCTCTTACTGGAGTCCCCAGCAGAGTCGCCACCTGTCGACGTCGGATTTTTGGATGTCCTTTCCGCTATTTGTTCTTTCGTGTTCTCATTTTAGGTGAGATTTGTTTGAAAAAACAAGTGAAAAAGGTCCGATATGTATAATGTCGATTTATGGACCGCTAAGAGTCGCCATTGGTTTTTTAAATGGTTGTACCAACACAACCGATAAAAGGTTTGCACATCGACCCAAAGTGATGTGACACCGATATACTGCCTTGCAAAAACCGAGATTCGCTTAGGGTCCGGGACTTGGTTATTATGCGGGGAAGGTGTTAGGCACCCCGACATCCGTGTTACCACTTGACCGCCTCTTTTCAAGAAACTATTATCCGAGTGTGTGTGTGTGTGTGTGGGGTCAATGTGTCATTATATGGAAGTTGTGCAAGGCCTCGTCAACCTATATACATACAGGTTTGAATTTATGTAAAAATTCAATTTTTAGCAAGATATGGCAGTGATGTTTTATAAAAGAGGTTTTTCAAACCCTGATGCTCAATAGGAATTGAGACCTTTTACACTCCCATTTTTATTAAGTGATCGGCTTGATTGATTTTATTTGACGGATGCGAGGCATCCATATGAAAATAATATATAAAAATAATGCCGACTTCCTCGTGGGTATGGAAACCATCTGAGGAAATTCAGACATCGCAGAATAATTTACAAGTCGCCATAAATTAAAAAGTGTCCATCACGGGAACCGAATCTAGATTCAATGGGATGAATCTGTGATCACATGATTCCTAGGCTCACAAGATACTGCAGTTTATATGAAAGCAGTAAGCAGGTATATATATATATATATATATATAATATATATATATATATATATATATATGATGATCACCAACCACGGCACCTCCATGGGGATCAAAAATATAAATAAAGTTGTTAAAAGCTATCAAAACGCCACGTAAGTAAACTCCAAAGTGACAAAACGTAAAATAAAGAAAGTTGTAAAAGCGATCAACCACCACGTAAGTAAACTCTGTGTGGGACAAATATATATATATATATATATATATATATATATATATATATATATATATCTATGGTATATAATGTAAAACGTGATGTAAAATCTATATATATATATATGAGCCTATATATAAGATTTTACATCAAGTCTATATATATCGATATATATATATATATATATATATATATATATATATATATATATATATATATAAGCTTAATAAACGCACTGCATAAAGTTCAGCTCATCGAACAAAGTCCCACCACACGCTATATATATATATATATATATATATATATATATATATATATATATATATATATATATATTAAAGCAAGTAAACGCACTGCATCAAGTTCAGGCTCATCGAACAAAGTTCGACACACGCTAATATATATAAATGTAAATATATATATATATATATATATATATATATATAAAAGCAAGTAAACGCCTGCATCAAGTCTAGGCTCAATCGAGGCATAACTAGATAATGTTAGTCAATATATATATATATATATATATATATATATATATATATATATATATATATATCGAATGAAACCACTAATCAAGTCCGGCAAAAGCAAGCAACACGACTCTCAACGTGTAGAAGGGTGTGTGCAAGATGAAGAGAAAGACTCTAAAGTGTGTGAGAAGGCTTACAGCTGACTGCTAAAAAAGGCTTCTATATCTTTAGAGTGGTTAAACACTAGCTTTTGTGGGTACAAAAGAGGCTATATATGAGCTCACATGTGCTTAAAAGTGGGAAAATACATCAGATGGGCGAAAAGCAGAGCAAATTTTCAGTGGTTTCCGCCTTTTCTCTTAGAAAATAAGCACCCCAAGCCCTCTATTTATAGGCAATATGAGTCATAGTGTACTGCTACCGAGCCGAGTACCAGAGAGGCAACCCGGGCAACCCGGTTTGTCGTTGCCCGGGTCGCTCAAAGTACGTGCACTCGTGCAATCGTAATGTCCACTCAATTTTCGTAAGTACAATCCGCATCCGCTTTGAGGTATACAGACCTATTTCGACCGCCGCTGTCGAGAGTCGTACGATGGCATGGGATTAGAGTTTGTGCGGTCATTGAAGATGGGACGATGCCCTCCGGCCTTCAAGCTTCAACTTTCATCCGCTACCCCGCATAATAGTCACTCGGATTGGTTAGCCTTGTGGGACATCGCTATGTAGAGATGTGACATGGCATCGCCTTGTCGATGATGATATTGCCCTTCACTCACAGTTATCGCCGGTTGGGCCGATAAAGCAGACGCTGCTTTCATCCTTTCACCGGATTGATCACCGCAATTGTTGAAGGTCCTCATTATCATCTTTGAGGTGTGCATGCCTTCCCGATGTTATTGCTTGGTTGGTATGGTGCATCTCGCCAGTGCGCCGAGATTGAAGTCGGTCGATTTGAAACAAGCATTTCCGGGGTTATCTCTCAAACCGCTTTCTTTGGGGTTATCACCAAGGTTGGTGGCTATTCCTATGGTTGGGATCGAGACCGATACCTCGGGGTTATCTCCGAGATTAATCGGTCTTCACCGGTGTGTTCCATACGGTGTTGTATCTCGCATGCCTCGGGGTTTACATTTGAGGTTGATTTGTTACTCCTGATTGCGATCCGGGGTTGATGTTTGAACTTTCGGTAGTATCCGATATGGATTTGGATTGTCTTCGTGGTTCTCTTAAAAGACGAATCTGTCCTCCCCGCAATGTTAGTGACGATTGGAAATGTAAAATTTCGAGTGTCTACAAAGATAATGCCTCCATATCTTTAGGGAAAAACTACACCGCTAATTCCGTGTGGATAGACCTTCTCATAATCCTTCAATTGACGTGACGACATAATGCAAATGACCTTGCCATGCTTTGCATGAGCACAACCCAAATTCTTTATGTAAAGCATCACTATACACTACAAAATTTCCTGTATCGTCTGGTAAGGACAATACAGGTGCCTCACTTAACCTCTTCTTCAACTCTTGAAAACTGCTTTTTACATTTTTCACCCACACATACTTCAATTTACTTTCTTTGTCGATTTATTAATCTGAGTAGCTATTTTAGAAAAGTTCAGAATGAACCTTCTATAGTATCCCGCTAACCCCAGAAAAATCCAAACCTCAGTTGGCGTTTTTGTTAACTACTTCTACTTTTGCTCCCATTCATTAACTGCTTCTACTTTTGCCTGATCTACGGAAATGCCATCCTTATCAATAACATGCCCTAGAAACTGCACCCTCTCAAGACAAAATTCACACTTTGTGAATTTTGCATACAACTTCTCCTTCCGTAGTGTCTCTAACACTATTCTTAAATGTTTCGAATGATCTTCTGGCGTCTTTGAATAGACTAGAATATCATCAATGAACACTACGACAAACTTGTCCAAATATTGTTTGAACACTCTATTCATCATATCTATAAATGTGACTGGCGCATTAGTCAACCCAAACGACATTACTAGAAATTCGTAATGACCATAACGAGTTCTAAACGTCGTCTTTGGTACATCTTCCTTCCTCGCCTTTAACTGATGATATCCCGTGCGCAAATCTATCTTAGAAAAATACTTTGCCCCTTTCAACTGATCAAATAGATCATCGATCCTGGGCAAAGGGTATTTATTCTTAATCGTTAACTTGTTCAACTCTCGATAGTCGATACAAAGTCTTAACGACCCATCCTTCTTCTTTACAAACAACACCGGTGCTCCCCAAGGAGACACACTCGGTTGAATGTACTTCCTATCTAATAGTTCTTGTAATTGAACCATTAACTCCTTCATCACAACTGGCGCCATTCGATATGGTGCCCTTGAAACTGGTGTCATTCCTGATAACAGATCAATTACAAACTCCACCTCCCTGTCCGGTGGAATACTCGGTAACTCCTCCAGAAATACATCCGCGAACTCTTGCACAATAGGTATCTGATCCAAGGATGTTCCCACTCTTTGGGTATCCACAACATGGCACAGATAACCTACACACCCTTTTCTCATCATCTTCCTAGCTTATGTCATAGACAGACAACAAGAGCGTCTCGGTGAATTACTACCGAAGAACACTACCTTGGTTTTCTTAGAAAGCTGAAGGTTTACACTTTTCCTATGGCAATCAATAATCGCCTTATGGTTAACCAACCAATCCGTACCAAGAATTACGTCGAATTCTTTTAGCCTTATCGGTACCAAATCTACTGATAACTTATTCCCCCTAATTTCCACGCAATAATCCTTATGAATATGTTCAATGGGGATTATCTCCTCATTTGCTACCTTAACGTCTAAAGGTATAGGTAACTTTTCAGGGATTAAACCTAATCGCTTAGCAAATTCACATGTTATAAAAGAACAAGTAGCACCCGAGTCAAATAGCACATAAGCATTTATCTCATTGACCGGAATGATACCTGCTACCACATTTATTGATGCGACCACATCTTGAACAGTTATATTAAACGTACGAGCTGAGGGTCTACCCACTGATGGTGTTGGTCCAATAATGGCTAATTTACCACTACCAGAAATTTTATTCCCCCTCTAAACCCTTCTTCGGGCAATTTCTTGCCATGTGCTCCATTGACCCACAGACAAAACACCCCTAGTTCTTCTTAGGGTTAGGACAGTTGGGTGACAAATGCCCCTCCTGCCCACAGTTGTAGCATACTGCTTTCCCCTTTAAACAGACTCCCATATAACATTTTCCGCATGTCATACATGCTTCCGTCCTCCGTTTGGGATCTCCCTGCTTTACCTCGGTATTCCCAGGGTTAAAGCTCTTCCTTTTTGGCAAGTTGCCGCTTCTGCTGGCAACTTCAGCCTTATTACCTCCTTCTAACTTACCCTTAATCTTTCGCTCTTTGTGGTACTGAGACAAAGCCTCACCACCACCTTTAGCTATTATCACCTTCTCCGTAATGGTCCCGTAGGGAAGCACTCGAAAACCGATATCCTACTATAGAGCTGTGGTTTTAAGCCCCGCCAAATCTGTCTGCCTTTCTTTCCTCTCAGATCCACCGATGTGGAACAAATCTCGCCAATTCGTTAAACTTGGCGGCATCTTTGGGAACTCATCATATCCCCCTCGCTAAGTTCTAGGAACTTAATTTCCATCGCACTGCATGCTAGTAGGGAAATAGTTCTCGAAGAAAACCTTCTTAAACTGTTCCCACGTAACAGCCTCTGTCCTAGCCCCACCCTGGTGAGCTTCCCACCAGTAGTTGGTTTCCCCCTTCATCATGTAAGTCGCAAAAGAAGTCTTTTGCGCCTCACCTATGTTTTTTATCACAAACGCCTTTTCAATCTCTCTAACCCATGTCTGGGCTTCTAGTGGATCCGTCGTTCTTCGGAACTCGAGAGGACCCACACTTTTAAAGTCCTTAAAGGTAGTTGTTCTTGCTACCCTGTGAGCTACAGAGAATCCCACCCCCACTTGATTAAATGCAAATAGTTAATAAATTAACGAACTCTTGCATAGGGTTGTTAGGACCCCCGATTTTCATTATGAGACTCGGCCTCTTGGTTCATTGTCTCCTTCACTACGCATAATTACGATTAAATAAATAAAGCTTCGTTATTATCTATTTAACTACTCGGTTATCATTCTAAATCAACAACAACCATTCATACCACAACAAGCATATTAAATAAAAACTTCATTATATAAATATGCTTTTATAGTCAAAACTATTTACATCATGTTCCCTTAGCCAAAAGCTATTACATACTATCCCGCGATTGCCTTCTACCAAAAATTGGGATTTTCAAAAAAACTACCCTTAGTTATACAAAAGAGGGTTTTACGTCACTACTTATATACAAAAAGATCTAACGATCTACTAACACTGTTGAACGACATTTTCATATTTCTAATTTGCCTGAATCGACACTATATCTCGGCTTATGGTATGTCGAGTCTGCCCGGACTCAATAGAATAACAAGCAATTTTTAGCTTGAAATCCTCATGAGCGCATTCATGGATGTATGACATCCTAGTTATTTTCTAGTCTTTCTCAACCAATTTCTTTTGTAGCTTAAGGACCTCATCCTTATAGTCACGAGCCTTATCAGTCATAAACACTTTCTCGTCGTGCTCTGACTCAAAGTCTGCCTCTGCAGATTCTTTCACCTCATATAAGGCAGTTATTTCCTCAATCTGTGCCTCTACCACAATGCGCAAATGCACATTCCTATCCAACACTGCCAGATACACTGCTCTAGTTGCATCCGGAGATGTTGGCTCCTGAGTAGGTAACACCGTGTTAATCGATGTCACCTCCATCTCCTCCTCCACGTCTAGCATCTCGTTAAGGTATGATGCTAATCCCATGGTCTCCTCAGAGTATTCCTCCTCAGAGATGTACTCCTCAATGTCTGAGTCGTCTAGTACAACTATTGGTACATCCGCCACTGGCATTGGTACAACCTCAACTTGGTTAACTGAGTCCTCACTTATCATTCCCACGTCTCTAAACATCAAGCTATCGGTTGACATCTACAAACACATAACATGTTGATTAGTACATAATACACAATAGTATAAGCATAAATCATATTTAATATCTTTAAGATTAATTTCCATCTTTTAATCCTTTTGATACTGAGTTATCTCAATATCTTATTAATTCAATGAACTTGAATTTCATTCCTCGGACTTTACCTTCCTTACGAGGTTATTAGCCTAAGGTTTTCCCCGCTTAAGTTTTATAACCTAAGGCTTTGATACCAACCTGTGACGCCCCCAAATTCGGGTAACTTCCAACCCGACAGATGGTGCTCCACTGTACTAACATCCATACAATCATTCCATTGAAAATACAACAAAATGAAGGTAATTACTATCTTCTTAGTACAATCAAAGTATAATCCTTCCCAAGTTCATAAACTGGTTACATCGTTTATTGTTCATAATGTATAATACATACAAACTTGCTAAACTATTACACAATGCCTAAGCATCCATCTTAGCTTTGCCCTTATCTCTCTTGGCATTCACAGTACGTTCATCTTTAACTGCAGTTATATAATTCATGCAAGAAGTGAGCATGACAGCTAAGCAAGTTTAATCAAGGATAACAGGAATACCACATTCATGAATTATATAACAATTTCAACATAACTAAACAATAGTTATGAAGTATTATGAATCAATAATACTCTAACAGTTCATAACATCAATCCCCAAAGTATAGAATAGATTAGAAATTACAACCCATAAATAGACCATGAACAAGAAATTTCAATTTTCATACTTAAAAAGGAGTCCACAGCACTAAGGTCGTTCATCCGTATAACTTACGAGCAGCACTTCTAGGTGATCACCTATAATACTCTATGTTGATCAACACTCATTCATTAAACGTATTTACGCTTTAATATTTTTGGCAAAATCGCAGCTGCCGTCGAATAATCAATGAAAAATACTTTTGTTTGTTCATGACAAACCTTACCTTCACGCTCTGCTGTACTCAATTACTTGGCATAGGATAAGCGTTAACATTTCTATATAGAATGATATGAATAATAATCAATCTATATATTACGAATAGTCTAGCCGAGTTAAAATCTGGCATCGACCCTTTCTTTAAAACAAGTCTTGCAATTCAGTTCAACGAATCACATAAAACTTGGCTAACATAGAAGTTAGACAAGCGTTAAGAAAACTTGCCTTTCAGCGTCTTCAATAACTTACTCGACTGACCACAGCCCTTTACAGAATCTACATGATATATTCACATATCACACTATAATTAGCTATCAAACAACTATTCACATTGTTCCTACAAGCTTCTTTCTCTTCTATGTCTTTGTTAACTTCATATCTTTATTAAAGTCAACATGACTTATTACCCTTCGTCCCAGTTTATCACTCAACTAACGTTTATTAACCGGACTCAAACATCGTTGATAAGGTACCAACTTTGTTCATCGTACATATCTCGTTAACATGCATTACATTCCTAAGTTTCATACCATATACCTTAGTATAGGATTAGTCTTAGTACATTCATTGAGTATATGAACTCAACTCAGGTAGGTCTCGAAACAACCGAAGTTTAAAACCAAAGTTACTATCATAAGCCCTGACCTCGCGCTGCGGCGTGACATCCTAAGCCTTCTAGTGGCGCTGCGACGCCACTCTCTAGAGGTTTTGCCCGGACTTGGGGTTGTGACGCGAGTCCATATATAAACTCTCGAGCTGCGGTGCGAGTCTCCAGATCTTTTTTATTTTTTTCCCACCATAATCAGTGCCATGCTGCTTGCTTCTTCGTTACATTACGCTACGTCTAGCGCCATGACGCCTTGCACCTTAGTACCAGATTCTCAGTAGTTTTGAAAATCTCTATGAAATTCCCAAGGCCGTAACTTCTTCGTTATACCCCTGATTTGGTCCGTTCAAAAGCCTAAATGTTATAAATGACATACCCTATGCGTTCATATAAGAATTCGACACTTTCGAATCCTTTAACACAAAATTCACTACTAAGTTCACTTTATATCGTTCTCGAAATGTTAATGAGCGCTTAATGCTCGCTTTCTTCGCTTTTAAGTCGAATCCGACGATTCTTGAACCCACAACTCTTAATCACCCTATCTCACGTGTTGACATTGAAAACCAGCGTTTTCAAGTCTCATGGCAACCTTCAACCACCATTCCGGAATTTCTACGTTTACGACGTTTAACGTCTATTTCTGTAAAATTCGTCATAACTTCGTTACTAATGTTCTCTAAGCCAAATCACATGGAATACTCCATGAATTTCATATCTACATCCTAACCAAACAAGATACATATACTAACGTATTGATGGAACTCAATTGTTTATCCACAATCGATCTCAACTATCAATATTTTTATGGTTCAAAACTATATTAAATCTTATGATTCTTATAATCTCATGACTTATAGAGATTGAATCTATGGTAAGTCATCTTTAATCCCTCATACAAGACATATACCACCCATTCTATGATTCTCTAAGATGAAAGAAAATCTAAAAGGGATGGAAATGAGATGCAAGAAGTATTACCTCAAGAACTCTTAAGCAATCTCTTGGAAGAATAGAAGTTAAAGCTTCCAAAGTGTATAATTTATGAGTCTAGCTCTCTTTCTCTCTCAAATAATCTAAGGTTGGCAAGTTGAAAACTCCCAAATGAATCAACCTAGCTTTCTATTTATAAAAACTAGAATGGAGGGCAATTTGGACTTTAAACCACCACCTCCTTAATATTCATGTGTGGTCACCAAGTAAAACACTTGGTGACCAAGCCTTATGCTTGGCTTCTACACCAAGGTGGCCGGCCCACCACCCAATGTGACATCCCATGGGTTGCCCCATGGGTTTTACCCATTCGGTGACCCACCAGTTCGACCCACGGTTCGGTTTTAATGAATTGGGATTAACTAAATTAACATTGGACCTTGGTCATTCAAATGATTGGATTAATTAATAATCCAACTCAAATGAATTAGTCATTAAGTCTTAACTTAATTTTATAATACGAATCGTATCACCTACGTACAATTCACGTATTATCTCCGTATACTACTCGTACAATAATCGTATTATACTTCGTATTTACTCAACGTATTATACATAGATACTAAATAGTATCACCAAATGTATAACACTCGAATTAACCCTAACGCCATTCCTTCTACGCATATTATTTCTCTCTCAGAAATTAATATACTCAACCCTTAGGTTTTAAGTCCGCAGGCAAAAACTGTGTTTGCCATAAATGAAATATTATCAGATATTCCATCTTATCATGATATTCTATCATTACGCGTTTCTCGAAATTTCAAAATAATTCCCCGAACAGAAATGGATGAATAGTGTTTTTACGGAAATTTCTTGGAAAACAATTATTTTTGTCTTGGAAATTCCAAATAATTATTTCTAACACGTAGTCAGAATACTAACCACGTTGGCACATTCTAGGTCATAGAACGACCTTCACATAGCTTACGCACAAAGAAATCAATTAAATTCATTTAATTCACATAATCAAATAAAAATTTAATTGTCATAAAAATCCGATTTTCTCCGGCGTTACACATACCGAGAATCACATCAAATTCCCTTAACCTTATCGATAAAAGATCTACCGATAATCTATTACCCCTGATATCTACGAAATAATTCCTATGAATATGTTTAATGGGAATTATCTCCTCGTTTGCTACCTTAACGTCTAAAGGTATTTATAACTTTTCAGGACTTAATCCCAATTGCTTAGCAAATCCACATGCCATAAAAGAACAAGTAGCACCCGAGTCAAATATCACGTAATCATTTATTTCGTTGGTACGGAATGATACTAACTATTACATCCGTTGATGCAACAAAGATCTTGGATGGTAATATTAAACGTTCGAAATGAGGGTCTACCCAATGATGGTGTTGGTCCAGAATGGCCAAATTGCTAGTACTGAAACTTTTACTACCCTCGCCCCTTTCTTTGGGCAATTTCTTGCCATGTGGTCCATCGACCCACAAACAAAACATCCCCAAATTTTTCTTAGGATTAGGACAGTTGGGAGATATGTGACCCTCCTGTCCACAGTTATAACAACCCGTTTTCTCTTTTAGACAGACTCCTAGATAAGTCTTACCGCATGTCTTGCATACCTCCATCCTTCGTTTAGGATCCCCTTGTTTTGCCCCAGTATTCCCATGGTTAAAATTCTTCCTCTTAGGAATAGTGCCACTGCCTCTGGCAACCTCTGACTTATTTCCTCCCTCCCCCTTACCCTTATTCTTTTTATCCTTGTGGTATTGGGTCAACGCCTCACTACCACCCTCCGCTATTATCGCCTTTTCCAGAATTGTCCCATAGAAAGCACTCTGAAAAACCGATATCCTACTATAGAGCCAGGGCTTTAGGCCCTGCTCAAACCTACGAGCCTTCCTTTCCTCCGTGTCCACTTGGTGTGGAGTGAACCTTGCCAATTCATTGAATTTGGCCGCATATTGGGGAACAAATATGCCCCGCTTAAGTTCTAGAACTTAATCTCCATTCTCCTTGCATGCTAGTAGGGAAATAGTTCTCGAAGAATACCTTCTTAAACTGCTCCCATGTAATGCCTTCCACTCCAAATTTCACCACGGTGAGCCTCCCACTAGTAGTTGGCTTCCCCCTTCATCATATAGGTCGCAAAAGAAGTCTTTTGCGCCTCAGATACATTTTTAATAATAAATGCCTTCTCTATTTCCTTGACCCATGTCTGGTCCTCCATTGGATCCGTTGTTCCCTTAAATTCGGGTGGATCTACACTCTTAAATTCCTTAAAGGTAGTCGTTTCTAAGGCTACCTAGGTCCTATGGGTGCTCTACCCCGACTTGGTTAAATGCAAATTATTAATAAATTAAAGAACTCTTGCATTGGGTTATTAGGACCCCCCTCGTTATCATTATGCGATTCTGCCTCTTGGTAACGTTGCCTTCTTCTTGGCGGCATTTCTGATTAAATAAATAAAGTTCCGTTATTACTTATTTGCTTATTTCTTTATTAGTCGTCAAATAACTGAACAATAACTCATACACAGCAAAGCAATTTAAAATAAAAACTTCCTTATATTAAAATGCATCTTTATAGATCAAAACTATTTACAAGTTGTTTTCCATAGCCTAAAAGCTATTACATATTTATCCCACGATTGACTTTTATAAAAATTGGGATTTACAAAAAGACTACCCTTTAATTATACAAAAGAGGGTTTTACATCACTACACAAAAGTATTTACCATACTACACCTAATACTACCTAACATCATTCTCATGCTTACGGTTTGCTGAATCGACATACAATATCTCGACTTATAGTATGTCGAGTTTGTCCCACTCAATAGAATAACAAGCTATCTTAATCTTGAAATCCTCGTCACGACCGTCATTTATATATGACATTAAATGCTATCTTCTGTCTTTTCAACCAGGTTTCACGAAGTTCTATGACCTCGTTCTTATAGTCTCTAGCCTTGTCATTCATGAGCACTTTCTCATCATGCTCTATCTCATAGTCTTACTCTGCAGACTCCTTCGCCCCCATAGAGATCAAAGTGATCTCTTCCTTCCAGTGTTTGCACCATATTGTGCGCTTTACATTACTGGCCAAGCACCGAGAGGTACATTGCCCTCATAGTCTCAGAGGTGTCGACTCTAGGCAAAAGGCCACAAATGCATTAATCGATGTCACCTCCATGCCATCCTCCACATCAATCATCATATTCGGATATGATGTTATTCCCATGGTCTCCTCGTAATAGTCCTCCTCCGGTAATATTCCTCGCCTCGACTCTTCTAGAATCACTACTTTGGTATATCTCGCTTTATAGGTATAGTACTATCTCAACTCGGTTCACGGACTCTCTCACTGATCACATTTATATCCCTATACATCAAGCTATCGAATCGACATCTACAATAACACATAACAAATTGATTAGTACATAATACACAATAATATAAGCATAAATCACATTTAATCCATTTAGGGTTACTTTCCATCTTTTAAATCTTTCGGTATTGAGTTTCTTCGGGCAATTTCTTGCCATGTGGTCCATCGACCCACAAACAAAACATCCCCAGCTTTTCTTAGGATTAGGACAGTTGGGAGATATGTGACCCTCCTGTCCACAGTTATAACAACCCGTTTTCTCTTTTAGACAGACTCCTAGATAAGTCTTACCGCATGTCTTGCATAACTCCATCCTTCGTTTAGGATCCCCTTGTTTTGCCCTAGTATTCCCATGGTTAAAATTCTTCCTCTTAGGAATAGTGCCACTGCCTCTGGCAACCTCTGACTTATTTCCTCCCTCCCCCTTACCCTTATTCTTTTTATCCTTGTGGTATTGGGTCAACGCCTCACTACCACCCTCCGCTATTATCGCCTTTTCCAGAATTGTCCCATAGAAAGCACTCTGAAAAACCGATATCCTACTATAGAGCCAGGGCTTTAGGCCCTGCTCAAACCTACGAGCCTTCCTTTCCTCCGTGTCCACTTGGTGTGGAGTGAACCTTGCCAATTCATTGAATTTGGCCGCATATTGGGGAACAGTCATGCCCCCCTGTTTAAGTTCTAGGAACTTAATCTCCATTCTCCCTTGCATGCTAGTAGGGAAATAGTTCTCGAAGAATACCTTCTTAAACTGTTCCCATGTAACAGCTTCCGCTCCAGCCCCACCCTGGTGAGCCTCCCACTAGTAGTTGGCTTCCCCCTTCATCATATAGGTCGCAAAAGAAGTCTTTTGCGCCTCAGATACATTTTTAATAATAAATGCCTTCTCTATTTCCTTGACCCATGTCTGGTCCTCCATTGGATCCGTTGTTCCCTTAAATTCGGGTGGATCTACACTCTTAAATTCCTTAAAGGTAGTCGTTCGGGCTACCCTAGGTCCTGCGGGTGCTCTACCCCCAGCTTGGTTAAATGCAGCCGTTAATAAATTAAAGAACTCTTGCATTGGGTTATTAGGACCCCCCTCGTTATCATTATGCGATTCTGCCTCTTGGTAACGTTGCCTTCTTCTTGGCGGCATTTCTGATTAAATAAATAAAGTTCCGTTATTACTTATTTGCTTATTTCTTTATTAGTCGTCAAATAACTGAACAATAACTCATACACAGCAAAGCAATTTAAAATAAAAACTTCCTTATATTAAAATGCATCTTTATAGATCAAAACTATTTACAAGTTGTTTTCCATAGCCTAAAAGCTATTACATATTTATCCCACGATTGACTTTTATAAAAATTGGGATTTACAAAAAGACTACCCTTTAATTATACAAAAGAGGGTTTTACGTCACTACACAAAAGTATTTACCATACTACACCTAATACTACCTAACATCATTCTCATGCTTCTGGTTTGCCAAAATCGACACAATATCTCGACTTATAGTATGTCGAGTTTGTCCCGACTCAATAGAATAACAAGCTATCTTAATCTTGAAATCCTCGTACGCACTGTCATTTATATATGACATTCGTGCTATCTTCTGGTCTTTTTCAACCAGTTTCTTACGAAGTTCTATGACCTCGTTCTTATAGTCTCTAGCCTTGTCATTCATGAGCACTTTCTCATCATGCTCTATCTCATAGTCTTACTCTGCAGACTCCTTCGCCCCATAGAGATCAGTGATCTCTTCCTTCTGGTGCTGCACCATATTGTGCAGTTACACATTACGGTCAAGCACTGAGAGGTACATTGCCCTCATAGTCTCTGTAGGTGTCGACTCTAGGGCAGGCGTCACCGTACTAATCGATGTCACCTCCATGCCATCCTCCACATCAATCATCATATTCAGATATGATGTTATTCCCATGGTCTCCTCAGAATAGTCCTCCTCCGAGTAATATTCCTCGGGCTCTGACTCTTCTAGAATCACTACTGGTATGTCTGCTATAGGTATAGGTACTATCTCAACTCGGTTCACGGACTCCTCGCTGATCACATTTATATCCCTATACATCAAGCTATCGACCGACATCTACAATAACACATAACAAATTGATTAGTACATAATACACAATAATATAAGCATAAATCACATTTAATCCATTTAGGGTTACTTTCCATCTTTTAAATCTTTCGGTATTGAGTTTCTTCAATACCTTATTAACTCATTTGACTCGAGTTACTTTCTTCGGACTCTTCCTTTCCTAACGAGGTTATTAGCCTAAGGTTCTTCCCCCCTTAAGTTTTATAACCTAATGCTTTGATACCAACCTGTGACGACCCCAAATCCAGATATCTTCCAACCCGAGAGTTGGTGCTCCACGATACTACAATCTATACAATTATTCCATTGAGATAACAACAAAATGAGTGTAATTACTATCTTTATATTACATTTGTAATAAATCCTTTCCCAGGTTTATTAACCGAATACATTCGTTGTTCTTCATGAGTATATTACATACAATTACACTAGTCTATTATAGGACGATTAATTGTCCGTCTTAGCCTTGCCTTTATCTCTCTTAGAACTCTCAGTTCTTTCGGCTTTAGCTGCAAACATATGGTTCAATCAAGAATGAGCATAACTAGCTCAACAAGTCTTAACAAAGAATCATATGAATATCACAATAACATTTACATGCTTTACTTCCATATTTGAACAATTATCTATGAAGCACTACGAAACATTTGACTAGTACTTCTCATGTCATAACAATAATTCCAAAGTATATATAATAGCTTAGGAATGATGAACCGGTCAATAGACCATGAACATACTCTTTTCGTTTCATACTTGAAAAGGATATTCAAGCACTAAGACCATCCACCCATCTTTACTTACGAGCACTTCTAGGTGATCGACTTATTGTACTTCTATGTTAATCAACACACTTACGTTAAACGTATTTACATTCAACATTTGGCAACCTCGCGTGCCCATCGAATAATCGATGAAAAATACTTTTGTTTGTACATAGACAAACTTATCTTTACATCAAATAATCGATGAAAAATACTTTTGTTTGTACATAGACAAACTTACCTTTACATCCGTACCAAATACTTGGCATAGGATAGCGTTAACAGTTCTATATCGAAAGACTTGTAAACAAATCAAGCAACCCTTAAGTACTTGTCTAGCCGAATTAAGACATTCATCGACTCTTTCTTTAAAATCAGTCATGCCTTATAACATGCATCACATAAAACTTGACTAACACGAAGGTTAGACAAGCATTTAAGAAAGACATGCCTTCAAGCAGCTTCGAATAAATAATTCAACTATTCTCAGTCTTTACAGGATCTACATGATACATTCAAATAGCACCTGCGCAATTAGTTATCAAACAAACTAACTTTACGGTTCTAACCAACTTCTTTCTCTTCTATGTCTTATTTGAATTAACTTCGTTATTAAAGTCGATTCGACTTCCTACACTTTGTTACGTCTCATTAACATTCTTACGTCCTTAACCGATATTTGATCATTATTGGTTAAATACCAACGTTTAACGTCATTCACGGTTTACTTATTACATCTTCGCGTTCTTCGTTTAATTTCTATTAAACCTTACTAGATCTTCTTACATTAACACCTTATAAGTGATTTAAGGTAAGTCTTATCATGTACATTAAGTACTTTCAATGTCTTACTTTAGGTCTACATTCAATTGGAACAAAACCCTAACTTGGTCAACATTTTCCCTCTTCGCCGTATTTGTGCATGACATCCTATGTATTCTAGTGGTATTTTGCGATGCGAAAGTTAGCAAGGTACTCGTGAGTCTAATGCCGTGGCGCCACCACTTTATCTTGGTTTTGGTATTTAGTACAAGAAGTCCGAAACCAGTTAGCCAAAATTGTCCACTTTTTCTAACGAAACTCCCGGCTTCCTAATTTGTTCGTTTTACATCCGAATTGACCCATTCGAAAGCCTACAAATCACAAATCACATCCTTTACGTGTTCATATAAGAATTTCACATTTTTGAATCCGTTAACTCAGAATTCACCTTTGAGTTCATTTTTAAGCGTTCGTTTAACGTTTTCGATCGTTCAAAACCTGTTTTCTTTGTTATAAGTCGGAATGCAACGATTCTTTCGCCCACGACTCTTAATTACCTTATCTCACGTGTTGACATCGGAAACCAACGTTTTCAAGTCACATTGAAACTTTTAACCTTTAATCCGGGCTTTTTTACGTTTTTGACGTTTAACGTCTATTTTCGCAAAATTTTCCATAACTTCGTTACTCGTGTTCTATAAGCCAAATCAAATGGAAAACTCTATTGATTCATCATAGTTATCCTAACCAAACAATAGGCACATTCCTTAGCTATAACGGTTTTCAAAACGTTCATTCATAACTAAGTTAACGTTCAAGACTTTTTACGGTTTTAACTCATGTAAACACTAACAATTTCTATTTGATCATGACCTATCAATGATTTAGTCATTAATAGGCATCCTTATATCTCCTCAATAAACATGCTCCACCAATCTACGATTCTTCTACGATAAAGAAATCGAAAAAGATAAAGATTACGGTTTATAAGAATTTACCTTTGAAGTAATTCACATTCTTGACATACGTATAAAGGTTTGCTTGGAAGTAGAAGGTTATATGATTCTAGCTCTTTCTCTCTCTATATATATATATTTGGACAAGCTATGTAAAACAACAAAATGGCCAACTCTAGCTTTGTATATATAGAAAACCAAAATGAGGGTAAAATTATCCAACTCCCCACCTCCTTACTATTCACTTCTTGATCGCCAAGCAAAGTACTTGGTGATCAGGTATTACCTTTACTTGTCCACCAAGTGGTTGGCCCATTCCTTGATGGATCATTTCATGGGTTGCCCAATGGGTTTTACCCATCCCATGACCCACCGGTTCGACCCGCGGTTTAATTCTTTAGATTGGGCTTGATTTTATTTAACGTTGGGCCTCAACTTGAGCTTTCTCAGATAATTTATTGGGCTTGCTATTAGTTTAAGTCCAATTAGATTATACCAACCCTTAACTCATACTCCATTAATACGACTCGTATTCTACACATATTACTCACGTATCCTCTTCGTCTAATACTCATATAATAATCGTATTATACGTCAGATATTCTTCATACCATACTCATATTTATACTAGTATAATACTCGTATTCCATATGTATAATATCCGAGATGACTATACGCATTGCATTTCCCTTTCAGAAACCTCTTTCACAAACCCTTAGGTTTTACGTCCGCAAGCGAAAACTTCGTTTGCCATAACAAAATTATTATTGGATATTCCATACTATCTTCGTATTTCTAACATTACGCGTTTCTCAAAATTTCAAACCCTAGCTCTGAACAAAATCAGATGAATAGTGTTTTTACGCAAACATTCTCGAAAAACCTTCGTTTTTGTCTTGATAATTCATAACCATTAATACTAGCACAAAGCCAGAATACTAACCACATCCGTATATTCTAGGTCATAGAATGACCTTCGAACATCTTACTCACATAATAACTCAATTAAATTCATTTAATTCACATAATCAAATAAAAATTTAATTCATTCAAAACTCAAAATTCTCAAGTTTCTAGATTACACACGCGACGATATACTGCGGTATATGCGCGAGTCTATAGGCCACAGTTCCTACTCGATCGAGGATTTCAAATAGAACAATTAAATCAAGGGTTGAGATTTCCTCTCTTCGTCAATTCTTGCTTCTAGAATAACGCCTTCTTGAACCTTCTTCTTCACATTCATCAGCTCTGAGTCTGTAGCTTAAAGTGGCTTTAACTTTATCGATGAAAGTCTGTTCTAATCGTATATTTAACATCATCACGTGGGTCTCTAGAGTAAGTCATACAAAATGGGTCATTTTGCTAACAACGTCACACTCGTAACTACATAGGATCTTCTACTCAACGCGTCAGCTACCACGTTTGCTCTTCTACGATGATATTGAATGGTATGGTCGTAATCTTCAACAGCTTGAGCCAATGTCTTTGGCGCATGTTACGTTCGTTTTGGGTGAAGAAATATTTGAGGGTTTTAGAAATGGGTTTTGTACTGGGGTCAAATTTAAACGTCGAGCGTAAGTAGGAGAAATAAAAGAATGGGTAGAACCAATATCGAATAAGGTATAAACTTTGTAAGAGTTTATGATTAACTTACCCGTGATAGCTTCGTTCGGGTTCCTCAACAAACGCTCTCACTTAAACTACCGACTTTGACTTGTCTGAGACATCCTTTGGCGTAACCATCCCAGCTGGACTTGACTTCACTACACGAAAAAAATGAGCTAAGTGACCTTCTCTTCTGTAAATGAAACATGCTTTGGGTTGCTGCATACAGTTTGGACGGATGTGTCCCTCCTGTCCGCATTTGAAACATACGACCGGTGGTCGTTCTTCTTTATTAGAAATGGGTGCTGCTGTCTTTCCATCATTATTGAACCTTCTCTTCTTAAAGTTGTTCTCACTTAGTTCACCTTTCCTATTATCTTGACCATGATTACCACCGAAGTGGTTACTGTGACACCCCCAAATCCAGGTTCCTTCAAACCTCGGATTCGGTCCACCACGATACTACTATCGTTAACTATTATATCTTTTATTCATAACTTAATGAATATATCTTTGCTTATTAAAATTTAGAATATAAATTATTTCCAATTCCAGGATCTATCTAATGACCCAAAACTTTTATAAGTTTCTAATCTTGGTCATTTAATATTCCTGTATTACATCACATCGATGTTATAAAAATATGCGGAAAAATTTAAACTTTTTCAATCTTCTTTGAAAATAAATCTTTTATTGATATCTTAACTTGAATCAATTACATATCCTTGAATCAAATTATGTTATGATTCATTCTATTCGAATTACTTTAAATAATTACATCTCCATTCGAATTTCACTATGTACTACCTAGTACAACTTTATAACTTAGCATGTATTACACATAGTATACATCTACTAGAACCTAAACATGGTTCAAGAGAATCTAGTTAAATAATAAATCAATCTCCTTCGATACCATTGAACCTTATCAATCAAATAGCACGTAACCTTTACCGTGTATCCTTAACCTGCAAAAGTGGTTATTTGCAAGGGTGAGCTCGACAGCCCAGCAATTCTAACAGTTTTTATGCAGCACATAGCATATAATAGCATATTCAGTTCATGCATTCATAATTAATTAATATTTACTACGCATGTTACTTCTCAAATAACAGGCATAGAGATTTACTTCACAAGCATATCATCAAATATCAACTTTCAAATTTCATACATATTTCATATGCATTTCATATATATACATCAACATTCTCATAGCATAATATAGCTCAACTAACAGTTATAGAATTCATATATCAAATAGGAACTGAAAGACTTGCCTGATTCGTAGTTTATGAACTACGACTTAACTGCTTAACGCTTAACTGCACTTCGTGTATTCCTACACAGTTATATAATCATGGATTCATATCCATTAGTCACATATTTCATACATTCTTAATGTAATAATAATGTTACATTGTTCTCTAACTAGGTTCGTAACACCTACATTTCACTTTCTCATCATACTCTTAGAATAGCTAGGTATGTATAGGTATACCTAACCATCCATACTTGACATCAACATTAATATACATTTATCACACACTTGACTCGCTATGTGTTCGACACATTTTTAAAGTATATAGATACGTGATCTATGTCATTCATATTCAAACTACTTAGTTTCAGGATGATTTATTTCAATCAATAAAGCTTAACAACTTTCTTTAACAAGCTTCGATGTTATAAGCTTTTAAACCATATATTGGTACTAATAAGCCTCTAATAGCATGCTCATATGTATCTATCTCATTTACATAGACATAGCATAGTTCATACTCTTAAACATGCTTAAATAACTTATGTCATGCTTGACTAGTTGAGTGTACATATCATTCATGTTCAAAGGTATAGACAACTCTATCATGCTTGCTTATAAGGTCATAATGCAAGTAATACAATGCTCGTAAAAGTTAGTTTCTAAAACTTTTAAATTTCTCTTTAAAACGCATACTAAACCTAGCTTGACATCCTTTTATGTGCAATATATCTTCAAATTACATTACTTGTCCATCCGTGCAAATAACTAGGCCACAATCACATGTTCCCAAAGTCGACACTTAAAAGACACAAAGTTCGTCAAGTTTAATTTTCAAAACTTCAAGTTTTTCTTTCAAAACACTTTAAACCAAGCTATATCAATCTAGTCTATGCAAGGTAACTTTCAAACTACATTTCATGTCCGTTGATAAGCATACATAGGGTCCAAGGTCATAACTTAAAGGACTCCAAATTCATCAACTTCCGTATCTCAAAAACTTTAAGTTTTCTTTTAGAAAATAATGTTAAAGCATTTCATTATGAGTAAAGAAATCTTAGCTATATGACATGTCTAATATCATGAATATTCATGTTACATCACTTAGAATAACATATTCCATCGTCGGGAGCACTATACTTGCGTATGTGCTCGCTCGACGCCCTCCGATGGCCTTCGATTACGTAACAGTCACCAAGATGACTATTCTGACCCTTCCTAATAACCTCAAATTGAAAACCTTGAAGCACAAAAGTTGTAGGTCTATTTGTTCTCGTTTCGGATCATTTTGAATCTCCTCAATCGGAGTTCGTATGAAAACGTTATGGCCATTTTACCAAAACATGTTCTGTCAGAATTTTCTCAACATCTGTAACAGACCACCCCCGCCAGGGCGGGGGTCTTGCATTAAAAATAGCTTGCCGGGGCGGGCCTAGCTACTGTAAGTGCACGGTTTCATGCTCTGCTACAAAATAACAAGCCAAACTACTTTTTAACCTTCATAATTTGAGTTATATATGTCCAAATTAGTCCATTTTTGATTCTATAGATTCGTAATTCATAGAACTACAATATACTAGATACCAATCAACTAACATAAATATTAACTAACCCAAATATGAATCTAAAACTCATGTTCATACTAAATGTTCATGTTTTGACAAAAATAAAGCTAGAATATGAACTTACTTCTTGAAGGCTTTCTTCCTCTTAGCTAGGAACCTTAAGTAGTTCTCCACCTTTGCTTCTCCTTCTTGAACTCCTCTTGAACCACCAAAGTGCAAGAGTTCCTCTAGGTTTCTCCTACTTCCCTCAATTTCTCTCTAACTCACTCTATACTATAACTTAGCAATTGGAAGCAACCTTTGCAAATGAACTTAGAATAACTTATTTATAGACCAAACTCTGTACCAAATACATGTATTAATACATGTATAATACTTGTATTTTATACACCAATATTTAATAACCATTGGTAAAAGTTTAGTTGGTAAAAAGGTTACTAACTCCCCACCAAATCTTGTACTTCTTCATGATTGCATCACATGGACTAATCTTGCAAAACTAAGCAAACTTTTCAGTATTTGTTTTAATAAGGGCAAGATTTTCGGTCATGGGGGTAATATTCATATGTTGCACTTTCATTTTATCATTTGTACAATATGTTAGCTTATTTGTTACCTTTACACATACATCTCTATACTTATATATATATATATATATATATATATATATATATATATATATAAGTATACTTATCTTATATACACATATATTCATATAATCCATGTACATGGGGCTTGTCCAAATTAATATTTTAATTGGGCTAATTATAAAATAGTTGGATATTCTCAATCCATCATTTTCCATAAAAGTTATCATCTCAAATACACTCAATTATTTTAATGATAATTACTATCAATTATTTATTAACTCACCATTTATTTTCTTTTAATAATTCTCATTAAATCTCCATTTAATTTAACTTCACTAGTTATGCCACACAAGACATAATTATATGAACTTAATAATTAATAGTCCACATGCTTATAATAATATAATCTCATAAAATAATATTATTCTCAACATTACATCTTATAACATGGTCATGGAAGTGATATATTTATTGCACCATGTTACATTTTATTGTCTCACTTGTACATAATGCTAACATACTAGTCTTTATACATCTGTGTTCACATACTTCCTGTATTATATAGTTACCATTGAAGTGTCACACTTCATTTCATATCATATAGATGTAGCTACTATATAATATATAATCATTACACATACAAATTAATTCCTTCAATTATTCATTCATTAAATTATTTGATGAATGTTTATTCCATTACTTTGCCACACTAGGCATATCTCACAAGCTTACATTAAGCTTATTTTCATTCTCATTACTTATTCATTTCCCACCATAATACTATAATCAAAATTTACGTATTTTGTCGTAACATAACATAGGATGTTTTTATCATATATGTTGTGACGAACGAGATTTTTGTAATTTAATTTTAATATTTATTGAATTAAATAAATATTTACGATGATTTAATTATTAGATTTAATAATTAATTGATGCAATTATGGTAGATTAATTTAATTATATGTGTTACATTTATTAAATTAATGTGAGAATTTTTATTATCGAAATATGTAATTATGTGAGCTTATTGTATTAAAAGATATATTTAATTAAGCATGATGTTATTTAATTAATTTAATTATTAATTAGAGAGTTAATAATTTGACATTATTTATTAATGAGAAAATTATTTGTGTGACTATGTGAATTTATGAGAAATTGTTATATTTTATTTAAAATATATTAAATAAAATATTAGAGTTATTTTATAAGGAGTGTGACATTAATTAAACTATAGTATAAGAAGTTTATCAAATTAAATGAGAATGGATTATATTGAATAGCCAAACAAGACCTTAGTAGTGGTTGAGGGCAGTTAACCACGAATTGGTTAACTGACCACAACTACGTCAGTTTAATTATTATATGTGACGTCTTCTTCTTCATTCATTCCATTATTCCTAAGTCTAAAGAATTATCACAGAGAGAGAGAGAATTAAGAAATTGAGAGAATTGTGAGTTGTTTGATTGATTGAGAAAGTTTAATCCGTCCTATCTACACTAATCTGTGAGTAATTCTCTCCAACCCAAATTTTACTTTTACGTCATTTAGTTTTTTTATGAAAATGGCTTTCAATCAAGTTCTGTGGAATTTCTGTAAATTGGGAAATTGAGTTAGGAATATATGTAATAATTCGAGTAACATAACATGTTTTATATATATTTTATATGTTTCCATATCATAAGTTTCAGTAAATCATGACTTGCTATTTCAAAAATTTACAGAGTTTGGGTTTTGGCCATATGGCCTTATACGTGATATTTCATGTATTAATCGTATATTATCCCTAAATTTTACATTCTTATGTTGTTATGCATGTTGATACGAAGAGACCAAAGTTTAAATAAACGGATTCGGTGTTATAACGAATCTGTAGTGACAATTTTCATGTTTTATTTTCAAAACCTTCAAGAACATCAAAGTCAGTGAAATTGCATGCTTAAACTCTGTGATTATATGTTTTAATGGGTTAAAATCAGTCTTTAGATGTTGAGTAATGTTTGTATACGAATTATATCATGTGGCTATGTCTAATTTCGAGTAGGAAATAAGAAATTGGAAGAAATTGGCATGTTCTGCGATTTTTCGCGAACTGCCATTTCTGTGTCTGGTACATCGCACATACATGCCTTGTCATACTGAGCATAAGAGTCAATGCAGTATTTTCATTGACCAGTTTACTTAGCAGTCAATACATGTAAATACCGAAATTAGTACAAAAGGGGTGCCGCAGCGCCAATCTCTAGAAAGTTTAGAAATGTAATTTTTTTTAAAATGTTTAAGTCTAACAATGTGTTAGTAAATTAATGTAATGAACATAAAAATATGTTATAAGTATAATGTAATGTTAAAATAGATGTTTAACATGTAAATAACATAACGGCATGTGGATTGAATTATTAATACATAATTAGCTTGATAATTCATGAAGTACAAATTATGTGACAAAGTGGTAATTTGACTAAGTATAGTCAATAATCAAAGTAGACAAAGAGAATGAGTTTATGATGATTAGTTAAGTTATAATTAACTGGTATTGTGAATGTGAATGGTATGTAGGATTAAATTCAAAGAACGTGCTTAGTTAAAGCGTAATCTACGCACGAGGCAAGTTTCCTAAACCAACTTGTCATTATTGTTCAAGTTTATTAATTACCTCGAGTAAATTATCATTACTAATATTCATGTTCAAATGTTATATTAAAGATTGATTATCTTTTCAAAGCATGATTCAGTTATACAATAATTGTCCTATTGTATACTTCCTGAGATTTTTATTCAATTTGAATATCATTATTATTGAACCTTATTAGACTAGCAAACCCTTATTGATTCGACTAGTCCATAGTTGATGAGCGTTCTAAATTTCAGAACCCTTGAGGAATTATCCAAACCAAACTTCCTTTGGTGCGGACTCAAATGTCAAACGGAGATGAACAACCCTGCAAAGGGATTTACTTATGCGTTAGCGTTAAGATATTGTGCACGGTATGGTATTAAGGGCTGATCCCCCTAAGTACGAGTAGAAAGGTCCATAGTCTTATGACTGTTAAAGGTTTCAACTATAACCCTTGATAACCTAGGACATAGTTCAAGGTCTTATGACCCTCAAAAATCTTTTGATTCTTGCTATTCATTCTTGATTCAAAAGTTGAGCTTTTATTTCAGAAGTTATTATTTCTCTCGCATGTTATTATACTGTTATTTCATTTTTATACTTGTGGGCAATAATGCTCACTCTTGCTTAATAATAACATTGCAGTTAAGAACGAAAGAACAGATGAACCTTCCACTAGTAAAGGCAAGGGCAAAGTTAGCAAATGAGGAAGACTTGTTATTTTATTTGATGATGTGTTTATGTTAGACTTGAGTTAATGATGTTGTTTAAGACTTATTTGTTCATGATTCCGCATAGATGTTTAAGGTTAGTTTAACCTGGGATTGTATTTTATTATTCGGATGATGTAACCCTTAAGGGAAAGATTTTTATTCTATCTATTGCATGGCTTGCATTTATTATGGGTATATAGATAGATGATATTTGTACAGTGAACACCAAATCCCGTGGAATTGAAGTACCCAGATTTGGGGGTGTCACAAGTTGGTATCAAAGATGTAGGTTATGAACCTTAGGTGGGGGAACAACCTTAGGTAGTACCCATATAGAAAGAAGATAGTAATGGAAAACGCTTATCGAGTTCTAAGAAATGAATTTTTGTAATTTATTGAAGATAATAAAAGACCTTATGTGTTTATGTGTTAAAGTATGCGTTAGATGATACGACTTAGTAACTAAAACTTAAAATTTTGTTGTCAAGATGTCGAATGTTAGAGAAGCTAGTCAAGCTGGGGAGGAAGAACCCCGGGTACCTATAGTACCTACTGAGGAGGAACCCGTGTACCTATAAATGTAAACGACAGATGAGGAGCCCCAGACATTCATGTCGTTAGGGAAGCGGTGGTGCAGAGGGAATCATCTCCATTGATCACCGTTGTTGGTCGGGAGCATGAGCAGGACCGATCTGAGGAGGATCCTGAGGAGGAATTTGTTGAGGAAGAGGAAGAGGAAGAAGAGAAGTTACCACGGTACACCGTTGATGCTGAGATGTATGACGCACTATATGATCGTAACTTTGAGTTACGTGTCACCGTCTCGATTTGGTGAGCGAACGATCGCTTCAAAGTGAGACTACTCTCGGCGAAGGAGAGGGAGATTTCGACTCTTCACTCACGATTGGCAAATGTAGAATGGAATTTGGTCCATGAGAAGGGTCAAACTGAAGATAAGGCCAGGAGATAGAAAGCGAAGAAGGAATCAAGGAAACCTCCGATAGACAAAACATAGCAGAGGAAGGCTGGGTAAGAGAATCGCGTCGAGCTGATCGTGCAGAGGATGATAGTCGTGCAAAGAAAGCGAAGATTGGGGAAACGTACTCTACACTTAACAAGGCAATGAATGAGACCCAAGATCGAGTTTTGAGGTACCCAATCCAGTTCGAGGAACTACCATTGTACATGATGGATCGCAGGACGATGCATCGCATCTTAGAAGAGGAGCGTAGCAAGGCTAATCAGTACCTTGATCGACAGTGATATGATTTGTTTAGTTATGTGAAGAACTTAATTAGTCTTTTTTTTAGATGTAAATTCTGATGTATTTATGAACGAAAGAATATTTGAATGTTTTAAATCCTGTGGATTCTTTATTCTAGGATAGTTGATGTAAATAGCAGTTATGCTATCTTTTAATGTTAAAACTTTGATTTGAATGCAAATATATCAAGTTGTTTGAGATGATGTGTTAAGAGATATGTTAAATTGTCGAGTAATGCCTTAACTATTTAGATAAATAAATAAAGTTCTAATAAGCATTTATTTAACAGAAAAATGCCGCCAAGGAGAAGACAACAATGTCAACCGGCTCAGGAAGAGTTAACCAATTATAATAATAATGCCAACGCTAATCCCATGCAGCAGTTGGTTAACTTATTGACTGGAGCCTTGAATAATAAACTGCAAGCTCCACCAAACACAACGTTTAAAGACTTCAAGGCGGTGGGACCGCCAGAGTTCAAAGGTTCCATGAACCCAATCGAGGCTCAAACGTGGGTTATTGAAATGGAGAAGGTTTTTGACGTTGCTAGGGTTAGAGAAGACTAGAAGACTGCTTTTGCAACGTTTATGTTGAAGTCTGAGGCTACCTACTGGTGGCAAGCAAACAAAGTGCGAAGAGGTGAAGGTGTAATTACGTGGGAAAGATTTAAAGAGATGTTCTTCGAGATGTACTTCCCAACTAGTTCGCAGAATCAGATGGAGGTTCAATTTTTGGAACTGAAGCAGGGAAACATGAGCGTACCTGACTACGCGGCTAAATTCAACAAGTTGTCAAGGTTCACCCCGTACCAAGTACACACTGATGAGAGAAAGGCCAGAAGATTAGAACAAGGACTAAAGCCTTGGGTTTACAGTAAAGTATCATTGTTTCAGATAAACACATTTGCCGGAGTACTGGAAAAGGCCATCCTCGCTGAAGGAGGAAGCGATGCGGTGACCAAGTACAACCAAGACCAAAAGAAGAAGAAGAATGAAGGTGAAATTAATAACAAGGCTAGTGGAAGTGGCACAGGAGATTGAAATTTCAATCAGAAGAAAAGGTGGAATGACAGCTCATCATCGGGAAATCAGCAAGGTAATCAGAAGAAAAGAATGGAAGCATGCTCGACCTGCGGGAAAGCCCATCTGGGAGTTTGTATGCAAGGAAAAAGAGTGTGCTATAATTGTGGTCAAGAAGGCCACATAGCACCAAACTGTCCAAACCCAAAGAAGGGTGCTTATTTTACTTGTGGTTCGAAGGACCATCTGGCAAGAGATTGTCCCAAGAAGGGATCGGGAGGGTCAGGATCAAGAGGAAACCGGGGAAACAACAGTGGAAATGCCTTAACCATCACCGGACCTCTGGTAACAAAACCGGCCAACGCTTGGACTTTCAACATGGCAGATCTGAAGATGCGATTCGATCCGTGATGTGGTGTCGGTATCATTCCAATCAATAAAATTAATGCGTACGTATTATTTGATTCGGGTGCTACTTGTTCCTTTATATCCGATGATTTTGGCAAGAATTTAGATTTGCCTAAGGATGAATTGGATTACCCCATGAATATAGAAATTACGAATAGAGAAATAATCCCTGTTAAGTACGTACATAAGGACTGTAGAGTGGATATTAAGGGTAATATCATGAACGTAGATCTTATCCCTATTCAACTTGGGGAATTTGACGTTATTTTGGGAATGGACTAGTTATTCAATTACGGGGCTGTAATTGACTGCCAAAAAAGCGTATTAACCTTATGACTCCGTCAAAGGTTGTGTTTTATGGTAGCAAGTCGCCTAGACAAGTGAGTTATCTGACGATGATGTAGACCAGGAAGTTGTTAAGACAAGGCTGTGTAGGATACTTAGCTTACATATTCGACGATCGAAAAGAGAATCCAAAGGTAAAGAGATCTTGATTGTGAGGGATTTAAATCGACGTATTTCGAGACGATTTACCGGGACTTCCACGGATATAGGTAGATTTAGAATCGATTTAAGCGCCTTAAAGCGCTCCAATATCGAAGGCACCATCTTGAATGGCACCAATAGAGATGAAGGAATTAATGGTACAACTACAAGAATTGTTGGACAAGAAGTACATTCAACCGAGCATATCGACGTGGGGAGCGTCGGTGTTGTTTGTGAAAAAGAAGGATGGATCGATGCGACTTTGCATTGACTATAGAGAACTGAATAAGGTCACGATTAAGAACAGATATCCATTACCGAGGATCGATGATCTGTTTGACCAGTTGAAAGGAGCAAGATACTTTTCCAAGATAGACTTGAGAAGCGGTTATCATCAACTGAAGGTGAGGCGGAGGATGTATCAAGAAGGCGGCGTTCGAACGCGATACGGTCACTACGAATTTTTAGTTATGTCGTTTGGTCTAACGAATGCTCCTGCAGCATTTATGGGACTAATGAATGGTGTCTTCAAGCCGTTTTTGGACAAATTCGTGGTGGTATTTATAGACAACATTTTGGTATATTCCAAAACCAAAGAAGAACACGAAGAACATTTGAGGTTAACGTTGGAAGTATTGAGAAAGGAGAAGTTGTACGCTAAATTTTCGAAATGCGAATTCTGGATCGAGCGAGTACAATTTCTTGGTCACGTAATCGATAAAAACGGAATCTCGATAGATCCATCTAAAGTAGAAGCCGTGATTAACTGGGATCAGCCGAGAACGCCGTCAGAAGTAAGAAGTTTTCTTGGATTAGCAGGATATTATAAAAGGTTCATTCAAGACTTTTCCAAGATCGCAACTCCGTTAACGAATTTAACTCAGAAAGCTGTGAAATTTGTTTGGACAGATAAATGTGAGGAAAGCTTTCAAGAATTGAAGAAGAGGTTGAGTACGGCACCTGTGTTATCTCTTCCAGATGATACAGGAAATTTTGTTGTTTTTAGCGATGCGTCGCATAAAGAACTTGGCTGTGTGCTTATGTAAAAGCAGCGAGTCATTGCGTATGCATCCACGACAGATTGAAGGATTACGGAAGGGTTACCCGACCCATGATTTGGAGTTAATCTGCGATTGTTTTTGCTTTAAAAATTTGGAGGCACTATCTATACGGGAGAAGTGTGAAATATATACAGACCACAAGAGTCTGAAATATATTTTCACACAGAAGGACTTAAATATGCGTCAAAGAAGATGGTTGGAATTAATCAAGGATTACAACTGTGAGATTTTATACCATCCGGGTAAAGAGAATGTAGTTGCTGACGCCTTAAGTAGAAAGGGTCGTGAGAAATTGATGATCTTGACTGCTCAGGAGGAGCTAATTGTGGAAATGGAGAAACTGGAATTGGAAGTGAAGTATCCAATGGATATCGATGAGAAGCTATTTCAGATGCAATCTGGTATAACTCTACTAGATAAAGTGAAGGAGGCTCAACTTCAGGATGATGAATGCAAAAAGGTGACAAAGAAGATATCTGAAGGAACCAAACCGAGATTTAAGATGGATAAGGAAGGAATACTGAGATTTGAGAGTAGAATTTGGGTACCACCAGTCACAGAGATTAAGGAAGATATTTTAAGAGAGGCTCATAGTTCGTGATATTCGATTCACCCTGGTAGTACCAAGATGTACCAAGATCTTAGACAACATTTCTGGTGGCCAAATTTGAAACGTGATGTTGCAGAATGTGTTGCCAAGTGTCTGACATGTCAGAAAGTGAAAGCGGAACATCAGGGACCAAGTGGATTGCTACAACCGTTAGAGATCCCGGAATGGAAATGGGAACATATTACAATGGACTTCGTGGTTGGCCTTCCAACGACTCAGAAAGGCTACGACACAGTATGGGTTATCGTTAATGGTAGACGAAATCGCACACTTCCTTCCGATCAAAATAAGATTCAACTTAGATCAGTTGGCGAGGCTATATATAAAAGAGATTGTTTCGAGGAACGAAATTCCGGTATCAATTGTTTCAGATAGGGATCCGCGCTTCACATCAAATTTCTAGAAATATCTTGAGAATGCATGGAGTGCATGATTCGCGAATGAGTAGTCTGACTTACCACCCTCAAATGAGCCAGACGAGTGAGAGAACGATTCGGACATTAGAAGATATGCTAAGAGCACATGTGTGAGACCCCGATTTTATCAATAAAGATTTAAGTTTTGTCGAAATAATTTTTTAATATTATGGTGTGAATTTAAGATAATATTATAGT